>JACGCM010001313.1:600000-920967 GCA_014058105.1 Kingdonia uniflora
TACCTTGCTACCTTATGGTTGGAGCCGGATGATTAGAATTACAGTACTATGCCGAAGGAAGTCTCAGGGGTACTTACTGAGTTTCAGGATGTGATGCCTAAGGAACTACTAAAGGTGTTACCTCCACAAAGGCCTATCTATCATCATATCGAGTTAGTACCTAGAGTCAAGCCTCCTGCCAAAGGATTGTATAGTTCGAGTCCTTCTGAATTAGTAGAGCTTCGCAAGCAACTTGATGGATTGTAGGAATCCGACTTTATTCACCCTTCAAAGGTACCATATGGTACCCCGGTCTTATTTCAGAAAAAACATGATGAAAGTCTGTAATTATGTATCAACTATAGACACCTGAACAAGGTAACGGTGAAGACCAACTATCCAATACCGCTCATTATCATTACCGACTTATTTGACTTGCTTACATCCGTAAAGTACCTCTCTAAACTTGATTTGAGATCGGGTTACTATTAAGTCAGGATTGTTGCCGGGGATGAACCGAAGACAACATGTTTCACTCGATACGGGCCATATGAATTTCCTGTCATGCCATTTGGCTTAACCAATGCTCCTGCAACATTCTATACTCTTATAAATGAGTTATTCTGGAAATATATTGACAACTTTGTGGTGGTATACCTGGATGATATTATTATTTGCAGCCGCACTATGGAAGAACACCGTGAACATCTTCGCTGGTATTCCGAGTCCTATGACAGAATAAGCTCTATGTCAAGTTGGAGAAATGCTTGTTTTTGCAGGGAACAAGAAATGTTTCTTGGACACATTAATTATGGAGGACAGATTCGTATGGATATGGAAAATGTGCGTGCTATTGAGGAGTGGAAATCTCCTACAGAAGTTACAAAAGTTTACTCTTTTCCTGGCCTCGTAAACTACTACCGCAGGTTCATCAAAGGATATTCGAAGCCCGCGACACCCCTTACAAATAATCTCAAGAAGGACTTATCTTGATCATAGTCCAAGAAATGTCAAACAACATTTAACAATCTGAAGCATGTGGTGATTAGCGATCCAGTCTTAGCCTTGCCAGATATTGCTAAGCGATTTGAAGTACATACCGATGTGTCTGATTGTGCTATCGGTGGAGTGTTGTTACAAGATGAGCATTCGGTTATGTATGAAAGCAGGAAGCTGAATGATACAAAGCGGAAGTATCCAGCACAATAGAAGGAACTCCTAGCTATTATGTATTCTCTACGAGTATGGTGATACTATTTATTGGGAATAAAGTATCTGGTGAAGACCGATAATAGCGCGGCAAGCCACTTCCTTACACAGAATAAGTTGACATCAAAACAGGCTCGCTGGCAAGAGTTTCTAACAGAGTTTGATTTGGATACCAAGCACAAGCCGGGGAGGATGAACAATATGCCTAATTCGTTGAGCTGTAAAGTTGAACAAGCGGCCATCTCTATAGCAGCCAAGCAGTCTCAATGTCACATTACCAACACTCTTTAAGAGAAGATCCGCAAAGGGTTGACGGTGGATCAGGCTGGTATCAGATGAAACAGGGGAATACCAAATGGTTCTAGGTAGAAGATGGTCTTCTATATACAAAGGGACAGTAGATTTACGTGCCTCGGTTCGTATGACTAAGATAGGAGTTGATAAAGAAGTGTCATGGCACACTTTGTGTTGGCTATCCAGGTTGGCGCAGAACACTATCCTTTTTGCATAGGGGTTACTATTGGCCAAAGGACCGTAAAGAAATGATGGATTATACGCGAAATTATCACATTTGTCAGAGAGACAAAGTTGACTGGGACTTATACTTGGGTAGCTTGAGCCATTTCTAGTATTGACCCGACCTTGTGAAAGCATTTCTCTAGATTTTACCTCTGGGTTACCTAAAACTGAAGGATATGGTTCCATACTCATAGTCATCGACTGATTTTCTAAGTATGCAACGTTCATTCCAGCTCCAATTATTTGCCAAGCAGCTGAAACGGTGCCTCTTTTTATGAAACACATTATCAAGTATTGGGGCGTGCTATTGGACATCGTCATCGATAGAGATCCAATATTCATTGGAGAAGCTTTGGAAGGAAGTGTTCAGATTGCTGGTATTCACTCTCAACTCTTCCACTAGTAACTACCCGCAATCAGATGGACAGACCAAATGCTTTAATGCAATGTTGGAGGAATATCTTCAACACTTTGCTAGTACAAACAGGAAGAACTGGGCCAAACTCCTGGATGTAGTGCAGTTTTGCTTCAATCTGTAGAAGAGTTCATCAACAAACAAGAGTCCCTCTAAGATACTATTGGGACAACAATCCCTCACCCCGCACACTATGATCTCTGGTTACAAAGGAAAAGTTTTGAGAGCCTACAAGTTTGTAAAGGAATGGCAGAAAAATATTGATATCGCTCATGCCTACTTGGAGAAAGCGTCCGCCATAAAGAAAAAATGAGCCGATTAGAAGACACGACCAGATCATTTTCAAGTTAGAGACCTTGCTCTTATCAAGACATCCTACCTTTAGTACATAAGCAGCAAAGCACACAAAGGCTTAGTACCCAGATATGTAAGTCCGATACCGATTATTGACAGATTTGGAAAAGGTTTCTTATAAGCTTCAACTGCCACCACATCTTCGCTTCACCCATCCAGTGTTCCATGCCGGCTCCCTCAAGCCTTACCACGAAGACAAAGAAGATTCCAGCCAAAAGTACCGTCAGGCCTCACATTCCTCACAAACAAGTTACCTATGACTAGGGGTGTAATTGGTATGGTAAAATACCAAACCAAACTGAAGCCATACCGAAAAAAATGGTTTTGCCTTCTTATTTCTTGAAACCGAAAATGAAAAACTGAAAATACCAACCGAATTTACCAAACTAAAATTACCAAAATACAAAAATACCAAAACCATTGGACATGTTAAACTTGGAAGTTGGAACTCATGGAAAAAAATATGCTCATAAGATCTTCATTATCATATTACCCCATAATAAAGATCACCTACATATGAAATCTTGTCATGATATATTATTTTCTAGCAAATCTTTATAACTTGCAAACACTTGATAAGCTTCTTTTTTTTTTGTAGATGTTATAGTATAACGAAATTATACCAAAATTAAGAATACCAGAAAGATATAAAATGCATATACCAATTACTAAACTATAAAGTATATCAAAAGTTGCCTAAATAAAAAATATACCAAAAAAACTGAAAAGTCAGCAGTTTGGTTTTGGTTTCTAAACTTGGTAAACTGAACAGTTTGATTTTTGCTTAGGTTTTGGTATTGGTATTGGTATTTGCAAAATACCAAACCAAACCGACCGATAAACACCCCTACCTCAGACCATGTACCAGAGAGTGTTATTTCCCACATAATGACCTATGTTGATCTGGACACCAAGGATGAAGTCTACGAGTACCTAGTGAAGTGGAAGGATCTGCCAGAAGTAGAAGCCAGCTGGGAGCACCAAGATTCTAACCCCCTGTTGATCAGACTCTAGAAAAGTGAAGTCAAACAAGAAAGGAAAGAGAAGAGGCAGATGAGGAAGACGAAGAAGATGAAGTCGACGATGAATTCTCCAAGCTAAGTGGGGAAGAGCGTAGCGCCTCAGCGTATCAGTCCAATATTATGTAAATAAAATCTCTAGGATGTAACAAAACCCTGTAAAAAATTTTGTGAAGTTTAGGCTTGCCTTAAGGGGGAGTACGCTGCGTCTCCAACTTTGATGTTTCATTTTGGTTGTAAGCTATTTACTTAGTAGCTATATTGTAGAGGAAATGAATTCGATAAACCCGAGTTGGAATTAAAGCTTTGTAATCTTGTTGATAAGTGAATGAAAGCTAGTTTGCATTGAATCTTTGTACAGTTGTATATTGCCTTAATATTATGTGATATTGTGATAAAAGACTATTGAAAATAGATGAATAATTAGGCTTACTTGAGGCACGTTCCTTGAGTGCCGCGCGTACCAAGCTTGTGTTTTAGCTGGTCCATGACAACAAGTGTTTGGATATTCTCTAAATTACTTACTTCCGTCGGTACAGAACCGGTCAGGAAATTTTGATCAACAAAGAATTCATATAATGAGGGAAGACAAAAATCTGTTGGAGTATGGTGCCAGTGAGCTTATTAGACAAAAGGTTTAACAGGAACAAGTTTTGACAGTTCGCTAGATTTGGTGGTAGTAGTATAGTCCACTAACGAATTCTCGTCCATTGCTAGGAAAGTTAGCAAGGTCAAGTTTCCAATGGATGACGGAATTATCCCTGTGAATTTGCTAGTATGTAAGGCCAATCTCTGTAACGAGTCAAATTTATAAGGTTCTCCATACCCATTGGGATTCTTCCATGAATGAGATTCTCACCTAGTACGAATTGTTTAAGCCTAGATGACAAGTTGTGTTGAATAAATGTTAAACTAACCTGTAAATAGCTTTCCCTTTTTGATCGAGCAACAACAAGTATGAAATCAGAATAGTTGCAGCAACAATGTATATAGTAGAAAGGTGTTATAGCAGTAAGGTATTCAGCTACAAAGTGGTTTTAGAGTAGCAATGTGTTTAACAACGACAGCAAGGTGTTCAGCAGTTATTACTCCGATAATTAATAGCAACGTGTAATAGCAACAGTTATACAAGCAATTCTGAGTTCCATGAAGCAGTTGTACAGAGTGGCAGCAACAAGTAGTTTCTACAAGCAGCAGCTGTAAACAAGAGGCAGGTTGTACTCTGGAAAATAGCAGCAGTAGTAAACAGGAGGCAAGAGTAGGCAATTCGAGTAGCAAGAACAACTTTAGGAACAGGCAGGTTTCAGCAACAAGAAACAGCTCCGGTAATAGGCAAGTTTTAGCAGCAAGAAATAACTCCGATAAGCAGCTCCTCGTAACAAAGAGGCAGCAAAATAGTAATAGCTCGAGGCGTGGGTCATACTCTCTTTAATGAGTATTTCAACCTACCTCGGGTATAGATTAATGGTTTGATCTCTCCTAGGATACAACTAGCATTCAATAGCTTCAGCACCGGAAGTCTACGTATAATAACAGTAGTTTCAACCTCAGTTAAGCCATACAAACGAATGAGTGATAGAGAGAGTTTGAATACTGAGGATGAGATGAAAACTGGTTCTCTGTATATTTTTAGAAGGTGGTAAACAATAATATTTATAGAGAGTGGTTTGCCAATGGCTCTCTCTCTATTCAAATGAATGAGACGTATCACCCTGAAGATTAGGTCTTTATTGTTGTGGAGAGAAGAATGTGAAGAGCAAAGACCAAGCAAAGCCCAAGCCCAAGAAAGCTTATATTAAAATGATTAGGGTGATCCCAAGCCCAAAGGGCACCCATGGCCTCTAGAGCCAATTGCCCAATCCTAATCCCAAGTCCAAGCCCAAGACGACTCGGCCTACCAGGCCACCCGAGAGAGGTCCAAGTATGTCAAGGGTATAAAATCCCCCTCACAAACTCACGCACATATACACTCTCTCTTAGTTACATGTTACTCACAGGTTACATAGGTACTACATTATACGTTTAGTTCCTCTATTATTTATAAATAATGTGGGATTAAACTTTAGGCTATAGTTTTGGAGTCACATAAAATAGATGACCAAGAGGTCATGGGTTCAAGGCTCAAAATGAGGTACAAGTTTTAAAAATTCAAACAAGTTGACTATGGAGCTAGGAAGTTCGCCTCTGAGGCGGTTATCTACCAGACTTAAAGATTGTAAACTAGTGCAATTAACTAAATGATTCAGAATACTTAAATCATTGGCTTCCCCAGACAGTGATCCAAGATGATTACTCTAAAAATTAAGCCTAATTACATTCTATAAGGTCCCTAATTCTGTAGGCACCAACCCCGGAAAATTATTTTGAGCTAAATCAAGATATAGAAGTCCTGATGCATTTGAAAATGAAGCGGGAATGGGTCTTGTGAATTTGTTTGCACCAACATAAAAGATAAGGAGATTAGGGAGAATGACACCTATGTTGGGTGGAAGGTTTACCTCAAGTTGGTTTGCTGTAATAGAAAGCCAGACTAGAGACGAGATATTATAGAGTGAAGAAGGAATCGTACCAGAGAGCATGTTAAAATAAATAATCACTTGAGACTAACCGATTTTGATTAATTTTAGGTCAAAATCAATAAATCCGAAAAACCTTGAATTAATAGTCTAACCCTAGCTTAAGTCAAGTTTGTCCAATGTTCTAGTGACAACAAGAAAAGGTAAATTAAACATAAGAACAAACAATTGTAACCCTGTGGGAAGCCTTTCTCAGGAGGAAAATCCACAGGTCGCTGCCGAATCGCCTGACAGCTAAACAATCCAATAAGAAACAAAATTACAAGAATTACTTGGTGTGTGCGTGTGTGTGTGCATAGACAGATGGATACCTAGTTTTTAACGTATTACTCAGCTGTAGCTAGATTACTATATTGGAAAGTTGTTTCAAGTTTGGCCTCACTTGGGTGGTCACTCAGAAATCATTGAGAATTGACTAGCGAACACTCTGTGTGAAATATAAATACGAGTATGTGAATAGAAAAATTCAAATTTCATCAAATATACTATGCACTGTAAATTAAAAGAGCTCACAGATAGAAAATCAATTGTCACAGATGGTGACAAGTTAACCAACATAGAATCCTTATCTCTCATCTCCACTAAACTGACTATGCAAAACTCAAGATCAAACAGGTCTTGAAATGGCTATAATGTAGGCAAGGTAAGGGACATGATGGAGTAGGTGTTTTGCTGGCATTCTGAGACTACAATTTATACTTAACTCCGCATCTTTCCACAAATTAAGTCCACCTTCTGTCATTCTCTTTTCTTATTAAGTATACATGAAATAAAATACTTTTTTTTTAATATTCTTGCAAGACTCTGATTGATATACTGGCAAAGACATTGGGGATACTCACACTATTCTTATATTCATCTTTCCCCCAAAAATCACTTCTTCTTCCTTTTTATTTTTTATTTTTTATTTTTTATTTTACTGAAAAATCTCAGAACGGGTAAACTAATAAAGTATTTGGGTAGAAAAATGAATGACATATTTTAAGGCACAAGGGGCTGCAAGTGGATAAAACTTTGGTTATGAATAACGAGGGCCTAAAAAATGTGTAACAACAAAAAACCTATTATCATATCTTCGGTCTCACATAGTATCTTTTTCATCCCGAATCAAGTATAAAGAATGATCTATTAGACTAACTTGAACCTGAAGTTACCATCGATAATTGATTATAATAAATGAGATCAGAAAAAAATGCTGAATTTGGAAAGAATTTTTAAAATAATACTTGAAGCTTGTAAAGAGGCTAGATCCTCACATAACATTAGGTACGAAGTCTTTACAGTTATCCTCACGTGGTTCTAATCACGATGAGCTTTTAGTTTAAACAAGAGGATCAATGACTATTGTGAAATGTGATTTTACCAAATAATTATCCCATAAATAAATATAACACAAAAATACAGTCCAAGTCTAGCAAGAATATTCTACATACAAAAGCTCATAAATTGCAAAGTGCAAATAAAATCAAAACAGTACCCTATTGTCCTAAAAATAAAAATAAAATAAAAAACAAACTGAGACAAGGTAAGAAATGTACCTAATCAATGGAGCATGCTGATAACCTGTCTTAGTTGATATTTATTACCTTATCTGTGGCGATAATTCGTCCTTTCACACCTGTAGGGACTTATCCCTCGATCTCACTCAAAATCAAGCTCGCGAAGCTCGATTTACATCCATCTCAGGCTCGCGTAATTTTAACACTTAACACTCTAGTCAACATTCTAAACAGCCCTACGAACTACTCAAGAATGAAGATTGATCTAATCTCGAAAAATGATATCCGGTCAAAGACACATGTCTCCCACGAACTCGTCAGTTATTCAGTCAACCGCCACTAACCACATTATTCGAAAAACGTGTTCTAGCAAGATGAAAACCTATGGAGAAGCCTATATAAAGGAAAAGTTCTAGAAGAAACAGGGACCAGAAAAATTACTCAAAACTTCTTATTTGTGAGATCAAAAGCATTTCAATATTTAGAGATCACTTGTAATACAGATATCCACTCCATGCAATAAATATACTTTTACAAAAATCCTCCATACGAGGTCGTGGCTTTTGACCTATTCAGAGGTTTTCCATACTAAAAACACATGTTTCCATTTCTTACTTTCCATTAGAATATTATTATAGGTTCATTGGTGTGATAGCTAATTCCTAATTGTTTTGAGCTTACCAAATTTGGCCATTATATTTGGCGACGTCTGTGTAAATGATTGCATTTCCACGATACCCTAAGACAGTTTTTCATCACAATTTTCAATTATGGTTTCTTCCAGATGACATGGTGCAGGAACTCAGCTCAAAATTTCTGTGGATTCGGACAACTCACCGAGTTACTGGCAAATCTCTGCGCAGAGGCAGAGAAACGCGCTGAACTCAAACTTCAATTGACAAAGGATTGCGAGCTCTGAGAGAAAGAGCTTAATACAGAACGACAAGCTCGTTTGACAGCGCTCAAATGGCATGGAGATTAGATGACGACGATGCAGACTACACATGAGGCTCTACAAAATACTCAGCAGGCTCCTCAAGCCAAGGGTTGCGATCAACATCCAGTGACCTCCTGTATCTCAGCGAGAGAAAGGTTAGGACCTCGGGGAGTTGCCAGTAAAGCCATGTCTATAAATCAACCTCATGGACCGTAGCCCTCCATCTATTTGGGGGGAGAAGTTCAATCAGAAGTCAATCGAGGTCACCCACTTTCCATCTGTCAGAAGGAAGGCCAATGACCTCTACATCAAGTTCCAGTACGAGATCGCCTAAGTAAAGGTATGGGAACTCATCATCCCCTGCCAGCATGTCCAGCGATTCAACCAACATGTCAGTACGTCACAAAAGAACACATGGACCAACGAATTAAGAAGTTGATCGAAGCATAAGATCTGAGAACTACCGGCGATACCACGAAGTTACATGGAAGTCTGATTGCCAAAGAACTATTCGATATGGAAATACCGAAAGGTTTCCATACTCCTAAAATTTACAAATACAAAGGTACTGACCCGAAGGAGCATATTTAGTAATACCGCGATTCATTGGGGTTGTACTCCAATCTCAACCACATCCTCTGCCGCATGTTTGCCACAAGTTTACAGGAGGAGCTACTCTGATGGTTTCATTCTCTTCCTGAGGAATCTATCTACACGTTTGATTAGCTGCCGAAACAGTTCATCAAGACATATTCTCACAACAGATACAAGGAGGAGAACCTGTATTCTTTTATCGGTCTTAAACAATCACATGGAGAAAAGCTTGAAGGCTTCTCAAAAAAATTCCTAGAGCTCGCAAGAAAGGTTGATAACCTCGAGCAAAAAACAGCCGTTACCGCTTTCACCAATGTTTCTGGCTTGATTGCAAGGCCAAAAAATACCTCTTCCTTAACAAGCCAGCGACGCTAGAGGAGATGATCACCAAAGTCAACGGTTACGTCAACTTGGAGAGGATGATGTCTAAGCGACAAAAGTCTACTAAGTCTGTCATCTCCACCAAATCCCCCACCTGCAGAACGAACCAGCGAGGATAAGGAAGAACATGGAGATCAAAAATATACCAAAGGATACACAGGATACCCTCGAAGAAGCGGTCTACAAAACAAGCCCGTCCTCCAAAAGCTGAACGTCCGAATCTTCACAATTTTTTCACTGCTACTAAAAGAAACGCTCTACCGTGTCTCTCAACCACTGGAGCCCATCGAGAATCGACCTTTTTCCTACACCATAAGGTAAATCATCATTCTAATGACAATTTCTATGCTCTGCAGTGGTTGTTCTAGCTCATTTTCAGGAAAGGATGGATGCCCGAATATATTGTTGATCTGAAGTCATACCAAGATGGCAATTATAAGAAGTAACTCGAAGTTGTTAAGGTCAACGAGAGAGCTGAGGAGAAGCATCTCTACAATATGTACCTCAGTAACATGATCAAAATTAGCCAAATCACCAATTCCAACTGATCAAAACGCCGGAGGCTCTCGAAATGCTATGATCTTACACCTCAAGACAAAAAAGCCAAAACTTCTTCCCGAGTTGAGCAATCGCTGACTCAGAATCTCTTTCAAGGATTACGATACTAGCAATGTCAAATTTCCACATCATGATGCGTTAGTCATAATGCTCAAGATGAAACAATTTGTCATGCACACAATGATGATTGATACTGGAAGCGGTATTGAAATTCCTTTTCAGAGTACGATTGACAAGATGGGTTTGGCCGACCAAGTCATTCATAGCGATACATACATCACTGGGTTCAATGGCTCCAGGGAGGAACGTGTAGGCAAGATTATCTTACCTATTACAGCAGGACCAACAACTATCAACATCGTTTTCTGCGTCATCAATGCCAAGTCTCGCTATCTTGGGATTATGGGCCGCAGCTGGATACACAATATGGAAGCAATCGCTTCCACCTATCATCAAGTACTCTGATTCAAACACGATAATGGTATTTATGAGATCAGAGGTAGTCAAAAACTTTCTCGAGCTTGTGAAAATACTATCTCTGCCATCCTCGATATATTAGACAGATTGGCCGCATAGCAATTAAAGAAAATTGATAGCCTCGACGATCAATCACTTACAGAGGAACCCACGGAATATGTCAACATTTATGGACCTTGCAAAGGTACGTTCATTGGATTCAAGCTGATTCAGCATGAGAAAGATGCTCTCATTCAGTTCTTACAACTCAATCGAGACATTTTTGCATGGTCTTTCAAAGAAATGCCCAGAGTCGATCCATCCATGGCTTGCCACAAGTTAGCCATCAACATCAATGCCACAGCGGTCAAACATAAATAGCGATGACTTTCACCTCGTCTTCGAGATGAAGTTAACACCAAGATCGAGAAATTGATCAAAGTGGGATTCATTCGAGAAGCCAAGTATCTAGACTGGATATCCAACATTATCGTTGTCCCAAAGAAGAATGGAAAAGTCTGTATTTGCATAAATTATTACAATGTGGCCTTGATCTCGATTCTCGACTGGATATCCAACATTCTTGAATAGATATCCGGACTGGATACCCAGCAGTTTCCCTCTTCCCAACATTCATCAAATCCTCGATTCTATAGAAGGCCAAGATCTCCTATCTATAATAAACGCTGCTTCAGGGTATAATCAAATCCCACTTCAGGAAGAAGATCAAGAGAAGACAATGTTCATCACCTAAAGTGGCCTTTATTATTACAAAGTCATACCCTTCAGGCTCAAGAATGTAGGTGCTACATATCAACGATTGATGACTGCTATGTTCAAAGCACACCTGGGAAAAATTGTTGAAGTCTACATCGATGATCTCTTATATAAAAGCGTACAGTCGGATAATCATATCTCAGATCTCAACACATTATTCAACATCCTTTAATCTTGCAAAATGCATCACAACCCTAATAAATGTCAATTCGGAGTACATTATGGCCGCTTCCTAGGCCACCTCATCAGCAAGAAAGGGATTGAGGCCGATCCGGATTAAATTCGTGTTGTCCTTGACATGCCTTCTCCAAAGACAACAAAAGATGTTCAAAAACTTGTCGGCAAGATTGCCAATATCAACTGTTTTGTCTCTAAATCTTTAGACCGCTGCCGATGGCTATTCCTATTACTCCGCGGATGTACCAAACGAGGAAAGATTCAGCCAATTACAGAAGTCATATGGACACCAGAATACGAGGCAGCTTTTCATGATCTCAAAATCTATTTGGGGAGGTCTCCCATAATGAGCACCCCAATAGGTAATAAGGAACTGATAATCAACCTAGCAGTCACAAATATTTCTCTCAGCTCAGTTCTCATTTGTCTGGAAGGGAAAATAGAGAAACCAGTCTTCTTCATCATCAAAACACTCATACCAGCAGAAACAAGGTACTCTAAAATTGAGAAACTTTTTCTCACCCTTGTTTACACGTTGCAGAAACTCAAGCATTAATTTCAAGCACATTCAAGGTACTTTAAAATAAGAGACATGAAAATATAATATGGGGCCCTGCGCTCGAACTCCATGGAAGAAATATTTTCTGGCCATTCAAAAGATGGGCACTAGAACTCGTTGATGAATTCCCTAACTCTCCAGGTAATCGCCGTCACCTACTCGTGGCTACCGATTACTTTCCAAAATGGATAGAAGCAATTTTACTATGTTAAACCAGAGAGGAAGATGTCATCTCTTTTATCTAGAACCACATAATCACTCGATTCGGGTGCCCCCACCTAATTCTTATCGATAACGGGCCCCAATTTGTGGGAGATAAGGTTGTAACCTTCCTAAATCACTACAATACCATCCACTCACCATCAAATCCATATTACCCTAAAGAAAATGGCCAAGCCAAAATCACCAACAAAACCATCGTAGATGGACTCAAGAAAAGGCTTCACTCACAGAAAAAAGGGCATTGGGTTTGCGAACTACCTCACGTCCAGTGAGCGTATCGAACTACTCCCCGACAATCCTCTGGGTGCACCCCATTCCTCCTTGCTTATGGTACTGAGGCTATCATTTCTTCTGAATATCATCATCTAGTTTGTGATCACGAGCTGACAGGCGAGGAAAATGTGTTCGAATTGGCTTGCAACCTCAACATGATAGATAAGATCAGGGAACGCGTCATCGCTGGCCTAGGTCGATATTATCATATGCTTCCCAGATCGTATAATAACCGAGTCAGGAGCCGTACTTTCCAAATCAAAGATCTCGTCCTCAGGGAAATTCCTCAACATCACAAAGAGCCTCACGTTGGAAAATTAGCCGATAATTGGGAGGGTCCATTCATTATCACAGGTCTCTCAGGCCTGGGATCATACTATCTCATGATAGAAGAGGGAATCCCCATTTCAAATCCTTGGAACACTAGGCGACTGAAACGGTACTGTCGTTAGGAGTCTTAGTACACCATTTTCATATTTTTCTTTTTGCTTTACAATTTCAAAAGTGAGATTCTAATCTCCATCCAATGTAAATTCTGGGCTTATCAATGAAAGTTTTTTTTGGAACAATATCATACTTTTCACGAACATTCGTCTGCATCCTACAGATTAAAGCATAGTTAATACTAGCTTATAATCAATCTTATCTAAGTTAGATCAAGAATATCACTTGATTTGGCTTCTTTTGCTAAATCTTTGCGATTGTAGCAAGTGTAAAAACTTGTTTAATATTAAAGACTCATCCAAACAAGAGATAAGGCAAAGGTAATTCTAGTCTTCATCTTTTTCAACTTGTTTGGATCATTCACATAGGCTGGATCAAGGATAACACTTGGTTTAGCTGACTCTTTACATCTCTACGATTGTAGCAAGTGTAAAAACTTGTTTCATATCAAAGACTCAGCCAAACAAGAGATAAAGCAAAGGTAATACTAGTCTTTATCTTTTTCAACTTGTTTGGATCATTCACATAGGCTGGATCAAGGATAATACTTTGTTTAGCTTACTCTTTACATCTCTGCGATTGTAACAAGTGTAAAAATTTGTTTCATATCAAAGACTCAGCCAAACAAGAGATAAGGCAAAGGCAATACTAGTCTTCATCCTTTTCAACTTGTTTGGATCATTCACATAGCCTAGATCAAGGATAACACTTGGCTTAGCTGACTCTTTACATCTCTGTGATTATAGCAAATGTAAAAACTTGTTTCATATCAAAGACTCAACCAAACAAGAGATAAGGCAAAGGCAATACTAATCTTCATCTTTCTCAACTTGTTTGGATCATTTACATAGGTTGGACCAATGATAATACTTGGTTTAGCTGACTCTTTACATCTCTGCGATTATAGTAAGTGTAAGAGCTTGTTTCATATCAAAGACTCAGCCAGGCATAAGATAAGACAAAGGTCATACTATCTTTCATCTCTTTCAATATGTCTGTGACATTTCTATAGTTCAAATCAAGTTTCAACTTGGTTTAACTCAACCCATTTCTCTGATTAAAACGAATCTAATTTTTTTTTTATATCAAAGACCACAACAGATACAAGATAAGGCAATGGTCATACTAGCTTTCATCTATTTCAATGTGTCTGTGATAGGTACTATTTATTTTCAGATCACATTCATATTACAAAGGATTTTTTTCTGTTGATGGAGAGTCAGCAGTATTTCCCCCCACATCAAGAGGTCGAGCTTTTAGTTTGCGGGCTACAACAACACTACCTTGCTCTATCGATTAAGCAGTTCGAGGGTCCAGTTTGGTCCCTATGACGCCCACACAATTCCTTTGATCTATCTTAGCTCCACAGATATATCCATTATCCGATAGTGTTTTGAACAAGGTATCTCGTTCTGACTCAAGTCTTTTTACTTCCTCTACAAAATATACAACAATTACCCTTAGCAGGTCAAATCAAGATGCATCAGGTACTACCATTGTTGTAAATCTCGCTCTCAATCTCTCGAGGCGTGACTCTAGTCTAGCATAATCATTCTTTAGTTCAGTCATTTCCGCATCGACCTTGGCATGGTAGATTACATTTTCTTCCAATATTACAATATACTTCGCTTATTCGGCAAGATTCATGGCCTTTAAATCTACTACCCGAGCACGAAGTCTCCTAATTTCTGCGTTCAACTCTTCCCTAGCCGGTATATCTTTCAATAATTTTTCTTTCCTCTTCACAAGCGATTCCTTCGCTTTGATCTCCCCATCCATAACTTTCTCCCTGATAAGAACAACATCCAACTTATGTTGACATTCCCTAAAATTCACATTTCCCTTCTGGACATGCCCCTGAATACGAGATACATCACTCTCTAGCTCTATAATTTAACCTGAGAGACTAACTACATCCCCTCAAACAAAAGGATACATAACCTTAGTTTGTCTTCCCCCTGAACGCTCTCTAGCCTTGACTTTCTTGGCACAAGCAATGGCTTGCGCCAGCTCGGCTTTAAGTCGTGCAACCCTCTCGTTTAAATCGTTGCATCTTCGTTAAATTTCTCGGAATTCTATATCCTTGGCGGGGAGGGCTGTCTACAAATGTTCAGCTGTGGTTTTCGAAGCCGATAGATTTTCTTGAGCTACCCTCAGCTCATCGACCTTTTCGACGAATTTGTCTCATTCGCTCTAGCTTGTTCTTACAGTTATGAAGATCATATAAAAATCGTTCCTCTGATTATTCCAGTGCGTGAATACGGTATTGAGCCGTGTCGACCTTTTTACCCTTCACATCCAACGCATCAACTTGACCTTGAAACTTCTCGGTACGTTCTGTGACCTCAGCTAGTTCTTTTAATCCATTCTTTATCTCAGAATATTTTTCTTCGGCCTGACGAGTCAGGACAGAAATGGCCTGAGTCAACTCTACAAGTCTAAAATGCGCCTTTACGTATTGATCTTCTCTATTCTCACTCACCTCCTTCATCCTATCGAACTGCTCCACAAATTCCCGATTACACATGAGTATGTCGTCCTCATGTGCGCGAGATGAATCTAATTCGACCTGTGAAATATAACAAGTTTTTCTACAGTTAGATTCAGAAGCCTTTCAATATATACGTGCTACATGTCTAACGAGACTATGTGATATCAAAGCATCTGCTTCCAAATACATTAAGACTGAAAGTTTAGAGTCCATTCTCAGATGAACGCATCATGAGTTTTCTTTCGGGATACATGGTACATACTTTCGATATATTACTCTATATTAATAACGCTAGATTTTTACCATGCATCTATATTCTATTTACTTGATAACTTAACGGTTGTATATCATGCAAGTCGAAAAACCTATTCAAATCTAACCTACAGCTCCGCTTGCGCAGACAAAAAGGCTTTAGAGGTCTCTCTTTCCCTGGCAAGTACAGACTCCTGATCATTTATTCAGAGACTTATCTCTCTAACTACCTACAAAAGGTTTATGATCAAGGTCAAGAAGTTTTGTCCTCACACACAATTCAAACAACTTACAAATACTTATACAAACACATATGTCTACCCTACCTTCTCACTACCACCTTTCGGGAGCTCGACGTCATCCCCTTGATTGCCGAGCACCGTCTGGCGGGAAACACCATCCAGACCGTCCACGATCCCCACCGCTCTTGCTTTCTCCTCATCTTCTTCCTTAAACATAGGTGTCCACCTTAATGGCATTCACCTCCTCCTCAGAATAGCCTTTTAGCATCAAATGATTCCCTAGTCTGTCACGCTCCTCAACCATCTCGTCAAGATTGGCCTTTATCTCCACCTGCAGCTGACCAATCGCCATGGCCTGAGAAGCCTTCAGCTGCTTGACGTACTTCAAAGCGTGTGCCCTGGATTGAGCTAATTCTTTTTCTAGCTCGACATTGACCTCCTTCAAATCGCTTTTCTCTTCCTCTATACCGAGCCAAATCTCCTTAAAAAGACGAGCAACCTGTAAAAATCACATTGATCTCAGTGACTAGTTTGAAACATATTAAGCATTTCTTTCTGATAATATAAACTTACCATCTTGCTCGTGTCTTCCTCTCCTTGGAGAACCGCCAACCTGGCCCTATCCTCGACCTCTACAAGGTCGTCCACTGAAGCAGATCATCCCTCGGCGACCTTCTCTCCTGACTCCCCTGAGGGTTCGATCCTCTTCCTCTTATCTTTCGCGACCTCACCACTTCCAGTGGTACCAGAGGCCGGCAGAGCCTTCAACATCTGTTTTTTCAGATATTTTTGAGCTCGGCTTGACAGGATTCGTCTGAGCCGAACTTTCAGATCCAGGAGTCTTGGAAAGATTAGTTTGAACCTCCTCGCCACTTACTTGCCTTTTTCTATCATCGACCCCCCGCCACCGACCTGGTAGACTGAGCCTTTTGAACCTTATTTGATCTGCTGCCAACCCACTTTTTTCTAATTAGGCCGAGTCCCTCCAACGCAAGTTCGAGTTTAGTCTCCTCCTCTGCAACTTCGTCCAACAGGGATTCCTTCCTTTCCACTGTAGACTTCACACCTGCAATAACAACATTTTTACTATCAACTACATTTGTCTGAGAAACATAACAATAATTCTATCTATGCATGTCTATACTTACTTTGCTTTAAAGTTCAAAACCGAAGATCTAAAGGTTTTTCATCATCTCTTTGAAGGCAATTACCCTTCACCCATATGATGTTGTCATTCCAGGTTCGACCTGTTAAATTCAGATCGAAAAAATAACGCCGAGTTGCACTCGCACAGAAATAAGACCCCCCACTGGCCTTAAAATTCTTCACCCCATAAAACTACAAAACGCCCTCAGAGGTTATCCTCCTCACTATTTCCTCCCTTTCCCATTTTTCATTCAGATGGTCACACAAGGTTATTACCTCACACATGCTCCCGTTCAATTGACAGGACATGCCCTAATTGCATTCATAATCCCCTTTGCCAAATTGGTAAGGGGAAGGCTGAACCCATACTCTAATTGAGATAGGTAACACAAAAAACCCTCTGAAAGGTCACTCTGGACATCCCCATCGAAATATTCTAATGAGATCGATTTATCTATACCCCTATCTCGCTTTTCTACTTCCAAATCTGCCAGCTGATAAAAATACTTTTCCCCACTTATCTAAAGGCATCAGAACCTGGAGGATAAGATACCAATTGACTAGGGAAATCCAGGAATTGTTTCAATCCTACTTCCCCTTCATTATCAGACTCATTCGTCCGACCAGAGGTCGATACCTCATTAACAGACGATCTACCCATCTTAAAAAAAAAATTATATGCACATTTTTGACTTACAGAGATGCCTTTCACGCTCGACCTACATACATGTTAAGGTATTTATCATTCTTCTATCTATATATATATATATATATATATATATATATATATATATATTCAACATGTATCTCTGATCAATCGTTTAGGTATAACAATATATCTTTAACATATACATACGTCAACATATATTTGTGTACATATCAACTAACCTTCAGTATCCAAATGAGAATTGGCAGTTACGTTAAGATTTTCCCTCACGACGCTACTGTATAGCCACCTACGAGATCCATAATCTCTTGCCCTCTTCAACCGTTTATCACCTTCGGATAGCTCTTTATCAAATCCTCAGATCTTTCGTCTCTCTCTCTGAGTGCTCTCCAAATTTTGTGAAGTTGTAAAACGCTTGATTGGAGATGAAGAAGCACTATTTATCCTTTCTCTCTAGCGACTGGCATTTACTTCTCCTCACACGAACCGTCCTCGATTTAATAATTGAGGCGTCCTTTCCAATCTCCCTGTCAGACGCCTTGTACCTTTTTGATAAAGCTACCTTTCCATCATAATAACTCCCCTCATTTTTTAACATATATTTCTCCCTATTTCCATATCTTTTCCTGACCTTCCCATACTCATGATGACTCACTCTACACGATGTCAGAGTTTTATTTCCTTTTGCATACAAAGCAAAACTTGAAGCTTCTGTATTTTCATATTTTTGCTTCTCTGTCCGTGTTTATCATACTTATAGTGATTGACGTCATTTTCTAAACTATACAAATGTTCAAAATTATTCAAAATGTTTGCTAAAACGGTCTCAAAACAAATTCGCCCCAATAGAGGATCCTATTGACTTATATTTTTTCAGTTACATTTAAAACAATTATATTATTCATAAGAATCACTTTACACAGCATCCATTACACCCTTGATAACCTAAACAAACATCATCTAATTACATTATTCGTCGATCCTCAGATCTTCAAATTCGAGCTTAACTTCAGCAATCAAACCAGACAGCTTCTCTTGATCTACCTAATCCCTCACCAACACACCTCAAAGAGATACCAAACATACTCACAAGGTCTCCTTACGTCTAACCTTCGAGCTCACATTCCCACCTCAATATTTCAATATAACCAACGAACCCAAGATCCTCTCACGTACTTCAGCAGTTTTTATAGTCAATCAACATTCAACGGCAAGACGAATCCTCTGAGATCGAGCCGTACCATCCTAATCTCTCCTCTATTTTTCTTTCATCATACCCATGTTTATACGTTTCTCACACACTTTCCTCTTAAATATGTGATTTTTACCTTGTATCTCGTAATAGAAAACCCCAAATTTTTAGAATAAATTATTTGAACTTATCCCCTCACCAGTATACACAATAGTCACTGTACTCGACCTTACGCTACTAAGAGTATTTCCCCTTTTTCGACCAGTAACAGCTCGAGTTTCTACAATTACATATTTCCTATAATTTCTATCCTTCACCATTTAAATATAAGTCATTTATATCAGCACGACATTGTCGGCTCATATTTATCTCTGCTTGAGCAACATTGTAACGTTGTTTTATCACTTATAAGTAGTTATTCAACGAACACCCACACAATTTAGTTCGATTAAAAGAAATTTTGTCTATATACAGTTTATCGAATATCCACTTTTATTAATGTCAAAGTTATTACATACGATTTACAGATAACAAGTTTTTACCACATCGACCTCAGGGGTATAACGGAATGTTATCCATCCTACACCAAACTCTAGATACTTTACAGATAACAAGTTTTTCCTAAAAAATTTTAAGTCGCAGGTCATTCAGGTACGCCGAGGTATCATGTCTTCCAGTTCTTCTTAATTCAGTGATTCTTCACTCTGATGCAGAGAAGACATTGGACACAACAAAAAGTTTCCCTCATATCAGTTTAGTCGAAGTCCGGTCAAGCTTCAAACGGAAACTATGCAAGCAGTAGACTCAGTGTTAGCCCCCACAAAACAAGGTGAAGGTCTTCTGAGCGCAAAACCACGATGGAAATGCGTCAGCAGGTTCCCCCTTTCTCATCTTGCTCCTCTACTTCCATCACCGCCTCTTCTATAACCACCACCACCAAAGAGTTGGTAGAGATGAAGAGGGCCTAATCTTAGAATCTATGGCGACAAAAGAAATTAGTATATCTGCCCCGCAGATACACCTATCCATGCATGTGAATCCCTAACCCTGTCTTCCGTAAGAGTGCCGAGATAGGCCCAACGTTCCTCGTCTGTCAAGACGAAGACATGAAATCTCCACTTATAGAAGAAATCTTCCTCAGCATCAACCGCTTCCTCTCCCGACAAGCCTTGGTACGTCAAAGGAATAGAGGCGGGTATCGCCATTTCCAAGGAATGATCACCAAAATATTTAAGCTTCAACCTCTGCATTTTAGACGCAATCCTCTCTTTAAGAACCATACTCCGAGTTTTCACCATTTTTAAAAAAGTTATGAATATAGGAATTGTTCCAAAGATTTGCTATAGGTACTTATTATATAACCCTAAATTTATTGTGCAGGTATGTTTTCCCAAGCGTCATCAACAATTACGGATGTGACTATTCAAATGCAACTGTCACATACATCTACATCATCATTTAATATTCATCATTTCCTAATATCACGTAACTTCCACCCAGTCAAACGCCATCATTACTCCGCTTCAAATTTCAAACTTTTAACACATTCTTTCTCAACCAAAGCCACTCGTAACTTCGGTTGCGAGGGGGCAATTGTAGGGACTTATCCCTTGATCTCACTTAAAATCAAGCTCGCGAAGCTCGATTTACCTCCATCTCAGGCTTACACAATTTTAGCACTTAGCACTCCAGTCAACATTCTAAACAGCACCACGAACTACTCAAGAACGTGGATCGATCAAAACCCAGAAAATGTTATCCAGTCAAAAATACCTGTCTGCCATGAACTCGTCAGTTATTCAATTAACTGTCACTAACCATATTATTTGAAAAACGTATTCTAGCACGATGAAGAGCTGTGGAGAAGCCTATATAAAGAAAAAGTTCCAGAAGAGACAGGGACCAGAAAAATTACTCAAAACTTCTTATTTATGAGATCAAAAGCAATTCTATATTTAGAGATCACTTATAATACAAATATCCACTCCAAGATATAAAGATTCTCTTACAAAAATCCTCCATACGAGGTTATGGTTTTTCACATATTTAGAGGTTTTCCACGTTAAAAGCACATGTTTCCATTTCTTACTTTCCATTAGAATATTGTTACAGGTTCATTGGTATGATAGCTAATTCCTAATTATTTCGAGCTTACGGAATTTGGCCATTACAGCACCCAAACGGCCCGACTAACTTTTCGAGGTGATGTTTCTTGAGCAAACCACCTACTTACATTCTCACTTTTAACATTAGTAAAAATTATATTTGAGTTATAGCTTTGCCCATTGAATAGCCGAGCATATGGTTAATATGATCCAACAAATCTTCAATAAGATGTAATATGACCCTTTCGACTAAATATTCCACAATAATAAATCTGAGAGTACGAGAACCTTTTGGCTTGATTATGAAGGGAGGATATTATATTATGTTTGGGCAATGATGAAGTAGCAATTTCTTTGACCAATTTCATGACTTGAGGAGTCTTGATATTAGAGAGATGTTCCTCATATCCTAGACCTCCTTTATCAGTATCCGTTTTCCCCATACATAACATCTTATCAATATTTTTTGCTCCATGACAAAAAAAAATTAAGTTTTTGCTGAGATAAAACTAAATCAAGTTTGGCCGTATATAGTTTGGCCAAAGTTGATTTTATTTTCTCCATCGATTCATGAACTCCTTACTCAAAAATCGCAACCTTTTCATGGGGGCCTTGTTTCACATCTTCAAGCATTTCTATCTCTTGACTTGTATTCACGTTTTTTTTTCCTAAAATTTATGCGTGAGTGCATTAACTAGGTCTTTCAAGACTTTGTTAAGTTTACCAAGTTTAATACACTTCTCAAAAGTCTGAGTATACAAGACTTCAAAATTCAGGTCCTTATTATTATTATTTTTATCATCACTATCATCCCAAGTAATTCATTTATTGATTGTTTAATAACATATGGGCGATGTCTTAGTCTTTATAGAATATTTTAGATTCATTGTCTTTCTATCATACCTTGTGTTAGGGGGAGTGTTGTCTTCTTTTGCTTGCTAATTTTAAAGACACTCCCCTTATGTTTTTTCCTTTTGTTTCATTTGAAGGTGGTTGCCATTATTTTGAGGGGGGTTGCATCTTATTTTGGGGTATTGGTGTTTAGTGTTTTCTTAACTACATGTTCGTTTTTATTTAGTTTGACTTTTTGAGTATCCTAACAGTTTGTCTTTTCAAAATATTTTCCCTGACATTGGCTGGTATATATTTCTTATCTATTATGTATTTAACTCATTCAGTGACTGTTATACATTTTGTTCTACTGGTTTGCATATCCTTTTCTTTGTTATTTACCCTTTGTTCATCTGTGCCAAAAAGAGGGAGATGTTCATGACAGGTAAGTCAGGTAAGTTAGGTTCCTTTATCTTGAACCCTTATTTTATTTGAACGGTTACGTGATGTATCTTGTTTAGTGTGCAGGGATTCCAAAGTATATGTTATAAGATGAAAGTGGAGCTTTGAGTATGGATGTTTAATGATTGAGTCAGTCCATCGAGTTGTATTTTTATTTCTTATAGTTCTAGTTTTGGCACGAAATGAACCAAATAGGGAGATTGAAACATCCATATTTAGAGTTTGTTTCATTTTATGTCTAGAATAGGTGTCAGCACTTCTTCATGGTTACTCGTCGTCATAGATTGCATATGGAGCCTCTATAGCTGGACTGACATTGAACAGGTACGTAGGTTTGTAGATATTCGCTCAAAAATATCAAGCCCTTAATATTTTTAAAAATGCCAAAAAGGAATTATGTTTTTTAAAGAAAATATGTTTTTGCTAGAACATACTTTTTCTGCTAGAACAGACTTTTTCTATTATAACAGACCCTATTCGAACAGACTTTTTTTTCCTATTCGAATAGACCCTATTCGAACTGACTTTTTTCTATTTGAATAGGTTACCCAAAACTTTATTTGTTCGAATAGGATCTTGGCTCTATTCGAATAAAAACCATGTCTATTCGAACAGACTATTTCTTTGTTCAAACAGAGGTTGGGTTTTCAGTTTTCTTATAAAAGACATCCTTTCTTATTTCACATTTCAACTCTTCCAAAACCTATTTTTCTAGGGCGATTCAATGCGAAGTAAAATTCAAATTTAATTAATCAAAGATTGAGAAACCTAAATCTAATTTTAGATTTTGTGAATTTGAGCGATTCAAGCATTAAAGCTTTGGTGTGTTATCCGAGGTGAGGCGTTGCGAGAGCGTAAAATTGATTCTGAGGAGTTCAATTAGAAGAGACGTAACCATGGAATGCGCTTATCGAGTCTGTAAGTAATTGAATTCTTGTAAACAAAATTTCTTATTAGATTGTTTAGCTGTCGGGCGATTCGGCAGCGACCTGTGGGTTTTTCTCCTGTGAAAGGTTTCCCATAGGGTTAAAATTGTTTATTTTTGTGCTTAATTTACCTTTGCTTATTGTCACTAGAACATTGGACAAACTTGACTTAGGCTAAGGTTATACCGTTAATTCAAGTTTTTTTGGACCAATTGATTTTGACCTAAATTTAATCAAAATCGATTAGTTTCAAGTGATTATTTATTTTAATTACTCATTTTTTCATGATCACTTTGACTTTCAATAGAATTCTCAAGTTCGAAACCGTAAGAGTTATCATTACTATAATTTAGAAAAACATGATATACACAATATTGTCTATTCTCAACTACTTGGGGATGATCCTTATTATTATTATTTTCATCATCACTATCATCCCAAGTAATACTAAAGTTCATAACTTTATGATTAGTTCCAGATTTCTTATTGGGACAACTGCGAGCATAATTACTAAACTTGTGACACTTTTAACATTCAACTTGACTTAGGTCAGTGTCAAGGTTGGTCTCTTGGTTATTCAATTTAGGTTGATCAAGAGTTCGCAACTTGTAATTTACTGATTGCCTTTATTTTTTAAATTGACATATTTTCACAAGGTTTTTAAGCTGGTTGCTTATAGAGGCAATCTGTAAATCCATATCGGACCCATCATCATTATATGAATCACATGAGATGTCAGCTTCTTTGGTACCCTTAGAAGATGAAGAGTAAGATGAAGATTTAAAAGCAATACTTTTTTTCTTCACAGGGTTTTCCATTATCATCTCGAGTTCAAAAATTTGCAGCTTTCCAGCTAATGTATCCGGTTTTATTTTCTTAAGATCTTGAGCTTCCTCGATAGCATCACGTCAGAATCTAAAGCTCTTAGGAAGAGATCTTAAAACTTTGTGAACAATTTAGACATCGGAATAAGCTACTCCTAATGCGACACTAGTGATTGAAATATCACTTAGTCTAGCATAGAATTCATCAAGCGGTTCATTTTTCCTCATTCGAATATTCTCAAATTGCGAAGTAAGCATTTGAAGCTTACTTTCTTTAACTAAATCATTGCCTTCAAGTTCAAACTAGAATGTCCCAAACATCTTTTGAAGTGTTACAAACAGAAATATGTCAAAACTCACTTTGACTCACAGCCATAAAATTAGCATTGCGGCCTTTAGAGTTATAACCGGCAGTATCCTTTTCTTCCTTTGACCATTTGATTATAGGTTTAAGGACCTCTATAGTACTACCTGGTACACCTTACATCACAGTAGGCTACTTCCATCCATGCTCAATGGCAATCCATACATCTTCCCCGATTGATTGTAAGAATGCAACCATTCAGACTTTCTAGTATAGATAATTTTTTGCCATCAAAGAGTGGTGAACGATTTGCAGGACCTCAAAACTTCTCAAAATCTATTATTCTTAAGCAATCAAGTTAGGATCCACGCTCAGGTTGTTAATCCTTGAAGTGTGACTGCTCTGATACTAATTGAAATAAATAATCATTTGAGACTAACCGATTTTGATTAATTTCAGGTCAAAATCAATAGGTCCGAAAAATCTTTAATAAAAAATCTAACTCCAGCCTAAGTCAAGTTTGTCCAATGTTCTAGTGATAACAAGCAAAGGTAAATTGAATACAAGAACAAACAATTTTAACCATGTGGGAAACCTTTCTCAAGAGAAAAACCTACAAGTCGCTTCCAAATCGCCCGGCAGCTAAACAATTCAATAAGAAACAAAATTTAAAGAATTCAATTACTTATTGACTCGATAAGCACATCCCATGGTTACCTTTCTTCTATTTGAACTCCTCACAATCAATTCTACATTCTTGCAACGCCTCGCCTCGGATAACGTACCAAAGCTTTAATCGCTCAAACTTGCTAAATATGAAATTATATTTAGGTTTCTCAATCTTTGATTGATTCAATTTGAGTTTTACTTCGCATTGAATCGCCCGTTGAATCTCTCTTCTCTCAAAATTCTCAAGCCCAAGAAAAATAGGTTTTGAAAGAGTTAAAAAGTGAAATAAGAAATGATGTCTTTTAAAAGAAAGCTGAAAACCTGACCTTTGTTCGAACAGAGAAATAATCTGCTCGAACAGACATAGTTTTTATTCGAACAAAGCCAAGATCCTATTCGAACAAACAAAGGTTTGGGTAACCTGTTCGAACAGAGAAAAAGTCTATTCGAACAGGGTCTATTCGAGCAGAAAAAAAAAGGTCGGTTCGAACAGGGTTTGTTCTAACTAATCCACAATCCGATTGAGAAGCATTAGTTAGTAGAAAGAACGAAGAACACCAATTAGATTTTGGAAAAATAGATAATTTAATTGCTAAAAACAAGCAATTACAATGAAAATCTCTCAAATCCTAGGCTTCTCTCATAACTCTCTTCAGATTTAACATAAAAAAAACATCCTAGAAAATAACTTAAGTTCTTTTTATATACTAGGGAACTTGAAAATAATAAAAGAACGGATTTTGAGGAAAATCAACGTCTGAGAATCCAAAACAGCGCTAAAGTCGTTCGAACGAACTAGGGAGTCATTCGAACGACTTTACGACTAATTGGTCTAAACCCTATAAACTTACCAGCTTCATTCTAGCGAGAACACAACTCGTTCGAACGAAATATGTCCGGGGACAAATTTCCAGTGGGATAAAATAAGTCAATTGAACGAATCGTTCGAACGACTTTAAATCTCATTCGAACGACTTCACCAAATTTTGGATGTCGACTAGATCTTCCTGGATCATGGCTCCCCCCTTTAAGAGCCTTGAGCTCCTGCTCAAGCCGGAACTGGAGAGGTGGGAATGTGGTGCTGCCCATATCCCTGTTGTACTACTTTGACTTACTGGGTAGCTGTCCCTTCTTTCCAACTCAGAACGACTCAATACCACCTCCTGTCTTACCTGGCAGCAACTTTTGGTGAAACACACACGCCCCTTAGGATCATCATATCCTGCAAGATATCCTGACGTAACAAAAGGTTGTATTTGCATAGAAACCAACATAACGGAAGTAGTTGGTAATGGGGGCCGAGATTACCTATCAGCCAATTTGTTGTCCACTCCCTTCTTAAACTGTATAATCAAGAGAAATTGTTAGAGATATGACAGCCCCTTCATCTGGAAAACTTGCTATAGCTTGGACTGTGTGGCTAAAAACTGAAACGGTTTATGATCAGTATGTACCACAACCACCTCTTGTAACTTCCCTAAATCGGTTTATTGCCTAAAAAATGTTATCATTGGAGATAACACTTGTCACGCCCCAAAATCCAATAATCGGTAGCTTGACCAATTACTAGATTCGAAGCTGTGCAGGTCGGGGAATCTACTGATTTACCCCACAAATAACCAAGCCAAAGATAAAGTCAAGCTCAGTCATTCACTTTAAGCAATAATCATCAGAGTAAAGAAAAAAAAAATAACGCGGAAGAAAATGATATATATACATATCAGACTGAAAACAACAAACACAATCTCGAATAAAGTACAGTTACACATACTAAGATCACAACAAGAAGTCTAAACTAAATAGATCAGCAGCGGCAACTGCTCCAAACACAGCTGAAGCTCTCAGCAACTCAAGCTACTCAACCTCTGAAAGGGGGGAACAATGCGAGATTGAGCAAAACCATGGCTCACTAAAACCCAATAAAGCTAAATAACATACTAGTAAACTGGTGGAGATAAAAAGGATGAAGTAAATAAGATAGAGTAAGTTTAAAGTAAATGAATAGAAAAATAAGTGATCAAGATTCAGGTAATAGGGTAATAAGAACATAAGAATAGAATATATAAGTAACCAGAGTTAGGATAAATAATTTAAGAGAAGAGGGAAATTGTGACATGAGGGGATGATGCAATGATATGCTAATGATATGATATGATGAACTGGGATAATCCCACAATTATCCCTAATGCTGACTGATGCAATGATAAACTAAAGTCCTAATGTTGTATGATTGGATGATTTAAAACGTGTTACAATCCTATTATAATATTGGTTGATCAACTGCTAGCATGTTTGACTTAAAAAGATTTGTTAAGGGGATACAATGGGTACAATTTTTGTCAGGGCTTTTCAACCCACGGAGCCAACGTCCGAACTGTATTTCATTCCAAGGAATTTCAACCTCAAGGATAAGTCTAGCACCAGATTCATACTGTCTCATACCTTGCCACACTCCCGGATGGGTATATATGGTATGATAGTGTTCACAGCCAGTTCTTCACCTACTATTTTAACCCTATGTAGGACTTCTGCAATCCTATCGGAGGTCAACCAATGTAGAGCTTTGTTATGTATCCAATCTAGTTAAGTTAAAAGAGTTTTGCATGATTAAAAAGATACAACAGATCCCAAGGATCAAAAATACAACAGCCGTAAACCCGGCAAACAAACATAGGATGACCACCTGCATAAGAGCGTGGAAAATAATCCTAACCCGAACACAAACAGTGACTCAGTCACACCATCTAAACTTAGATGAAACAAGAACTTAATCGTCACAATGATAAATCAACATCGGTCTCTAGAAGACTGAAACCAAAGACAAGAAATGCAGCTACTAGAAGTACCACACTAACAGCTTCTAACAAAACCCAGCGCCAAATGTAAACTATAGTAACCAAGTTACAAAATAACTAATTAAATAGGTTAGCAATTATACATAGAAATAATATGATAACAAACCCTAACTAGATCGCATGCATCTCTCTACACAGAGTACTACTCTAGTCAACACCCATCAACTAGTAGAAGAATTTAGAAATGAAGGGGAAACTTTCCTGATAATAATCCTGAGTTCTGACGAAACCTAAACCGGAATTCCAAAACTCATAATCAGCGATATAGCTAGCGGAACACAAGACAAGCTACAACAGACAATCACGACAGCAATTTAATAACAAAACCAGGAAACCAATCAATAAGACAAACCCTAAAAATCAACCCAATGCCTAATCGGAATAAAAGAACGAAAAAGAATAGGAAATTACTCACCAAGAATATGTGTGATAATCACCGCAAATAATCGGCGAGCGAGGGAATGGATTGGCTACGAATTTGGGAAAGGGGACTGATTTGGGGGAGAGAGAGTGAGAGAGAATTGAGAGAGAGAGGAATGAAATAAAATAACCCCAAAAGGAACAAAACAACCGCATACTCGTTCGAACAAAGATGAAAGTCGTTCGAACAAAGAAGGATATCAAGGCAAAAATTCCAGGGAAGTGCCTCTGTCGTTCGAATGAAAAAGGTTCGTGCAAATGGACAAAGAAGTCTCCAAAAGGATACAGAAGTCGTTCGAATGGACATAGAAGTTGTTCGAACGACTTGGAGATCAATCGACTCATTCGAACAAAGATGAATATCGTTCGAACGATTACTAGAAAATCCCAAAATATCTCCGAACCACACGAACACCCGAACATAGAACAAACCACACCCAAATACCACAACAACACCACCAACAACACACTAACAACACTAACCCAACCAAGGGTTCCCGAATACAAAACACAACTACCTCCTAAAAGCCACCGAACCACCGAAAACACCAAAAAGAAATCTAACTCCAAACCTGCCTAAAAAGGAATCAAACGGATGCAGAAGGGATAGAAGGAATATGCGGAAGGAGCGCAGATGCTGAGAATGATAAGAATATGTAGAAAAGGAATAATATAATAATATACTAATAAATATTAATAATAAAAAAATACGGGTCACTACAACACTCGAGCCGACATACCCTCTTGAACCGGTCGCACCAATAACACAAACTTTCCACTTGCATTAACCAACCGCTTCACCTGAGCCGTCGTTACCAAATTTGACGTAGTGACATGCTCCTTACAAGCATTGATATGGAACTCATTTCCCTTCCTCACAAGGCGATACTTGCGAGCTCTACAGTAATGAATCGCATCTCGGTCCCAAAGATAATGGCTACCCAAGATGACCTGACACACATCCAAAGGAGCCACCTCACATATCATCTCGTTAATAAACCTTTTAATGATCGCAAACTTGAATGTACACTGCTTCGTGATCATCAAATTTGTGTCTTTCTGAATCCACCCCAAACCATATGGCTTAGGATGAGCTGTAGTCATCAAACCCATCTGTTTCACCAACGCCTTAGAAATTAACAAATTTTGACTACCCAAATCCACAATGGCCTCAACTAAACTCTTCTTTACCTGAATACTGACATGAAAAAGTTTTTCCTGACTCTCCTCCTCGGTAGCCAAAGTTCGCAGAAACATAAGTGTAAGCTTAGGATTTGGTTTATCTAAATATGGAAGGTCAGCAACCTCTGCGGCTAGTACATATTTTTCTTTATTGTGCTTCTCCTCCTTCGACCGAAGCTCCGGGTGAAGTTTCTAACAATAATCGGAAAGATGCCCACTCGCCTTACAATAATTGCAATGAAACTCCTTGGACGAAGACCCCTCTCCTTTGGCCTCTCCCTTATGTTCGTTTTTCCAACTAGACTTGTACCCCGACTTGATCTTGTCGTCTTCTTTGTCACTCTTCAAGCACTTGCCTTCAATAGCAATTACCTTCACGGTAGCGTCCTCGATATTGGCCACAGTAAAGAGCTTCAATTATCTTTTTATGGACTTCGACAAGCCCCCCGTGTACTTCATGAACACCTCATACTCGTCCACATCAATGTCCAAAACCAAAGTATGGTTATGAAATGCCGTAGTGTACTCTTGTAAGGATTGCTCAAACTTTTGGCTCAAATTATGCCATTTATACCATCTCTCTTGCTCATACCCAATAAGATAAAACTATTTTCGCACTAAAGCCTTGAATTCTTTCTAGCCCAAATCTCCTACATCATGGCATTTCTGATAAGATTTTCACCACGTGAATGCTTGTGATTTGCAAATTTGAACATAACAAAGCAAATTTACTGAGCATTGGAGTATTCATAAACCGAAAAATAAGTTTCTAACCTATCTAACCAGTTATCCAATATCTCGGCATCGATCGAACCGTCGAAACTAAAATTTTAATCTTAAACTTTATACGAAGATTACGCATAGGATTCGTGGACTTACTAGTAACCGATCGCTCCTCGTCGGATTTGGCATCACTAGAATCACTATTGATCTCGGTAGTATGCTTGTCACCATCCCCCTCCATAACCCCTTTCTTCTTCGAGTGGCCTTGCCGTTTCCCCGAAGCGAAAACCTTCGCGAGGTTTGTGAGACGCAACTGTTCTACCAACTCCCCTATAGTAAAAGTTAGGACGGAAACTGTCGTTTCCAAAATTGTGAGTTGATCCTAGGAATCGCTCATCTCCAAATCGTCTGTCTTCTTCGAATTAGGTTTGCAATGGATCTTCAATGGACTCACTAGCTTCTCCTTCGTTTTCTTGAGACGATCACGTGTATAGACCATAAACCACAATCAACCCCCGAGAATCGAAACTGAAAAACTGATACCACTTAATCTATAATCCTATTGAGAAGCTTTAGTTAGTTGAAAGAACGAAGAACGCCAATTAGATTTTGGAAAAATAGAGAATTCAATTACTAAAAATAAGCAATTACAATGAAAATCTCTCAAACCTTAGGCTTTTCTCAAAACTCTCTTCAGATCTAACATAAGAAAAAACATAACCTAGAAAATAACTTAAGTTCCCTTTATATACTAGAGAACTCAAAAATCATAAAAGAACGGATCTCGAGGCAAAACAACACCTGAGAATCTAAAACAGCGCCGAAGTCGTTCGAACGAACTAGGGAGTTGTTCGAACGACTTTACGACTAATTGGTCTAAACCCTAAAAACTTACCAGTATCGTTCGAACCAAAATACAACTCGTTCGAGCGAAATATGCTCTGGGCTAAATTTCTAATGGGATAAAAATAAGTCATTCAAACGAAATAGCAAGTCGTTCGAACGACTTTACCAAATTTTGGATGTCGACTAGATCCTCCTGGATCACTAACAGAAAAAAGTTTGTTCTAACAGGGTCTGTTCTAACAGAAAAAAGTTTGTTCTAACAGGAACATATTTTCTTCAAAAAACATAATTCTTTTTTGACATTTTGCAAAATATTAAAGGCTTGATATTTTTTAGCGAAGAGGCACAAGCCCACGTACCTGCTCAGTGTCAGTCCAGCTGTAGACGCTCCATATGCAATCTCTGACGACGGGTAACCACGAGGAAGTGCTGACCCCTATTCTAGACACGAAATGAAACAAACTTCAAATATGAATGTTTCACATGTTACCTTCGAATCCAAAAGTTCTGATGGCCAGTACTTTACCCAGCTCGTCTGGTATACTCCCCTGCAAACTATTTCCCTCCTGATTAAGCTCAACCAGAGATGAAAAGTTCCCTATCCATGGCCGGATATTTCCAGTAAAATTGTTTGAACCTAAATAGAAGAGGACAAGCTTTGTGAGCGTACTAAACCCGCCTGGTATGGAACCAACGAGTTGGTTCTTATACAGAGCCAGGGAGATAAGTTTTGAACAATGAGTCAGATTCGTTAGAATTTTTCCTTCCAAAGAATTGAAGGAGAAATTGAGACGCTCTAGTCTTAATAAATTACTGAGTTCTTGAGGTATTTCACCACTTAAGTTGTTTTCTCCCAGGTGGATTGCTGTAAGAGACGTTAGATTGCCCATGAAAGGTGATATTGAACCAACCAATTTTTAGGCCCTTCAAGTCTAAGGTCGTTACCCTCTGAGGCCGCAAAGGACTGCATGCAACTCTTGTCCAGTGCAGAAATTAATAGAGCTGTTCCGTGAACTCAAGACTCCGAGTGGATCTTGAATTATTTTAGCTTTGAATGCAAGCAAAAAAAGTTGGTCCGTATCATTTCCGAATGTTGTTGCAGACCCAATGAACAAGAGAAGGAAGAAAAGTGATGTAAACAAACTCAATTTTAAACGAAAGTTTGTCATAAGATATTTCTATCCTTGAAGGAGATTGAGTTCAAGGGGAGAGAAAATATGAAAATTCAATATTGCTCAAGTTCTCTCTATATATATTAATAATATGAAAATTCAATATTATCACCTTTATGATGTATACAAGGCACAATTGATCCAGTGCTTCAAATATTTAAGAAGATACACTAATCGACTTGGTTCCAATTCGGATTGGAAGAAATTTAATTTTCTGAATTAAAAAGTACATCAAAGTAAAAAGCTACAGCATAATCGCTCAGTGTCTAGAAGGAGGTTCTGAGATTCATTTTCTACTTATGCAAATAGGTCATTCGTAATTAGAAAACCTGTCTAAAATCTAGATGACATGTTTTGCTGACTGGGGATTAGTCGTGCAAATAGTTGGTCCTCCATAGAAAAGAAGAAGATATGATTACATTTTTATGGTGTCACTTAAGTTTCAGAATAAGTAGCGGGCCCTAAACCCTGAATAAAATCATAACTTTGATTGGTGCATATTGTTGACTTGGTTTCTTTTTCCTTAGACACGAGAAATTGTGCAGTTCGCGTTAGTTTTGGAGATATGACAGGATTTTGAAATATTTGTTGTGATTTTATTTTTAATTATTTTGAAAGTTGTACTGTTTCATTTAAGTGTGCTACTTATGTACACAAATTCAAGCCCAATACACTATAGGTTCCAAATTCAACTCCAAACAATGTTAGGATCGAAGAATCTATAAACCATTAAAGGAGGGTTGGCTACATGGTAATTTTGTGATCATTTATTGAAATGTGTAGAGATTATTGTTTATAGGTACTGTAAAGTGGAGAAGAAGTTCTCAGGATTAGATCGTATGTTATATAAGAGAGAGATGAAAAACTAGAGAGATAAGAAAAACTCAAATATACTTCAAACACTTGGTTTTCTTGGTTTGGTACACTAACATAAGTTATGGTTTTCTGGATTTGTACAATATAAAGTTAATACACTACACTACACTACACACACTACACTACACTATGGTCAAATATATTATTAACACTAACACATAACTATGTATAAATATGTTGCACTTGACACTGAAATCACTTCATGATTTGCCGTATCATGTATTTTGCCACGGCATTTCTAAAGTCTTCCAAGGGTTAATTAGGCTGAATACTAGCAATTAACTATGCAGTTCTCTCCTCTGCTTTTATCCGTCTCTCTGGATCAAGAACTCGATCCGCCGACCCAATAGGTAAGTAAACCTGTTACAACATGACCTATAATACAACCACCTGGAAATAGTCTTGTATAATATATATATATATTTGGTTTCCTCATGTAATGGGATTCTCCTACAATGACGAGATTGAGAGCTATCACATGCAGGGTTTCTCTTGTATAAATCACCCCATTGGGTGTAATAAAATAATCATCTTTTCATTTTCTACATGGTATCACAGCAAGTTCTAAAACCAAAAATATAACACCTTCTCTCTACTTTTTTTTTTCTTCAATGTCTTCTTCTTTAATGCCTTCATTCTCAATCCCCAACTTCTCTCACCTCGTCTCAATTAAGCTCTCAGACACTAACTACTTGTTATAGAAGAGCCAAATCCAACCTTTTCTCATCGGACAAAATTTTAGGCATTTTGTGATGGCTCGTTCCCATCCCCAACTGAATTCTTACCTCCTAAGGATGACAAGGAGGCTGAACAAAACCCTGATTACCTCGCATGGTATCGAACTGATCAATCCCCTGTAAGTTTCATTAATACGACTCTTACCGAATCCATTCTCTCTCAAGTTGTCGGTATACTCACCTATCGTGAAGTCTGGGATTGCCTTCAACAAAACTTTTCTCAACACTCTATTACCAACGCAACCCATTATCGTTTTCAACTTCTCTCAATCACTAAAGTCAACAAGACCATCTCGGATTACCTTCAAACTGCAAAGACTCTATCTGATTCTCTTGCCGCTATTAACGAGCCAGTATCAAACAATGACCTTGTGACTTCTGTACTTCACGGTCTTGGTCTCGATTACGCCATGATCGTCACTGCCATCCATAACTTTCTGCCCCTAACCCCATGTTCTTCGATTTGCGAGCTCACCTTATCTCCTATGAAACTCAAATAACCACCAATCCCTCAACCGACCAACCCATAAATACTACCTTCTTCTCTAATGCTCCCACTCATGGATGAGGGTATTCCAATCGAGGTCGTCGTGGTGGTCGATTTGGGCGAGGTAATCGTGGAGGTCGTGGTGGTTATGGATGCGACCTCAACTTCTACGGTCATTCCTATAATGAGTCTGGCCTCTTGGGTGCTTACCCCACTACACCACAAACACAACCACCTAGATCATGTCTTTGATGTCTAATATGTAACAAGTCAGGTCAATATGCTTCCACTTGTTATCTTCGCTCCAACAACGGTATACAAGAAGATACTCTAGCTGCCACTTTTGCAGGGATGCAAATTACCTAACAAACTTATCTGAATCGGTATCCCGATACAGGTGTAACTCATCACATGACCGATGACGTTAATTCGATGTACCAAAAATCTGAATATGGCGGTTCCGACCAGGTGATGCAGGGAAATTGTGATTCCCTCCCTATTAAGCACACAGGTAACATGCCCCTTCCCACAAATTCTACTTCTCTTCACCTCTCTAACGTCCTGCATGTTCCTTCTATGTGTAAAAGCTTACTCTCGGTTATTAAGTTTGTTAAGCACAATTCAACGAGTTTCATTTTTTATCCATAGGGATTTTCTATTCATGACTTACATTCTGGTTCAAAATTATTTCAAGGGCGATGTGAAGACGGTATCTACCCTATTAAGGCTAAAGTTCACAGCTCCGCATTTTTCGCTTTAAATGTGTCGGCCAACTTATGGCATTTTGGCCTTGGTCATTCTTAATCAAAAGTTTTATCTTCTTTAGAAACAAATAAATTGTCAGACTCTACTTTTAGTTCATTACAATCTGATTTTTGTAAAGACAGTGTTGTGGGAAAGTCCGCACGTCTTCCTTTCTCGATTAATAAACATCGCGCTTCTGCACCATTTCATCTTATACATTCAGATGTTTGGATGTTGCCTGCTTTCTCTATTACCGATTTCCGCTATTACATTTTATTTATGGATGATTGTACTCGATATTCATGGATTTTCCCTATGCGTCGTAAGTCCGAAGTATATACACATTTTTTTTCCTTTGTTGCTATCATAGAAAATCAATTCTCTAGCTCTCTAAAATGTTTCCAAAGTGATGGTGGAACGGAATATGTCAATACTATGTTTAAAACTTTTTGTGCCAAAAAGGGAATACACCATCGCCTATCATGCCCTCATACGGCCCAACAAAATAGGGTCGCGGAGCGGAAATATTGCCATATTACTGAAATGGCTCGTACCCTATTAATAATAGCTCACTTACCACTTAATCTATGGGTAAGTGCCATCTATCTAATAAATAGGCTTCCAACTCCACTAGTACAATGGAAATCACCATTTGAGGCCCTTTTCAGCTCTAGTTCATATTACACAAATCTCTGCATTTTCGGTTGCGCTTGTTATCCCTTCTTGGGCACTTATGTTACTACCAAACTATTACCTCGATCTATTGAATGTATTTTCATAGGTTACAGCTCTCAACATAAAGGCTACCGATGTCCCGATCCGATTACTGGCCGACTCTACATTTCACGCCATGTTCGATTTAATAAAGCCAACTTTCCATATGCATCATTCCAAACACCATCAAAGAATGATGCCACAACATGGTCATTGGTTCCTATCATTACTTCTGAGCTCTCCCCATCCATTATATCCCAACAAACTTCTTCATTACTAACTTCGCCAAGTGCATAACCATCTTTAGCCGAAGAACCAACGAATATTGTCACTTCATCCTTACCATCAAGTACTATACAATCTTTTTTCCCGACTACTATAACCCCGTCACCACCACCACCACCTCCACCGCCACTATCTCATACTATGCTAACACGACTTAGCGATGGTACCAGGAAAGGAAAAGTTATCAAAAGTATGCTCAGCACTCGGTATCCCCTACCCCAAGTTTATTCATCACAACTATTGGCTTCCAAAAATGAACCAACATGTTACTCTCAAGTTGTTCGATACCCCGAGTGGCGAAGCGCGATGACCGACGAATTTGATGCGTTACTTAAAAATAGAACTTGGTCCTTGGTTCCTCCTTTTATCCATCATAACCCAGTTGGTTGTAAGTGGGCATCTGACGGTACAACTGATTGCTACAAAGCCCGATTAGTAGCTAAAGGGTTCCACCAACAACCAAGAGTAGACTACGATGAGATGTTCAGCCTCGTCGTCAAACCCACGACTATCCGTACCGTTCATAGTATGGCGGATTCTTATGATTGGCAATTATGATAATTGGATGTTAAAAACGCCTTCCTTCATGGCTTTTTCTCGGAATTAGTCTTTATGCAACAACCTCCAAGTTTCATCAATCCCAACTGACCACATCATATTTGCAAACTTAACAACGCTATATACGGTCTTAAACAAGCCCTACAAGCATGATTTCATCGATTCAACTCTTTTATTCTTCGGTATGGCTTTAAACATAGTTGGGCAGATCACTCCATGTTTATATATCAGCATGGCTCTTAAATTATGGTCTTACTATTATATGTTGATGACATAATACTCACTGGCAATTCCTCTTCTCTCATTGCATCCTTTACCAAAACCCTAGGGTCAGAATTTGAAATAAAAGACATGGAGAATTTATATTACTTTCTTGGATTAGAGGTTTCTCACTCTGTCCATGGGCTTCACCTTTCCCAGTCCAAGTACATAGTAGACATTCTTCGACGCACCAACATGGCTGATTGTAAACCATGTTCTGCACCTAATTTTGCTAAATCCCAAATATCATATACTGATGGTACTCTTCTTTCTAACGCCACTGAGTACCGCCACATTGTGGGTACACTTCAATATCTCACTCTCACCCAACTCGACATTGCCTTTGCCGTTCAGCAAATAGCCCAGTTTATGAGTGCACCTCGCACTACGCATTTAGTTACCGCCAAACGCATACTTCGACATCTTAAAAGCTCAATTCGTCTTGGCATTCAATTTCACCGTTCGTCAGGCCTTCTCCAACTTCGGAGATTTTGTGATGTTGATTGGGCGGGTTGTCCTGACGACCGGCGATCAACTTCCTGTTATTGCATTTTCTTAGGTTCTAACCTTATATCCAGGAGCGCTAAGAAGCACCCAACGATCTTCAAGTCTAACGCCGAATATAAGTATCGATGGCTTGCATATGCTTGTGCTGAAACAGTATGGATAAGATACATTTTATGTGAAATACATACATCACTTCCACCGGTAACAATCCTATATTATGACAATATGAGTACAACACATATGGCGGCTAATCTAGTATTTCATGAAATTCCTAGACACCTGAGACTAATCAATTTTGATTATTTTAGGACTAAATCGATAGGTCCTAAATCATTTGAATTAATGGTCTACGCCTAACCTAAATAAAGTTGGTTAAATTATCTAGTGTCAACAAGCAATAGGAAATTAAACACAAGGTCAAGCAATTTTAACCCTGTGGGAAACCTTTCCCAAGAGAAAAACCCAAAGGTCAGTGTCAAATCACCCGACAGCTAAACAATCTACTATTGAAATCAAATTATAAGTATTCAATTACTTACAGACTCGATAAGCACATCCCGTGGTTGCCTCTCTTCTAATTGAACTCCTCGCAATTAATTCCACATTCTCGCAATGCCTCGCTCCAATCTTTCGTTGAAGCTTCCAATCTTGAATCCCACAAGTTCTTCAATTCATAAATCTAGGTTTCTTGATCAATAATGATTGATTCAAGATTTGAGTGATTTAAATCTCTCTTGAATCTCTCAAAAATAATCTCTCCTCACTCTTAAAAACAAGCCCTAGAAAAATAGGTTTTTCAAGAAGTGAATTCTGATAAAAGGAAAGTTGTCTTTTATTAGAAAATAGAAATCACGATCTCTGTTCGAATAAAAATTAATATATTCGAATAAAATCAGGCTGAGCCAATCTATTCGAATAAAAAGAAGTCTATTCGAATAAAAAGAAACATGAAGAAACAGGCTGAGCCAATCTATTTAAATAAATTTTATTTTATTCAAATAAAAAATAGCCTGAGGCATTTTATTCGAATAGATTCCATTTTCTATTCGAACAGAAATGTTCCCAGTTCTATTCGAATAGAAAATGGAATCTATACGAATTGAAGTTCTGTTGTATTATAAAACGTACTTATTACCTTTTCTATACTCTGTAAAAATACATAGGGCTTGATATTATAGAATAAGAAGTTAGAAACCCACTTATCTGTTCAGTGTCAGTCCAGCTGTAGTCACTCAAGGTGTAATCTCTGACGATGAGTAACCCTGAGATAGTACTGACATCTAAACTAGACACGGAATGAAGCAAACTCCAAATATGGATGTTTCATTTCATGCTAGTACAAAGCACATCGAGCTTGACTACTCGTTCTCCCAACTCATCCACGTAAAATGTTACTCCGTTAGTGGTAGTAGGATGATGCTAATGATGGCGTTATTGGTCACAGACAGGTTTATGCCAACTAGACTAACAAATATGCATGTGAGAGGTTGGTACATGATGCTAACTCATCATTCATCTTAGTAGTCGATATGGCATGTCTCTGTGCTACTGTCTATCTCCTGGTCTTGCATAGTTCACTTCGCGTTGAGTTAGAAGTTGATTCTATATATACGGACAAGCAATTATGCACGCACTATTGCGCGTGCATACACGTTATTTTTTGAAATATAATTGGGGCTTGAATTTCCTTTTGAGATTAGAGTCGGCTGCAGCAAGCCTGCCCTTAGTTTTTATTCTGCCCCTATTTCAATCAGCTTTAATACTTGCATCTGTACAGCCTGAAGTCTTCGTTGCTTCATCAGGTTCTCATCTTATAGAGATAACCCTCCATGTATTACTATTTTACTTGAGTACATGATATTTACTATACCATTTGGAGCTACCCCTTGGTCCCAAAGCTTAAACTGGAATGTTTCTGTTGCTTCATCAGGTTCTCATTGTATAGAGATAACCCTTCATGTATTACCATTTTGCTTGAGTACATGATTTTTACGGTACAATTTGGAGCTACCCCTAGGTCCTAAAGCTTAAATTGGAACATTTCACTAAGTCATCTTCGAGGTCCTACATACCATTGGAAGAAAGAATCATTCGTTGGTGAGCCTATTGTGTAGGGCAAAATTTGAACGAAAAAAGTTATGCATTACCAAAGCCTAAAATCCAAAAAATGCTACAAACAAATTTCTTGATATTTGACTACACTATTTTTGGATTCAAAATTTGACTCTAATTTGGGTCACCAATTTGGGTCTTTATTGCTTTATTAGCCTTATTGGGTAGGGTTTTTTTTTTTTTTTTAAGCAAAGAGAAAATGATAAATATGGTCTAGTGGCGAGAGGGGGGGGGGTAAACAGAGTGTACAAGGTTTGTGGCCTCTAGAGGCTCACTACAAACAAAAAAATGAGAAGAAACACCCGGGCGACCAAACAATGCACCTCAAAATTACATCTACGGTCAATATGTTCAAAACGGAAATCTGCAAAGCAATCTGAAAGAGCACGCAGATCTGGAGCCAGGGTGAGGGATCCCCAAGAAAGGTCATCTGAACAGTCTCGGAAGGCTCTGACCAACCTCTGGAAGTCTGACAGTAAGAAAGCTCGAGCGAAGCTACACCTCTGAGCGGCCTCCAGCCCTCGGATCACACCAAGCGCTTCTGCCTCTTCTGGGTCTGCTGCTCGAGCTGGACCATAACCTGCACAAACCACTGAAGTAAGATGGTTTTTAATAGTAAAACCCGTTTATCCCAGGTTGCCTGAGGCTTTCCAAGAGGCGTCCACTTGGATGATGTGCCAACCCTTCTGGATTTGGGGGGTGCCTGGCGGAGCCTGGCGGGGGAGGGAGATAGAAGTATGGGAAAGATTGTAGTGGTGGTGTTGGGCCCTCCTGCGAATATCCTTTGTAGTATGATTCAGTTGTTCAGACACGAGTTGATTCCTGCTCAACCATATGACATACATAATAGTACTAAAACTGCTGCAAAAGTAAGAAATGTTAGAAAAGTTGCGGGAAAGCAGGAAACAGCGGTAAAAACAATTAAGGATCGAATCCGAATAGGTCGTGGTGTAGAAATCAATTTTAAGGTCAGATTCATACCAGATGTCCCGGATCTTTGGACAAAAGAGAAGCGCGTGCGTGGTTGTCTCCGATTCAGTACCACACCTAGGGCAGTTGGTGTCCCAGTCCTCGTTGCCATGCCAAAGGTTGTATTTTGTTGGGATGCCATTCTGAACCGCCTTCTAGAGGAAGAGTTGAATACGGAAAGGCACCTACAACTTCCAAATATTATCCCAAGAGAGACCGGAAGGAATCGGAGAGAGGAGGTTTAGGGTTGGATTGTGGGCGGATTGGGTGGAATGGTTGTGAACGGAATTCACCGTGAAGATGCCAATTTTAGCCTGGGTCCACCTGAGAGTGTCTTTTGTTGGGTACTTACTGAGGGGAATAAAGAGAATAAGGTAGGCTATGTCAGGGTGGAATAAGGAGAGGATAAAGTGTGTTTTCCAAGTCTGACTATCAGGCCAGGTAAGGTCCGCCACTTTGGTGACCACACGGGAGGAGGGAGGGGGCCCCGCAGGGTGGCCGAATCGGATTCCCAGGATCCAGGGTTCCAACCATAAATCAACACTCTCTCCGTTTCTAATATACAAGCAGAGCTCCGACCAGATATTATTCCTGGCTTGGATGATGCCTTTCCAAATCCAAGAGTCACTGGGTTGGATGGTGGTGAGCATCGGGGAGACGTGTGGTGTGTATTTGGCTTCCATGTTGTGTGCCCAAAGTTTGTCCGGCTCTTTAATAAGCCGCCAGAAGACCTTAGCCAACATGGCTTGATTATGGTTGAGAGAGGTATGAATGCAAAGCTCACCAGCCGTTCTGGATTTGTAAATGAATTTCCAGTTAACCAGATGGTTTTTGGAATTACCATCTTTGTTAACCCCCTAGAAGAATCTAGCATTCAGGGTGTCGAGCTGGTGACAAATTTTCTTAGGGAAAGGAAAGACGGACATGAGGAAGGTAGGAATTCCTGAGTTAACAGCTTTTTTGAGGGTGAACCGGCCGGCTTGGGATAAGAATTTTGCCTTCCAGCCTTCGATCCGGGTGGAGACGTGCGAGATGATATCTTGGAAGTTTAGATACTTAGTTCTGTTAAAGTTCAGAAGGGCTCCCAGATATTTCTCTCCGGATTTGTCCCGCTTAATGTGGAGGAGCCTTTAAATAAGCTTATGATATCGGTGGTGGCTGTTCTTGCTAAAGAGGATGCAAGATTTTTCAAGGTTGATCTTTTGCCCTGAGACCTGGGTGTAAGTGTCCAAGGTTTCCTTAAGGGCGCCGACTTCATCAAGGTTTGCTTTGCAGAAGACGAAACTGTTATCGGCAAAAAGAAGGTGGGAGATAGGAGTGCTAGCTCTGGCCATTTTGATCCCATGAATCTCCCCCTTTGCCTCTTTATGGGTGAGGACACGGGACAAGACCATCAATCAGATAAGGAAAAGAGTTTGGGAAAGGGGGTTGCCTTGCCGAATGCCTCTGCCTGGCCTGAGAAACCCGTACGGTGGGCCATTCAGGTTGAAGGAGAGCACAGTAGTGCTAATGCATTGATGAACCCAGTTGCACCATTTGTCACAGAAGCCCATCGCGTGAAAGGTGTTGTCGAGGAAGGACCATTCCACTCGGTCAAAAGCCTTACTTAGGTAAAGTTTAACGGCCATGGTGCTAGATTGACCTTTCATCTTCTTAAGGGGAGAGAGGATCTCCTGCGCCATGATGATGTTATCAAAAATTTGGCGCCCGGGGATGAAGGCATTCTGAGTAGGGGAGATAAGCTTGTTGAGTAAGGGCTTCAGCCTGTTAGTCATGATCTTAGTAGTGATCTTTAGCTTGACATTGCAGAGGCTGATGGATCTGTAATGCTCAGGTTTTTCCAAGTTTTTTGCCTAGGAATGAGAGTAATGTTAGTGTGGTTGAATTCCGTAAGCAGGTGCCCTGTCAGAAAAAAGGCAACAGTGGCTTCGTAAAGGTCGAGCTTAACTGTAGCCCACGATTTTTGGTAGAAGAGGGGTGTGAAACCATCAGGGCCAGGGGATTTATGGGGGTTCATGGAAAAGAGGGTTTCTTTCACTTCCTCCATAGTGGAGTCGAGGGTGAGAGTGAGATTATCGGCATCAGTGACGATAACTTCCATGATGTTCAGGTCCTTAATCTTGATGGGGAGGGTGGAAGGGCTGAAGATATCTCTGAAGTGGTTGACAATGGTGTCACCGATGTCTTTCCGTTCGTGCCCCCAGGTGCCGTCAATCTTGCAGATTTTCCTAATAGAGTTGGAGCTTCTATGGCCAAGGGTGGAAAGGTGGAAAAAATTAGTATTTCTATCCCCATTGTGCAGCCAAGTTTCACGGGACTTATCGCGCCACAAGGATTCCTCTTGGTCGAGGAGATAGTTCAGGTGGCGCTGAAGCGCCAGCTCGATCTGGTAGGTCTGATCGGAATACGCTTCTTTCTGGACGTCGGCAATCTGGTTTCTCAGCTGCTAGATTTTTTGGGGTTGAAAGTAAAATTCATGCTTATTCTAGGTGTTGAGCTCCCGTTTTGTGTGTCTTAGCTTTTTACACAGGCGAAGCACCCGGGACCCGATTTGAACAGTAGCCGAGGCAATGTTGACAATGTTCTAGTTGCCAGGGTGTTCGGCCCAAGTCGAAAGGAAGTGAAATTGTTTTGGTAAGTCGAACTTTGTGGGTTTCATGTTAAGGATAATGGTACCATGGTCAGAGCCAATCATGGGCAGGTTTTGGAGAGTGGCGTCTGGGAAGTGAGTACTCCAAGATACTGAAACCAGGGCACGGTCCAGCCGTTGTTTGATCAAATTGTGCCCTTTCCGTTTATTATTCCATGTAAAAGGGACCCCCGAGAAACCCAGGTCAATCATAGCAGAGTCGAAGATGAATTCCTGGAGTAGATTCAGGCGAAAGGGATCAAACGCGATTTTCCCAAAATTTTCCTCATAGCAAGTAATACTGTTAAGGTCTCCTATGATCATCCAGGGGATGTGAACATTAGGGGCCATAGTACTGATGGCTTCCCAGTATTGGTTGTTGTTCTAGTGTTCAGGGGGGCCATAAGTGAAGGAGAAAAGCCAGAGGGTAGGGTCAGCGTTCGTGGTAAGCGTAGGAGCTCGAGAAGAGATGAGAACATCAATCCCTCTAGGAGAGGATGAGTGAATAGTAAGGTTGATATGAGGACCCCAGGCGAGCCAGAGCCCGCCACCTAGGGTGGGAGTAGCGTCGACGGTGTGAGAATGGGTGAGACCCAGAGGTGAAAGTAATTTGATGGAGTCAGGGTTGGATTCTTTGGTCTTAGAAAGGAAAAAAATGTCAGGATGGAACTTCTTGTTGTGAGCGCGAAGCTCTCTAAGGATGGACGGTTTAGTAGTCCCCTTGCAGTTCCAAGAGAGAATAATCATTTGAAACAGAAGGCCGGTGTCGGGCCTGCTTCCGAGATTTGGATAATGAGGGGTTGTAAATCCGGTGAAGGGTCGGAGTGGTGCTAGTGTTGATGAAGGTCAGGCTGGTGAATCGTGTCATGAGGTTTTGCCGAGCACCGTCGTCTTCTGAGGGAGAACTTGCCAACCCAGCGTCGGGTTTGGCGAGTGGCTGCGGTGTGAAGGCTGCGAACATTGTTAACAAAATAGTGGCGCAGGATCGGATTGTTGTGCGCTGGTCCTCTTCTCTGGTGGTTGACCTTCCAATGGTTCCTATCAATCGTGTATAAGTGTTCCTTGCCCCAAGCTCTCCGTACCCAACTGAAGATGGCTGTATAGGAGCTGGGTTTCAAGAACTTAGTGGTACGTGGATGTAAGAGTAACTGGTGTGTGAGTCTTGTGTCGGTCCACGTGGGGTCAGTGCATGATCTATCACGGTGATTTGCATGAGGTGGTCGTGAGCATTCAGAATATGTGGCATTGGTATACTTAGTACGCCATTTCGAGAAGTTAACGCAACGGGGTAAAGAACAAGAGAGCTGCACAAAAAAATCCTTGAAATAATCTAGGCATGCAGGGAATTGAAAGTGTGTGGGTTTTTTTTTCTTTCAAATATAGCTACAAATACCTCTCCACATAAAGAAGTGGGTGAGAATACAGGGGATATAATAGTGGTCAAAAGTGTTAAATACTTTGTATAGAAAGCAAGATACAAAGATATCTAAAAATAGTAAAACTAGGGCCTGGAGTCAACAAAGCAACTAAAACTTCTACATTTAGGCACAAGAAAAGGACCTGTATGGCATCCGATTAAGGGTGCAGTTGTTGTGTGATGTAGAGTCGAACCCGACTGTTGACAATGTATGCTTGCGGATACATAATTCTTCTTCGATGAATCTGCATACAAATAACGAAGACATTAGGTGGTACTAAGTTGTTAGATTTATATATTGGTAATAAGAGCATCCACAATAGTCCAAAAACTAATTCACCAGATTTATTCCGAATTAAATCCCATTGTATCCTTAAAGTTTGTTAAGACATCTCAGTCTCGCCTCCAACAGCAGTCAGTGCTAATACTAATGCTACAATTTGGGCCAGAAAATGCCTCCATCAGTGGATGCTAATGCTAGACTATTTTTCTAATACCAAGCTAGCATGCTTCTATGAATGAGAGGAGTCGAACCTATGTCTCCAGCATGCAAAGCCTATGTATTTGAAGGAATGAATGGGACTGAAGATTTTTTTTGCCTTTGCTCTACTCATGGTGGTCATTTCATCTTGCACTGAGTAACACTACAACTTCTAACCTAAATGATCGAAGCAACCACTGCAACATAAAGGTTAATTTACAAGGGCAACATTCCTTTGCTTTTAGAAAAAAAAAACGAGGGGAATTGTCGTCGTTTTACCCGTCGCCTTTGGGTTGGCTGTATATATCTTGCAACGTACACAGTCGTCGTTTTTTGACAAAATATGACAACCTAAAGCCATCGCTAATTGACGACAACTAAAATCATGTTTTCCCCGCTTAAACAATGTTTTGCGACAATAATATACCGTCATTTATCTATAGCGATGATAAATGCAGTCATTTACCAGTTTTAATTGTCGTATTTTTCCCGCTAAAGCAATTGCTTTTTGGGGGATTCACAAGAGACCCAAAGCCATGGTTTAATAGCATGGAGAAAAAAAGAGAGTAAATAATTTGAATCCAGGTGGTAATTGAACGACCATCCTCTCAAAAACTTTGAATGCTATTTCCATTATAAGCTAATGGATTCATGCAAAATCATAAGGAAAACAATTACTACATAAATGGCGTGGCCTGAAAATTACTAAAACAAGCATCCTATAAGGGAAAAGGGTAAATCCAGCTGATTATCTCAAATGCTACCACAAAACACATAGACAGTTGTCTTGTTTTATTTTCTAGAAGCATGAGTGCATTGGAGCAAATATCACATTCTCCTGGATTTCGCCAATGTTTCGGAATTGTCTTAAGCTTAACACTAACTTTCTATTGACATTTAAGAAACTGACTTAGTAATACTAATTTTCAATGTTTAGGACTAGCTAAAGGCATAATGGATCATGACTTATAGCAAACAGTTTATAGAGATGCATGTTGGGAAACCGAGGGGGCAAATCGCAACGCGGAAGCACAATACGATTTAGCAAGAACTCGAAGAACCAACTCTAACCAAAAGAGAATTCAAACAAAGGCAATAAAACACATACACAAGGTTTAAATTAGGTGGAAACCCTAAACATGATCAAAACCACATCCGACAAGCACGACGAATATATTATCATACTAGGGTTACAAGAAGTTTCAGAGATCACTCAAACCTCACCTCTACCTTTTTCAGATAATCCTCAGCAAGAAACTCTAAAAAGAAAACCCAAGAAATCTCTCCAAAGCTAAACCTTAGATTTCTTCATTTTCTCTCTCTAACTCTTTCTCACAGTACAGAGGCCTTTAACATACATCAATATTTATAGGCTTTCCATTAGGTCATCTCTGAAGTACGCATCACGTGATAATCCATCGCTTAGATTAAATCCTTTCGAAACGAACTTAGAAACAAACAAACATAGCCATTTCGTTCGAACGAGCCATTAGGTCGTTCGAACGACCATTTGACAATCTTCTAAAATTTTGGCCCAAGAGCTCAATCCGTTCGAACAACTTCCCCCTGTTTTGAGCCGTATCTTAACAATCTCCACCTCGGTGATAAAACCATTTCTTCTACTACATTCGTCGTGTATCCTTGTCGTTTCTCAATTAAGAGAATTACCCGAGTCTAGGCTTTTTCTAGACCCACTAATCAGAACCCACTTTCTGATCACCTTTGTAGACCGTGCCATTGCTCTACCTTGAACTAACACTACTAGAAAATGGTCCAACGACCACGGTCTATTTTATTTTTAGCCACAATGACAATAGTGGTTAAATGCCACAACCTAGACTATGGCCAAACCCTAAAATTCGTGGTTAAAGATATAATCTTTTAACCAGTTCGTAACTATTTATTATGTTCGTGGCCAAAACCGTAGCTAATATTTTTAGAAATGCGAGATTCAACAATTTTCTCCCCCATTTAGAACCTCAGACTTTTTCCTTCAAACTCTAAGTAGTTTCAAGGGTTTCAAATTTCTAAAGAGCAGTGCAAATTTTCCACGAAAATCTTCTGTAATATCTCTCTCCCTCTCCAAATCTCAAATCTCACGGAGGTAGGTCTCTATTTTTGATTGATTGATGAGAGCGAAGGCATCTCTCTCTCTCTCTTTGTCAAAGCTCTGAAAGCATCTCTCTTTTCTCTAAATCAATTTGCTTAGGTGAACTCACAGGGTTGATTGAGGCCAAGGATTGAACCCTTCAAGTTCTAGGTATTATATTTGGGTATTTATTCCTGATTTGGGTTCTTTCAAATTTGTTATTGTTGCAATGTTGTATCATTTTGTTTTCGATGTTCCTTAATTTTTTATCATGTTTATCTCAAATTATTCCTGGTCATGTGTTTGATGTGGGTTCTCAATTGGTAGCCGTAGTTAGGAGTTTTATGATTTTATTTTAGGTGTTCTGTAAAAAAATTTCTGCTGATGTATGGAATTTGTTTGGACTACAAATGCTGGGTTTATCTTATATCAAGTGTTAATTTAGAAGCCTCTAATTCTTGAATTATAAGAATTCATGAATTACTGAATTGCTTAATGGGGCTCCCAAGATTAGGATCCTAAGTTTAAGGTTTACCCAAAGTTAGGAACCTAGAATGCAGGATATGAACCTAGCTATGAGCTAATCCTGGAATTAGGTACCCCAAAGCTACGGAGTCTGCCCATAGGTTATTCTGTACAGTCTGGGTTTCTTTAGGATTATAAGTTAGGGTTTCCTAATTATTTGCTAACATAGGGGGTATGTGTTTTTGCAAAGTGCTTGCTAGGGTATAATAGTGGTAAATGCAGGAATCGAAAATGTGCATTTTTAGGCAAAATATTAATGTAAACTCATTTCATTTTTTTCTTACTTTTTTTTCTCAAAAATGCACTTTCTCGTGGTGGAAGGTAGCCTTTTTTTTTCTTTCTATTTACTTTAAAGGAATGTGGCTATTTAGAACTATTTGCAAAGTGTGGTAGATGTGGTTTTTCTTTTTTTCTTGTCAATTTTTTAAAAGGTGTTTCCATAATTTTTTATTAGTTGAGGTGAAGGTTCTTAAAAGCTCCATTTTATAAAGTGGTAGTAGTTAGCTGATTTGTAGGATTAACGTTACGGCTGTTTAAGCTTAAAGAAAAGCTTGCTTAATGTTTTAAAATGAGATCCCCCTATTTCCGTGCAATCGATCGTTCAGCAGGTAAGGAATGAGCTTTTTGTGGGCAGTTTAAAGCTAGAGTCAAAGTGGCAAAAAAGCGGGGTATAGTTTTCAGAAGACAAAGTACACCCTTTTTAAACTCCCCCTTTCATTAGCAAGCCCCCGCTTATGACTGCCTTGGGAAATTGGAGTTTGTCAATCTCCGTGTTGCTCTCATCCTCACTAGAAAGCCTATACCGCAAGCATACCTTCGCTTATGACTACCTTGGCGAGATTTTTTTCAATCCCGTACGCCCCTCACTATAAAGCCTATGACTGCCCCGGAGCTACAATATCCGCCTCAAAATGTTAGGAAGATAAGGGGGGTCTTCAGGCTCTACAATCATTTGGGCCCAATACCTATAGGTGCAACAGATAACAACAACATCCTAATCTCTACCCATTTATTTTCATTTTCAGGGAGTCGTTGTGGTGCTTCTTATGCTACCGATGGACTGGTTTCCCCAATGCCTTCTCGCTGGACTTCTTTGCCTTACCAGTTTTCCTCAACCCCTTCTCGTTGGACTTCTTTCTCTTGAGAACCGCAAGAGAACCTAAACAAGGACCGCCTGTCTAAAAGATTGGCGACACAAAATGTTCATTTGTTGTTGTTTTTAATTTCCATGTGCCTCTTATTCCTTTTCATGTCTGTGTGCCTGGCATTACTTCATTTCCGTGTGCCTGGTATTACTTTTCGTGGTAGGTGTGTTAGCAACGCTTTTTCATGGTAGTGTGGTTATTACTCGATCCTTGAATAGTAGATGTTGAGTCTAAAATACCATAGTTGCTTCCATCCTTTGCTAATAACTTTTTGAACTCCAAGATTATTGCTTGAACGTTAGTCAAATAACTGGATGTAATACCATATGTTATACTATAAGTTCCTAAAACTATCCCATTATGATCTATGTATGCAATCCCTATGCATGCAACTCTAAGGTTTCCTGTGATGATCCATCACAACAAACTTCAACTTATTGATATATGGGAACTCTTATCTATAGCTATGAATATTAGGAGATCTCCTATGTCTCCATTTGATTTTCAGTGTTTGATAACCTGCTGTCTTGTATTATATTCCTTATTGCTTTATTAGATAAGTTAGAGGAGTTTTGAATGTCTTTCAACATTGATTTGTTAAACTTTGAAAAGTTGTATGTCTAGATTCCATTCTCCATTTGTTTCTAGATTTTCAAAGATTTTCGCATATAAAATATAGAGAAAATAGTGGTAATCCATAGAACATCACTGTAGAACCTAGATGTTTTACTTTTTTTCAAGAGTTAATTTCCATAGATTTATGTTTTCTCTTTTACCGTTAATGCTGGTATGTTATATTTTCTTTGTCTTCCCCCCCTCTCATCATACACCTTGTTACTATTTCCCTTTCTTTTTAATAGAAGAAACAAAGGCACGAAAAACTCGTGTGTTTTTGTTGCGCAATGTAAGTGTTAAATAGTTGATAAATGGTGTTGAGACTTGAAGAGAACGCAAGGTATAACTATGCATTGCATAACAACTTTCATTTCTTACATGCTTATACACTTTAATTTTCTCTTTGACTTTATACATTTTACGTATGTATAGTCCAGTCCACAAGTTAATGGAAAACAGTCTGATGTTACTCAAGTCATGGAAGTAGCACCCTTTTCGTTGGCACTATTTACAAGACATGGACAATTGAAACTGTAAGTAGTCGTCCCTTCCTCACATGGGTGATCAAGTTATCCACTTGAGAATTATAATATTTTGTTTCCTCTTAACTATTTTATCTGCCTTTTATTCAGCTATAAGAGAAGTTGAAGCATGCATATGAATCAGGTACATGAATGTGAACACCAAAGTTACTCAACATGAAATAGAAGTCTTGGTTACTTTTTTGCGATGATGAGACTAAAAATGAGTTGGCGATGATGATAGAAACTACCTATTTTCTGATATGGGGAAATGGATATCCCCTTTTCCAGATAAAGAAACTAATAGATCCTTCTAAGGCCTACTCATTCATTTTCTAATTTGGGTTTTTTTTTTCTTCCTTTTTGTTGGAATTAGGTTTCTTAATTGTTGATCAATCCATTTGATATTTTTGGGAGGCATCTGGAAGCGTTATTAGTCTTTCACAGAAAATGATAATTTTTTTTGTAAGTTTTCTTCTTATCCTTAACAAGTTTATGTTTGAAGTCTGACTATTTTTTTTTTTTACCATATCTTTAATCTTTCTTTCCGGAACTAATGAGGATAGTATTATTTCTCTGGAAGGGCTCAGTCTTGATGTGATTACTTACACTACTCTCATAAAGCATTTATCAGGGCATGAAAGTTTTGATCAGGTCAGTTACACCCTCGAGGTTGATTGCTATTTCTATTTATTTTTTCATGCAAGATAGAGAATTCGCGTTCCACCATTCTCACATTTCCACCATTTGTTGCTATAGGATATTACGCTTGACCTTTATGTTTGTAATGCTTGCAGGATACTATACAAATCAGACCAAAAAGCTTGATATCACATAGTAAGATATGAACTATTAGCTTGAAGGTTGTTCTTGTGAGTTATGGAGTTAAATTTAATTTATAAAGTTTGTAAATTTTTCTCTGTATTTTCTCCATTGCAGTGGGGAGATTTCTCGTTCGTGAGAAGATGAGTCACGATTGGAGGATTTTTTTTTGCTTACTTTCTAATGCTTATTGGTGCAATAGGATATTATGCATACCAAACTTACATTTCTAATGCTTGCAGGATTCTATGCAAACCAGTTCAGAAAGCTTGATATCACATAGTAAGATATTAACCCATTATCTTTTACACTTGAACGTTCACTACTAGATATGGACCAGCAACCATGGTCTATATTGGCTCTAAAAAAAGTCATATTCACCTTTATAGCTTTTATTTGTATAACTAATATATTTGTAAGAAAAATAATAAACATAAACAATAGGCTTCAACGAAGTAAAGATACACGAAGATGCTTTTTCTTCACTGCCATATCTAAAGGGTCATCATATTTACATTCTTGGTTTTTCTTCCCCCACAAATCTACATATGTTTGTTGCTTGATTCACAACCTACTGCCTACACTTAAAAAGTGCACAAGTTAAAGTAAAACCAGATTACTTGTTTGATAATAGTCAAAGAAATTTTTGTAGGTGTAGTTTCCATCACGATTGTAATGATTTGTTTGAATTTATCGAAACCAGGGATCTCGCACAGAACCAGCTCATAGGTGAAATTCTAAGGCTTATTTACAGGAATGAAGTACTACAATACCTGTGAGTATTTTTATTTAAATATTAATTACTATAGATACGACGTTAATGTTGCAATACTTGTGAGTACTTTTATTTTTAAATATTAATTACTATAGACACGGTGTTAATGTTAATTTTTATTTTACTCGTAAGTCTCTCTGATTGAGGAGGTTATGCGCTTAATTTTAAAGGGGTTTGCGTGGCAATTCACTTACTGGAAGTTTATCCCCTGATATGTGCCAATTGACTGGTCTTTGGTACTTGTAAGTGTTTATGTAAATAAATAAATTCCACTTTTAGGCCTATGCTACATCTCATCTACAAGACTATAATATTCTATTTGTCCAACTTTACATTTGTAATTGATAGTGATGTACGAGGAAATAATAACTGGCGGGATCCCCGACAATATTGGAAATTGCACTAGTTTTGAGATCTTGTTAGTATTCACTTTGCTCTTATTATTGGTCTATACATACTCCTTTGCATGCTTCAAATTTTCTTATATAAATTCAGAATTGTCTATTCACTTTCAGAGACATCTCGTACAACCAGATATCTAGAGAAATTCCTTACAACATTAGTTTTTTACAAGTCGCTACCCTATAAGTTATTATCTTTAGTTTGTAATTTTGTTGACAGTTTCTGTGCTTTTTGGTTAGGTTATCATATCATGGCAAAAATATACTTATTTAAAAATATTGTACTTATTTTTCATATTTGATATTTTATATTGTTAATCCTTCTATTTTCTTTGACTAGGTCACTTCAAGGAAATAAGCATAGTGGAAAGATCTCAGAAGTTATTGGTCTAATGCAAGCACTTGCTATTTTGTTAGTGTTCATATTATCAGTTATGTTATTTTCCTTTGTGCTTTTTATGGATTTTTCTTCTTCTTAGATGTAGATCAAGTGAATTTTTCTTTATTTCAGGGACTTGAGTAAAAACAAGTTAGTTGGATCAATTCCACCAATTCTTGGCAATCTTTTTTATACTGACAAATTGTGAGTTTTAGATCATTTATACAAGTTATTGCGTAGTCATTTTTAAAAAAAAATTCTCCAATTACTTGATTCCAACATCCTTTTGGTTAATGTTCACCCAGGTATTTACAGGGTAATAGCCTTACTGGGTCAATCCCCACAAAGTTAGGGAACATGACCAAGCTTAGTTATTTGTAAGAAAACCTCCTTCAAGATGTTTTGGTTTATAATTTTCATTTAGACAGTTCTCTTATTCTACCAATGCTCAGGCAACTAAAAGACAATCAGTTGGTTGATTTTGAAATTGGGTATTTCATTGTAGGCTGAGGTAGACACATGTCAGGTGTTTACGCAAGTGACTTTGCTACCTGAGTCAAATATATGAATTTGCCTTCTTTAGGTGTTTTTTTTTTTGGGGTTTTGGGTTTCGAGTGATTGTAATGACTATACAAATGTGAAATATATATATAAATATTTTTTTTTTATGTAAAATGACTTTAGCCACGGCTAGTTTTGTAGTTAATAGCGAGTATTAGCCATAGACGAAACAGTGGTAATTAACAAGCATTAGCCACAAATATTATGGTGGTGATTGATATGTATTAGCCACGAGACATTTCGTAGGAAAGTTCGTTGCCAACGGAGCCATTTGCCACAGTTTATAATGTATCCACCCACTGATTTACTAACCAATGCATATAAGTTCCCGCTTATAACTCCCTTCACGATCAAAGAAGATTTTTGATAAACTTTTATTACTCCACCTCGCCCGAAGTAATTGTAACCCTCATTATCTAACTTGGAAAGTGAAATTAGATTATGAGTCATACTCAGTACATGTTGAACATCATGAAGAACTATGATACATCCATCAAACATCCTCACGCGAATATCACCCACTCCCAAAATCGGCCTTCGAGAGCCATCGCTCGTCAACACAAACTTGTTATCCTCACACCTTGAATAGCAACCAAACCATGCCTTGTGTGTGCATACATGCAATGTAGCCTCACTATCAAACACCTATCTTTTATCGTAGCGAGAACCATCAGCGGTCACCACGAGGAATACCTCATCACCATCATTACTAGTAACCGTTGCCAGTTTGTTAGTATCACTTTTGGTGTCTCTTGTCAAACTTGTTCCTATACCTTTCCCCACTTTGCAATCCGATCTATAATGACCCGATTGACCACAGCTCCAACAAGTTCTTTTTTTGAACCTATTAAGGCTTCTCTTCCCACTGGCCACCAGTGTAGAGTTTTTTGGTCCCTAAGGATTCGCTACCCTTAAGCCTTCTCTCCTCAGAAAGAAGTATACTTGTAACCTCCTCAAAACTTAAGGTTTCCTTCCCCTACATCAAAATAGGTTGAAGATGCTTGAAGATAGACGGAAGAGACCATATGAGTTGAAGTGCCTTATCTTCATCCTCAGCTTTAACTCCGACCGATTCCAATTATGAAACGATCCCGTTCAAAGAAGCTAGGTGATCACAACGCTCATACCCTCATCCATCCTAAGCGTATGATGCTGCTCCTTGAGGTATAAATAATTCGAAAGACTCTTTATTTGGTACAAACTTTTAAGTTTTTCCCAAAGACCCTTTGCGGTCTTCTCTCCAGCCACATTTGCCAAAACGTTCTAAGCGAGACAAAGGCGTATCCCGCTCGTAGCCATTGAACCCAGATCTTCCTAGTCCTCTTCTTCATCGTCGTCTGCTTTCTAGACCGCTATACCTTCAACTAGAGTTTTAGGTATATGCTTCCCTTTCAGTGCCTTGTGTAACCCGTCTTGAGTCAAAATATCTTGGACTTGTATTTCCCACAATCCAAAATTGATCTTCCCATCAAACTTTTCTACATCAAACTTGATCACGTTAAAATACTTAGATCTTCTCATCTTGCTACTCTACTTGCCCCAAACCTCACTCTGACACAAATTGTTGGGAAACCAAGGGGACAAATCGCAACGTGGAAGCACAATACGATTTAGCAAGAACCCGAAGAACCAACTCTAACAAAAAGAAAATTCAAACAAAGGCAATAAAACACATACACAAGGTTTAAATTAAGTAAAAACCGTAAATAGGATCAAAACCACCCCCAAAAAGTACGACGAATATATTATCACACTAGGGTTACAAGAAGTTTCAGAGATCACTCAAACCTCACCTCTACCCTTTTTAGATAATCCCCAGCAATAAACCCTAGAAAGAAAACTTAAGAAATCTCTTTAGAGCTAAACCCTAGATTTCTCCATTTTCTATCTCTAACTCTTTCTCACAGTTCATAGGCCTTTAACATATACTCAATATTTATAGGCTTTGCATTAAGTATCTCCGAAGTACCTATCACGAGATAATCTATCGCTTTGGATTAAATCCCCTTCGAAGATAACTTAGAAACAAACAAACAGAGTCATTTTTGTTCGAACGAGTCATTAGGTTGTTCGGACGATCATTTAACAATCCTCTAGTATTTTGGCCCAAGTACTCAATTCGTTTAAACGACTTCCCCACTCGCTCGAACAACTTTCCCCTATTTTGAGCCATAATCCTAACAATGCCAACTTAGAATCTGAGTAAGTTAACCAAATCAGTCCATAACCATAAACCTGTTGTAGACATCTACTAAATTATTGCTCTGAAATTGACTTATTAAAGACATATAATATGCCAAGATAAAATTCAAACACACAGTCAAAATTTTACTAATTTGAGATACTCTTACCCTAGGTTTGGTGATATGAGGAAAGGAATATCATTACGTAAGACTTAACCTTAGATTTTGCGGTTAAGTGCATTTAAAACCAAAATTGCCATAACCTTGAACAATAACTAAAAGTAACAAAAGGATTAGATTTGCGGCGGCTTAGTATTGACAAAGTTTACCAAAGAGAACATCAGCTTACATAAGTATTTATACCCAACGCTTCTGAAGTAATTGCAGAGTTGGTCCCTGTTCCTTGTAGGCAAACACCCTTTAGTGAACCCAAACATCTTGATTGTATTTTTGAAAAATTGAAATATAGAGGCAAATATCAATATCCTGTAAATTAGAGAAAAAAATATTACAATTGTTAGCTTGTTTATGGTACAAAACATTCTTCTTCAGTAGCTAACTTAGATGGGAAAAAAATTCAAGCTTGTGAATAATTCCCTACCAAATTCTAAAGGCAAGCTCTTACTGGCTATAAAGTACTAGTGTTATAGCTCGGGTTGGGGTAGGCACTATAGAGCCCGAAGCACAGCGGAATATGAGGCAGTACAGCGTACATGGACGTGCGGCTGGCATGCACAATCCTTCTTTAGGGGCGCAACGGTGCCAGTGGAATGGAGCCGTGGATGCTAGAGCAACATCCGAATAATCTTGGATACTCGTGAGGGATAATCGAATAAGAATTTGGTATAAGGAGACAATGCTGAAGGTTCCTTCAATAATCCCTACAATGTAATCTCCTGTTACTGGGCATGAGGTACGGATAGCACACCTATCCTATAGTGGATCAGGATAGCTCAATATATCAGGTTCTAGATATATGATGTATATATAAAGGGGCGACGAGCCTGGACTAGTTACATAGTCCATCATTAAGGGGCAGTATGTCTCAGTTGGCTCGTAGGGCATTGTGGCTGTATATGAAGCCCTAATTAAGAAAGCGGCCCGCATTGCAAGGCAATGTCTCCTTGCCCTTCCTAGGCCAAGGAAAACTTATGAACATCCCTTGTGGATGGCCCATGAGCCAGGGTCCAAGGTGACCAAAGCTATAAAGCTTACTTTTTCATGGGGAGGTTTGGACGAAGGTTCTTCTTTAATATAGCTACTAAGTAAATAGCCAGTTTTCAAAAGGAAATACCAAAAGTGGAGACAAAGCGTACTACCACTTCTCGCCCCCTTAACCAATTCCGTTTTCAACGAAACTTGGCGTGTAGCCATATTAGGATATAGAGAACATATATCCAAGGTTATAGCTTAAAGTCTCGGGTATATTTGCCCGATGTTCGCTTAGGCGTCACACCCTCAGGATGTGAACTCTTACATCTATGAATTTTATCCTTTACCAAGGTATTTAAACATACCATCAATACTAATCTACTGACAATATACTTGCGTGGAGGCTTTGAATGGGTCACTCCACGACCTCTGATGAGGATCTTTACGAGTAATGTTATAAATATCGAATAGTCAAAGTATCGAGCACAGGGTGATTACAGGGTATTCGAAGATAAACTTCTGAGGTCTATCAAGATGGATTTTCAAACCCCTTCATAGTTCATCCTCCCTCCTATTTATAGAACATAGGATGGGTTGAGTTACCATAGGAGGTCAAATTATATTTGTATCCTCCGGGGACAACTGACTTGTACCCGGAGTCGGTTTTGATGCTGTAATTTATCGAGTCCTGTCGGTTCTGATACTATAGTTGTTGGATCTAGAATCGCAGTTGTCGAGCGGCATGCTCCACTGTTCTGTCTAGTTATCTGGCTGCTTGACATGTTCCCTTTCGACCATGTGCGCTCATGGTCAAATTATTTATGGTTTGACGTTTCCTTCGAGTATCCAAATAGTCTCGGAAGGTTTCGTGGGCCTGATTATTGACTTACTAGGCTTTGAGTCATCAGGTAGGCTTCGATGTAGCCTTCGAGTGTTTGACCAGTGTTAGATGGTTGCGAGTAGGCTACTATATTCGTCCCCTATCAGTAGGGGCTTCAAAAATTGGTGTAGAGGGCGCATGTTGAGAAAAGTAGTTAGGCGCTAGAAGTTAAAGGTTTGAGGGTTGACTGTTGAATATGGTAGTTCCGAGGGGAGTAATTAAGAGGTTGTGGTGATTACGGTGTAATAAATAAGGTTAATGGAGGTATAAATAAGGGTTATGAAGGGGTAACTCTGCATACATTCATCTTCTTCTTCTCCTTCTTCTTCTTCTTCTTCTTTAAAACATACCATGGAGATCACCCCCAAAACCCGACACCAAAGGAGGATGGAAGAAAGGGACCGTCGGATAGGACCCAAAGCGGCCGAGCTGAAGATAAGGCTTTTTGGCGACAGGGGGATAGACAGGGTTATGCCAGACCTGGTCGAGCAAGAGCCTGGGGAGCCAATCAATGGGCAACCGTATGCATACTGGTGGGAGGTCTTGTAATGGTCGCTCCAAGCTGCCGATAGCCGGTACTATTTTCTACAGAGCTTAGCCGAACGTATAGTAAAAAAGGAGGACCAGTTGTTGGAGGGCGAGTCAGGGCAGTGCAAGAAGAACTACCCTGTCTGTAAATAGGGGGTTCCTCGCAATGTGGTGGTAGGGTGGTGGTGGTTATTTTTGTTTTCTAATGGTGTTGTACGTCTGCCTCTTTTTTTATTTTGTACTGTCGAAGCATCGTAATGAAAAAATAATTTAATGAAATTATGTATTTTGCTTTTGACAAGTATGATAGACGAATAGATTGTAGGCCCTGGATTGAACTTTGACCTTCGAACGAAGGGTAAGGAATAGTGATCATAACCTTCTTGGGGAAAATTACCTTAAGCGATAATGTGGTGATCGAAGATATATGTTAACATTTTGACCTTGGAATGAATAAGTGACCCCAAATTCTTAAAGTACTATATAGAAAATGCTGCGACAGGGTGCGAAGGGGTGTCGATGATTCGAGAATAGAGATGTGTCGACTGCAAGACCTTGAAATTTGGTGTCAAGTGTGCATGCTGAGAAAATAGTTGAGTCTGGGAAGTTGAAAAAGTTTGACATTTGTGATTCCGAGAAAGGCAATTGAAGACTGTGATAAATGCGGGTTGTGATTAAGGAGGGTTTAAATGCAACTGCCTTCAACTATAAGTAGGGGCATTAGGAAAGTTTTTAAACATCTGCACTACCTTCTCTGAGTAAAGTGCATGCCTCTTCTTTTCCTAATAGTCAAACTATAGATACCACTCCTAATACGCGATATAATAAGAGAATGGAAGCCAGAGAGCGTCGAGTAGAAGATACAGGAGCTGATTGAGAAATTCTTCAGGGATAGTGAGTTAGACTAGGTGATGCCAGACTTGGTGGAACTAGAACCAGAAGAGTCGATCTCTGGGATGCTGTATGCTCACTGGTGGAGGGTACTACAATGGATGAATCCACTTTCCAGCAACCGGTTCTACTTTCTACAATGCCTGGCTAAAGATTTGATAACTGAAGAAGACCGAGTTAATGAGGAGGTTGGGCTCTACAAGAATTGCCTTGTCTACAAATAGGGGCTTCCTGGTTATGGTATAGAAGGCTTTAAGTTATCTTTTGATGTTGTTTGCTATTATTTTTTGAATTGGTGTAAGGGCAGTTGCTCGAATGAAATAAAATGTATTGAAACAATTGTCGAGGTATGATATTGAACTGTTTATGTATAAGTGTGACAAACACAATAGACGACGGTAAATTAGGCGCGATGACCAGTTGTCAAATGTCAAGCTTGTAGGAATGATGATTAGAAAATTATAACCAACTGAGGTAAAATAGAATAACCGGAAAATTTAGGCCGAAGTATCGAATATCAAGTATGTATGGACGAATGTTCGACATAAATTGTAGACGATGGCTCGTATGCAGAATCAGGAGCAGTTTGGAAATTTTCTTGTATCGAAGGTAGATGGCTTCGACTGCAAAACCTGACATCCTAAGCAGCTGGTATGTCTAGGGCGATACTATTCCTAGGGAAGAGTTCCCTGTAGGTCATCATAACATTTCCTTGGGATATGGAAAAAGGTAGATATAGTGTATAAACTTGACGTGATAACGTTTGGCATTTTTACCCTCAACTACTCCCAAACGTAACTCAGCTGAAAAGTAGAGGGAGTGGCGGAGTGGTAATGATGGTTGTTTTGGAAATTGTGGCAGCTTTTTATTATTTTGAGGAGGTATATATAGAGGTAAGAACAACGTTACTGTTCCTAGTTACCCAATCATAGAATAAACCAGAGAGATAGAGAAGGAGAACATATGCCATTGTTCCGAAGAGCTTGCTTATTGCTGAGGGAGAAGGATACTTGGCCGTTGCTAAGGGATCGTCTAACTTACTGAGAGGAGGAAATCGTACTCCATTCAAACTGGTATGCCGTCTGACTTCTATCATGTTGCTTCTTCTTCTATTTCTGTAAGTGGTATCCACAGTAGGGTAGAGGCCGCTAGTATTTATATTTGCGATATTATGATCGAGAAAAGGGGGTAACCCGTGTGGCTGGAGGTCTGGCCCATTTGAGATTTTGAGTGTATTGAGGGTTTGACCGGGCTTGGGGTCTAACGTTCGACTGTGGGTTGGGATGTTTGGAGGGGGTAGAGTAACATTAGTTATTGAAACGTAATAGTCAAATAGATCGATCTAATTGCGTGCCTCCTCTTCTATAGGGTATAATACGTACCCATTAATCCTCGAGGCTGAGGCTGATAGATGAGGAGACCGAAGTAAATGAGATGAGTATGTCTGGTCGTGGCTCAAGGGATGAGAGCAACGACATAGAGGTATTAACTATTGTAACAAATGTCCCTCTTGCTATGGTAGTACCTGAAGGTAGGGCTTCGAGTAGTAGACACTGAAAGGTTCAAGTGACTAAGGAGAGGGGTGGAGAGGAGATGAAGGGAGGAGAGAGAAGGGGGTATGGAGGTGTCGAGCCTTCGGGAGATGAAAGAGAAGAGGATGATAGTAGTGAGAGCTCGACAGGTTCGGGGGGAGCTGCGGGGTCAGTCTCAGTTCGAGAAAAGTAGAGATTTGATCAATTTATGGCTAAGTTGGAGTTATCAATGGTAGGAGTGGTATTATATGCAGTAGGGTCTGCGTATTCCTTCAAGTCTATCCATTGAGAGGGTTTCATGGCATTTAGAGGCTAGATTCGGCTAGGGATGCAACTACCCTTTCGGAGGATGGTGAATGAGGTATTGAACTTCTGGGAAGTTGCCCCGTACCAGATGAATAAGAACTTCTATGAGATGATGAGGGTGGTCGAGGGTATGAATATAGAACTGATGCGTGAGAAACAGGGTCTGATCGAGTGGTACGACATTGTATCATTCTACTCTAAGAAGGTCAACAAGAGGGTGGACACATACCACATACAATGTCATGCAGATAAGCCGTGGCTATTTGATTTGTGCTCGACGGGTCGAGGGTAGGATAAAGACTTGGTTGTAGTGTGAAGTAAATACGAGAATGCCGAAGGGGAGGACGCGTATAAGCTGCATCATAGGCTCTATAATCTAAGTAAGTTCGTAGTCGAAGGTAGTTTGAAAAATGTTTGTTGAATATACTATTAACCGTGTGTTTTTTGTTTTGCAGAACCAGGAGTGAGAACTTTGCAGAACACCCTCGGAGGTACATTGATGACCTTATTGACTCTGACGAGGAGTGGATAAACCGGGTATTCATAAATCTAGGTATAAAAGGGAGGTGAAAGAGGACAGATTTATTTCTTTGAAACGTTCATGTCGCTCCTAAGCCATCAAAAAAGAGGGGAGAAGAATGTTCTTCGAGAGGGAGTGGAAATGGAGAAAGTGAGATTGACCCAGAAAGTGAATTATGTTCCAAGGGGGCAGCAAATAGTGCTGGTGCCCAAAGTAGTTCTTGAGGCGTCGAAGCAGGCATCGACACAGGCTGATAAGGGAAAGGGCAAGGTCGTTCCCAAATCTTCGACGGTCCAGCAGCCGAAGGTAATTCATCGTAAGAGGCATAGGGAGCTGGGTGATGATGATGCGGAAGATGTGGGCGAAGCGCGGGCAGAGGTCGAATTGGAGGAGCATGATCGAGTCGCGGCTGCTTCAATGGTAACTCTCTACACAAATGACCCAGAAGAGGCTGGGAGGCAGATGAATAAGTTTCTTCATCAGGTAACTATTTTCTGAAATTATGATATTTTGCTAAAGTTCACCATGCTTCGAGAAGTACTTATGGTTCAAATATTCTAGCAGTCACATGCTTGGTCTCAAGCTTTTTTCAATGCCTAAAAGGTAACAATGTGGTAGTTGAGGCAAGTGGTTGACAATTTGGATCTTGCTTGAGGGACTGAGTTGTCACCAGTGTCTGAGGTTAAAATTTTAAAGCGAGAGTAGTTGAATATCAGAGCTGAATGCGAGAGGGAACTCGAAGCTCAGCATAACAACCATACTTAAATGCTGAAGGTGCTGAAGTCGAAGCTTGCTGAGAAGGATAAGGAAATGAAATAACAGAGGGAGATCTTCCAGGGGCAATTTGACGAGGAGTGTGAGACAAGTACCCGGTTGAAGTTCTTCATCAAGGATTTGGGGTATGATCCCATAACTCTACAACGCTTTCCAATGCCCAAAAGACCTCCTGCCAAAAGTATCGTGCAGACAGAAAAGATGGACGTGGATCCCGCTGGTGGAGATGTGAAAGAAGCTCCTGTGCCTGAAGATGTAACTATTTTAACGGATGTGGATGGCGTGGCTGACCCGTTAGGGCTGAATCTTTTTGTTGAAGATGCTGGAGGTGCTGCTGCAGAAGAGACTGTAGGAGGAGGTGATGTGGCCACTCCTGTATGAGGTATTATAGCTGTTATCTTGCTGTAATAAAGACCTTTTTCTCTAATCTTGTTGTGGTGTTGGAATACTTTCAGTAATGGTTTGTATTTAAACGTGCCGTATCTTTTCTGAGCTTGAATTGCCTGTCTGTGTTTGATTTGAATTGTTCAAATGTAATGAGCCTGAGTTGCTTGTAGTTGAATTGCTTATATTCCTGTATACTTGTATTTGTGTATGTTGGAAGTATAGAATGTTTGTAACAGGGTTTGAACTAGAATTTTTAGGAGTTTCGAGGTCGCCCCAAGTATCAGTGAGGCCAAGAAATTAACAAGTCTTCGAAGGCCTAAGCCTAAACGATGCATAACATGGTCGCCCCCAATGCATTCCCGAGGGTTTGGTCTGTCGACCATTCGTGCCCCTCGAGTTTGCTCGAATTTCGAGACTTGAAAATCTTCGAGGTCACCCCCGAGTATCAGTCTGTCAAAGGTTTGACATGATACTTAGGTTAGACCATGAAATTTATTAGACTTCGAAGGCCTGAGCCTAAACAAAGCATAACGTGATCGCCCCCAATACATTCCCGAGGGTCCGGTCTGTCAACCATACGTGACCCTCGAGTTTGCTCAAATTTGGAGACTTGAAAATCTTTGAGGTCACCCCCGAGTTTCAGTCTAGTCGAAGGGTTGTAATGATACTTAGGTCAGACCAAGAAATTCACTGGACTTCAAAAGCCTTAGCCTAAACGAAGCATAACGTGGTTGCCCCAAATACATTCCTAAGGGTCCGGTCTGTCAACATTCGTGCCCCTCGAGTTGCTCAAATTTGGAGACTTAAAAAACTTTGAGGTCACCCCCAAGTATCAGTCTGGTCGAAGGGTTGGCATGATACTTAGGTTAGGCCATAAAATTTACTAGAAGACAGGATACAAATTCAAAGGAAAAATTTGTTCATTGATTATACTGTATTTACATCGGTTAAGCAAAATGGAGGTCGTGGCCTGCTGTATGATACTAACTGTATGGTGTTCCACAGATTGGATAGAGGCTCTTCTGCTTCTGTCATCAGATAATAAACACCTTTATCAGTTTTATCATACACGACATAAGGTCTTTCCCAAGATTCCGCTAACTTCCCGACATTACGAGGCTTCGAAGAGGGTGTGACTCACCGAAGTACCAAATCTCCGATATTGAAACTACGTGGTCAGATTCTTTTGTTGTATGACTTCTGAAGAGAGAGATTGTAATGGCCGAGGTTTGCGATTGCTCAATCTCTAGTCTCGTCGATCCATAGCATATTGCATCCGAGTTAAAACTCATTCTCTTCATCTGAGAAGTTAGGATTGCGTGTTGGCACTTCAAATTGAGTAGGTAAGACCGCTTCGGTATAATAGGATAGAAGGAACGGTGTGCATCCCGTCGCCTTTCATGGTGTAGTTCAATAAGCCCAGAGTACATGTTAAAGTTCCTAAACCCATCGGCCTTTCTTCTCATAGACCTGCTTTTTAAGACCGTCGACTATAGTTTTGTTGATTGCTTTGACCTTGCCATTCTCCTGGGGGTAGTAAGGTGCGGAAGGGGAGAGGATGATGTTATACTTTTTGAGGAAATTGTAGATTTTGGTCCTAACGAACTATAGGCCATTGTCACATCGGATCATATGAGAGCAGTTGAAGCGTGTAATGATATTTTCCCATAGAAACTTAATGACTTCTTTCTCTCTGGTTCGACATAGAGGCACGGCTTCGACCTATTCGGCAAAGTAATCTGTTACCACAAGAATATTTTCTCGGCTACCAGAAGCTTTGGGAAAGGGACCCACGAGATTGATGACCCATCGTTTGAATGGCCAAGAGACTTAACTGTAATAGAGGTCTTGCGAAGGGCAATAGATATTGTAGGCGTGGCATTAGTATTTATCACAGTGTTTGGCGTACACTTTAGCTTACTTCTACATATTGGGCCAGAACAAACCTTGGGATATGGCTCGAAGGGCCATAGATCGACCAGCAGTGTACGCACCACTGGTGCCTTCATGAAGTTCGACAAGAATTTTAGTGGCTTTGTCTTGAGAGATGCTCCGAAGGTGGACACCATTTGGGGATTTTCCTCGCAACTCGCCTTTGAGGATAGTGTATCTGTGGCAGTTTTCTAGTAAAGAACGTTTAGCTTTGGGGTCCTCTGGGAGGGTAGAACTGTTGAAGTAAGAAAGAAATGGTATTCGCTAGTCGTCTGGGTCGAGACTCTCACCCCCAGTATTAATGGCATTAACTTCCATCTGGTCGATACTTAGGCGTTCGAGTACTTTGATATGGAGTGTTTGAGATTCGGACTGGCCTAATATGGCTGTTATGAAGGCGAGGGCATCGACATGTCAATTTTTTCCTCGAAGGGTTTAATGGAGTAATAGAGATATTTTTAGGAAAATGGTGCATGCGCTGGCGGTACGAGAGCAGCATACTCAGCCATGCGACCGTTGTCCTGGTTTTCATCGATGTATGTCTTTACAAAGTTGGGAATCATTAAATACTGCAATCTTTGGGATACCAAGTTTCGGTGTGCCTGCGAGTCGAGGCCCATGGATCAAGGCTTATACTCAGCCTCGTGTTGGAGCATTCAATGTTAATTTGTCGACTTTTTCAATTCCATCATTGGGGGGGTAACCAAGACAAACAACCATCCCCAAACCATTAGGTCCAGCAGATCCATTGTGAAGAGGCGCCGGACCCTGTATTAGGGTTCCAAGGGTCGTTATTGTATAGGTTGGAATTTGGGTGAATCATTTCGTGTTCGTCCCGTCATATTTTACGACGGAAGTCGGCAAGGACATCGGCGACTGTTTGAGCCTTGTGGGATTTGCTTCTCAATGTGAGTCATGTTTGCCAAGATAAACAGACCACTGTGTACCCGTTCTAGATTTTTCTTCTTGTTGAGTACTTCTCGTAGGGGGTACCTGGTGATTAACCGGATAAGTATGTACTTGAATATGTTGAATTTTGAGAAGTAGCGAGGGTGATGAGCCAAACGCCCCAGCTTTTTGCATGCGAAGTTCTGCAGATGTCAAGGGTTTTGTGTATAAAGTATATAGATTTCGATGTTGGATTCGAGTCGAATGAGATTGAACTGACAGCCGAGGTATAAAGAAAGCATTTCGCCTTCGAGAGGGGTGCTGATGATGGGAGGTCGACCAAGGTATGCTTTTAGTTTGAGGAAAAGGCCGTTCACAGTCGGGGTGCACAATTGATTCAGGGTTGTTTCTTTGAGATTCTGGGCACCTTGGCGCCTAGAGGAAAAAAGTCAGCACACCGGTCTGAGGATTTTGAAATAAAGCGGTTGAGGCCGCTATCTTGCCAGCTACCTTCGGAATCTTTTTGGTTCGGGGAGAAGGCCATATCGTAGGAGGGTCGGAATGAGTAGGGTCATCTCGATACTATTTACTGATGGGGTGGCCCTAAGAATTTGCTAGACGAAACACAGAACTGGCATTTTTCTGGGTTTTAAATTTCATAGTATATGCTTGAGTATCGAAAAAAACTTGGTTAGGTCTTGAATGTGTGGGTGCGCTTTTGAAGGCTTTTGGATAACATGTCCTTGATCTAAACTTCGACCCGACTGGTAAGCAAAGGTTTGAACATGGTTGTAACAAGCCGCTGGTAAGTTGCACCCATATTTTTAGGCCGAAGGGCATTACGTTAAAACAAAAGGCTTGTTCAGGATAAAAAAGTTTTAAGTTGATCCTCGGGGAGGATGGGGGTACCTGAGTTGCAACCTGAAGTCGCATCCATCATTGATAGGCGCTTATGTCTGGCATAGCATCCAGAAGTACGTGAAATACTTGGAGAGGGAAGTTATCATCGCAGATGTTGTTGAGGTCTGTGAAGTCGACACAGATTAGATCTTGTCGTTCTCTTTTGGGATCGTATCAATATTGGATATCAGTCAACGTACTTGACTTCTCTGATGAACTCGCAGCTGGGAGTTTGTTGCTCTCAAGGTGATGGCTTCACAAATCGTGGGCCAATGTACATTTCTTTGCTTTACTACTGCAGACGTGAGGGAGAGGCGTCGAGGTGATGAGTTGCCATGCAGGGTATCTCTGGAAAGCCAGGCCCAGACCTCTTTATTTGCTGAAGGAAGTTACGAGTTCGAGGCTTTACGCCTCATTAGAAAAGCTACCAATGAATGTCCCGACCAGGATCATCGAGTTCGATATAAACGTGGGTTCAATGGGTGTAGTAGCTTTGAGAGAGGCATTTGATTGCTATGGTTGCTTGACAGTTTTCTAGTCTGATCAATCATCGGATGCTCACATGACGGGCAAGGCGTTGGGAGCCTTTAAGTTCCACGTACCACAGGGTAGTGAAACAAAGGGTTTGGTGGTAAGTCAAAGGAATGCTCACATGGCATGGAGCCAGTCCGGCCAAAGATGCCAGGTATCGGATTTCTGTCGATGGCATGAAAGCTAGTTGGAGTGTGACTGCCCTGTGGTGTTAGGGGACTAATGTGACCCACAACACTTCAGTAGTGCCATTGAACCCCTTGAGTTTGAACATTAACTGGGGTTGAGGTTCTTTCTTACATGGCTTGGATAGTCTGAAGGAATAGTATATTGACTGCGCTTCCTGTGTCGATGAGCAGATATGGAAGACGAGTGGTCGACCTTAATCATAATGAATAAGGGTCGAAATGGGGGAAACGAACGTGCGATATGTCACAGTCGATAAATAAGATTCCCTCGGGTTGAGGGTATTGGCTCGATTCTGGCAGAAGGGCGGGTAGCTTCTCCTGGTAGGTTAGTTTACAACATTTTTTGACACGCTTGCGCTTGCTTTTAGAGCGGCCGCTGTCGATATTGTTGACCTTGATGAGATGAAGTTGGTAAATATGTACCTCAGCTGGGTCAACAGCATGGGCGAGTTGAGGCTTGAGGTACGACCCCTCGAGGTAACTAAGGAGGTCTGTGACATATTGATGTAGATGACCTGCCTTAAGAATTATTTCGAGAGAGCGCTGCAGAGCGAATCATTTGTTGATGTGATGGCTGTTGCACTTATGGCTCTGGCAGTAAGGTTTGCCTTGTTTGACCTCGATGGGGCAAGGGGTATGCCATACTAGGTCAGCCTAAATCTGTGGTAGAAGGGTGCTAATGAGAGCAGTAAGCTTGGGGAGGACCGGTTTTGGTCATTTTTTGCAGGCCTCGGTGGTGGTGTCGTCAGTGTGGGGGTGTTTGCGACTCTCAGTCTCCTATGAGACGGGAGCGATCATAGGTGTAGAAGGTTGTCCCTATCGAGGTTTGTTCTGAGCGGTTGTTGAAGGATGTACCTAGCGATTGGACTCGCAGAGGCGCTCGAGGTCGATGTATCCATTAACTTTGGATAACATCTCCTAGAGTGTTTGAGGTTAATGGAGCACGATGTACTCCTTGACGTGGCTGTTATCTGGCAGTGCGTTAGAAAAGGCGAGCACGGCGTTCACGTAGTCAAGGTTTTTGATCCTGCACGACTCGCCGAGAAACTTCTTGGTGAAGGCTTCAATGGTTTCATTGGGAGATTTGCGGAAATTGAAGAGGGTATCGACCCACACCTCTCGGTCTTTGTTGAAGGATAATTGGGCGATGAAAAGACTAGACAATTGCTCGAAGCTTCGGATCGAGCCGTTGGAGAGGCTATGGTACCATCTAAGAGGTTTGTCGGTGAGGCTGGTGGGAAATAACTGACACAACAGATGGTCGACCGTGGAGTATGAGCTTAAGGTATTCTGGAATTCGAGGATGTGGGATTGAGGGTCAAAATTGTGGTATTTGCTGATTTTGGGGGCATAGAAATTTGGAGGCACCTCGACAACGAGGATTTTGAGGTAGAGGGGGTTATTTAATCGACTCTAAGAGTTCTGTGTGGGGCTCGCGTTGATACGGATGGTAGTATAGAATTTTTGGTCGAGGTCCTGCAGCATAAGGTAAGCAGGATGTGGGGGGGGGGGATCTTTGTGGTCGAAGGTTATGAGGCCAAATGTTCGGCGTGTATTTAGCACTGCGCACCCTGAGATGTTCTCGAACAGGACAGAGTTTAGGTTGTCTGGTAGTGCAAATAGTAGAATCGGATGAATCCTCCATGGGGTGTATGCCAAGGTGGATTAAACCAGTAAGTAGGATGGTGGGTGGAGCACCCTCAGTTCCAAGATGGACTGGGGGTACGTCAAGATGTGGCTGGGGCCCAAGCCGGGCGTGGGCAGAAATGTGCGACGGGGCAGGTACTCGAGATGGTAGAGGGGCGTCTTGAGGCAGACACCGTTACAACTCGTAAACTATATGACGCAGATTGTCGAGGGTAAGATATTGAATATCTGCGTTGTCCAAATAGTGCTCCTAATGTAATTGGCTTCAATGACGCTTCTTGGCTTGAGTGAATTGTTGGGTAAGAAGGGAGAGCTGGGAGGCCATTTTGTCGGCGGGGTTGCCAACATGGGTGGAAGTTGAGCGGAGGTAGGGGCCATTGGAGGTGGATGGTTGGATTATAAAAAGGGAAAAAGCAGGGGGGGGACTGGTAGGGTGGGATAACATGGACGGTGCAAAATGTAGGGGCCTAACTTCTCAGGAGAGGAAGTTAACTCCTACACTATGAATTGTATCCTCTACCAAGGGATTTAAGCTTATGATCAATACTAATCTACTGAAAATATACTTGCATGGAGGCCTAGAATGGGTCACTCCACGACCTCTGATGAGGATTTTTAAGAGTAATGTTATAAATATTGAATAGTCAAAATATCGAGCACATGGTGATTACAGGGTATTTGAAGGTAAACATCTGAGGCCTGTCAGGATGGATTTTCTAACCCCTTCATAGTAGGTCGATTATAAACTGACGTGTTAAAAGACCCGCAAGTGCACGGTGTACCGTTAAGTACAAGGGTAAGCAGGGTCACATCCCAAGAGATTTGTGGTACGAATTATACTTCGAGCTACTAGTTTTATCCAATAACAACGAGTTTGTGCAGGTTTTAAAATAAAAAGAAGAACGTAACAAATTACAAGATAAATTAGAGTGGAAACCAAGGCATCGATTCCACTCCATCCGTTGTAACCTTAAGATAGTGTACCTAGTTGCAGTATTCACGAATTCCTCTATCGCATATCTTTGGTCGGATAGATGTAATACATCATGAGATAAGATAATTATTTATTGAGAACTACCCAAAGACCAACTTATTCAACCATGGTCTGGTTGATAAGCATGGATTATGTTCTCTTCTCCATGTTCCTAATATATCTTGTTATGGTCAAACAAGATGGTTACTTAGATTCCTTATTCCCCCTAATCGTAGCTATGGTCAGGCATAGGACGAAGGAATATGAATATGCATTATGCCGGGATATAGAGAATGCAATTACTTTAACTAAACTACACAATATACACTAAGACTATATTGGATGGAGCTTCCTCCAGCCTTGGCTAAGAGATTTAGCTACTCAACCCTTTGATCATTGCCATTATACTATTACTACAATAAGAGTAAAAAACAAGAAAAAGAGAAGAACAAAAACTTTATTGCTTATTGAACCTTGATATTTACACTCTCCAAGATGATCTCTCATGGGTGGGATTCCCCTCCTATTTATAGAGTATAAGAAGGGTTACTAAATATCACCATTAATATAAAATCCCATAAACAATGCCTATAATCATGCATAGATATTACAACTCATGAGAATAATATTTATATTTAACTCTCTTCAATGGTGTAGTAGCCTACTCGTAGCCTTCGACAGGTAGTCGAAGCTCACTTCACAGCCTACTCGAATGTATCGAAGCCCACTCAATCTCTAAAACAGACTCCTCAGAGGTCCCCCGAAGACGAAACTTCGACATCAAACAAAGCTTCAAGAATTAACTACTATACTACAGCAAAAATTCTTCAACCTTACTAACACACGATCGAGGAAGGATAAGACAGACAATCATCTCATCAGATTAGACGATGCATTGATTAGCCCGTACAGCAACAGTGACAGGTCCAGCTACTGCGCCATTCAGAGACATCATCAATAAATGTTATAGCGACAGTACCGACTTGACCGGCGCCCATAACTCACCAGGATTTCCAGACAGTAATCATGTAAACCTGACCCACACTTGGTGACTCAGCTCCCTATATCTCTATAAATAGAGGAGAAGGGAAACTAAGGAGGGGTTAGAAAAATCATCTCCAACCCCTTGTATTTTACCTTCGACCACCTAGATACTCTGTACTTGAACCCTGTTATTTACTCTTCAGTAATACGATCTGTCTTAAAAATGACCTCATCAGAGGTTGTAGAGAGTCACATTCGGGCCTCTACCCAAGTATTTGTCCATAGTTAGATCTTACTTTAGGTCAAATGCTTGTCTCCCCGGATTAAGGACTGATTCTACGTTGTAAAAGCCAACTTTCCATCCGAATGAGGTTAGGTCTCTACAATTGGCGCCATCTGTACTTCCCACCCTACCAATCTCATTTCCTTCTTCCCCTCCTTTTGTTTTCTACTTCAGCAGATTACCCTCAATGGCACCCATACGCCATTCCAACTCAACCCAGGAAGGCCACTCCATTGACGGAGTAGCTGCCCAAATAGCCTTACTATCCCAACAAGTCACTCAGGCAGAGGAGCGCCACCAGAACCAACTAAACCAGGAGCGTGAAAACTACCGCTTGGCACTAGAAACTGAGCGAAATCGCCGCTTGGATGATTAAAATAGACATAACAGAGCAATCGACGAACTGCGCAACACCGTCTGAGAGCTACAGAGATTACAGCCCTTGGAACCTGTTCGCCCGTCCCTGGTACCAGACCCATCGCACATATCTGCTCGCGCCCGCCTATGACCTTTGCCAAACCTTGAGATACCCCCCGTTCACACCGGTGTCGAAGGATTTCCCCGCATTATCCCCCCCAACTGCCTCCATTCACCTCGGGATTCACCCCATAGAAGCCTCTTCTTACTCAACCCTCCGCTCCTCCAGACACCCCAGACGCCGTCCTGCTCAGGAACGGCTCGGCGAACGCAGTACTGATTTTATATCACACACTCGACCTCACAACCTTCGAATTCATCAATCTCCCCCACATCCTACATATGTTACACAGTAGGACATCGACCACAAAATATAGCCCTTGGAACCTGTTCGCCCGTCCCAGGTACCAGACCCATCGCGCGTATCTGCTCGCGCACGCCTAGGACCTTTGCCAAACCTCGAGATACCCCCCGTTCACACCGGTGCCGAAGGATTTCCCTGCATTATCCCCCCCCCAACTGCCTCCATTCACCTCGGGATTCACCCCACAGAAACCTCTTCTGACTCAACCCTCCGCTCCTCCAGACACCCCAGACGCCGTCCTGCTTGGGAACGGCTCGGCGAACGCAGTACTGATTTTATATCACACACTCGACCTCACAACCTTCAAATTCATCAATCTCCCCCACATCCTGCATATGTTACACAGCAGGACATCAACCATACAATACAACCCGTCGTCCGCGTTAGCACGATCCCCGCCACAAACTCCTGGAGCCGCCTCAATAACCCAATCTGCCCAAACTTTTGGCTATAGAAATACCCTCCAACTTTCATGCCCCCAAACTCAGCAAATACCATAACACAAACCCCAAGTCCCATATCCTCGAATTCCAAAACTCCCTGAGCCTCTACTCTACGGCTGACTACCTATTATACCACCTTTTTCTAACGAGGCTTACCGATAACCCCATTCGATGGTACCACAATCTCCCAAATGGCTCGATTCGTAACTTCGTGCAACATTCACACCTTTTCATTGCCCAGTTTTCCTTCAGCAAAGACAGAGAGGTCAGAGTTGACGCTCTCTTCAATTTTAGAAAATCTGGCAGTGAGACCCTCGAAGCCTTCACCAAAAGATTCCTCGACGAATCCCAAAAAATTGAAAATCTCATCTACTCGAATGCTATTTTGGCATATTCGAATGCCCTACCCGACCCACAGCTGAGTAAAAGGGCGCCTAGTCCTTCGCAAGCCAAAAACACTCGGAGAGATGCTCTCGAAGGTCAACGGCTATATTGATCTCGAACGCCTCCAAGAATCCCGCAAACAGAGCCAGCCTTCGCAAACAGCAAACTTCAATAAACCTCGGAAACACCCTCTCTCTGCTCCTGCACCCCTGATCGCTCCTGTCTCACAGGAGACTGAGAGCCGCAAACGCCCCAACATTGATAACACCACCGAAGCTCGCAAGAAGCGACCAAGGCCTGTTTTGCCTATACTTACTGCCCCCCCCCCCTTAGTACCCTTCTACCACACATACAGGCAGACCCCATTTGGCGCACCCCATTCCCCATCAAAGTCAGACCAGGCAAACCTTGCTACGCCAACCATAAGTACAACTGTCACCATACCAATAAATGCTTTGCCCTTCAACGCTCCCTTGAACTTATTTTTAGAGCAGGACGTTTGCACCCGTATATTGCTGATCTTCCAAGCTACCTCGATGGGTCCTACCTCAAATCTTCATCCACCCCTACTACTGAACAAGCTGAGGTGCATATTTATAAAGTCAAGTTGATCAAAGTTAACAACATAGACAGTAGATATTCCAAGAGTAAACAAAAGCGCGTCGAAGAATGTCACAAGCTTACCTATTAGGATAAATTTCCTACCCTTCTGCCATAATCAAGTTGTCACCCTCAACTCGAAGGTATCTCTTTCATCAACTGTGACACTTCACACGTTCGTTTCCCCCATTCTGACCCATTAGTCATCATGATTAAGATCGAGAACCTCGTCCTCCATACAATGCTCGTAGATACTGGGAGTGCAGCTGATATCCTCTTTCTCCAAATAATCTAAACCATGAAGAAAACAGACCTCATAACCGCTGCCAACATCGAGCTAAAAGGTTTTAACGGATCGACAGAAGTCGCTGTTGGCCGTATCAGCCTACCCGTCACTATAGGCCCCATTACCCTTCAAACCAACTTCATCGTCATTGGCAAGAAGTCCGAATACCTAGGCATACCCAGACGAGATTGGCTTCACACCATGCGAGCTATAACTTTGACCTACCATCAGACCCTTCGATTCAGCAATCACAAGGGTACTTAGAATTTGAAAGGCTCTCAACGCCTTGCCCGCTCCTGCGAGCACCCAGAGATCCACCAAACCCGAAAACTTGTCAGCCGCCTATAGCAATTACAACATCCTTTTATCCCCTCGACTTCGACAGATACCACCCCATCCATTGAACCCACTGCTTATATTGAACTCGACGGTCCTGGTCGAGATACATTTCTCATAACCTTTCTCAATGAATCCGAGCACCTTAAACTTTCTGAGTTCCTTCGAACAAACAAAGACATCTTCGCCTGGACATTTCGAGAGATGCCTGGCATCAACCCCAGCCTGGCCTGCCATCGCCTCGATCTCATCCCCTATTCCTCAGTAGTAAAACAAAAGAAGCGTACACTGGCACCACGACTTTGAGAAGCTGTGAACCTCGAAGTAGACATGTTCATAGCCGCAGGCTTTATCAGAGAAGTGAAGTACACAGACTGGATATCAAACATTGTAGCAGTTCCTAAGAAGAATGGCAAGATATGAATTTGTGTCAACATCACAGACCTCAAAAAGCACATACCGAAGGATAGCTTCCCCCTCCTAACTATCTCTGTACTCCTCGATGCCACTGCTGGACACGAACGCCTATCCATGATGGATGGGGCTTCGGGTTAGAATCAGGTACCCCTCCTCCCTGAAGATCAACTTAAAACTTCATTTATAACTGAACAAGGCCTTTACTATTTCCACATTATGCCCTTCGGCCTTAAAAATGCCGGTGCCGCCAACCAACGCCTTGTCATAACCATGTTCAAACACTTGCTTCGCAAATCTGTCGAAGTCTATATCGACGATATGTTATGCAAGAGCCTTCAGAAAAATACCCATATCTAAGACCTCTTAGAAATCTTCTCGATACTTCGCACGTATAATATGAAACTCAACCCAGGTAAGTGCCAATTTGGCGTGTCATCCAAAAAATTATTGGGTCACCTTATCAGTAAACGCGGGATAGAGATAGACCCCACCCACATTCGAACCCTCATAGACATGCCTTCGCCCCGAACCAAGAAAGACGTCCAAAAAGTGGTGGGCAGGATAACAGCCCTCAATCGTTTCATTTCCAATTCCTCAGATCGATGTGCCTCGATCTTTTCCCTCTTACGCGATCAAAGGGTCCAAAATGTAAAAAAGAAAAACAATCTCGAGATCGACTGGACCCTTGAGTGCGAATAAGCCTTTCATGAACTCAAAACTTATCTTGGCCGCCAACCAATCATCAGCACACCTATCAAAGGCGAAACACTCTATTTATACCTTACTGCCATAGAAACCTCTCTCATCTTAATGCTCATTCGACTTGATTCCAACATCGAAAAACTTGTATATTTCATCAGCAAAGCCATAACCACCGCAGAAACTCAACATTCAAAACTTAAGCGCTTACTCCTCACACTTGTCTATTCAGCCCGTAAGCTCAAACCATATTTTCATGCTCATCACATCTGTGTTATTACCAGTTATCCCCTTCGAGAGGTACTTAGCAAAAAAGAAAAATCCAGACGAGTACAATAGTGGTCCGTATTCCTTGGCGAACACGACATTATATTCGAGAAGCAAATATCCCAGAAAGGCCAAGCAGTAGCAGACTTTCTAGCTGACTTCCCGGTCAAAGATTTCGACTAGGAAGAACACGAAGATGATCTATCAGAAGATCAACCATAATAGTAGATCCCTGGGACCCTCTTACCGGCTGGCATTTATTCACAGACGGATCCGTAGGACCTAATGGCTCAAGCATTGGTATTGTCTTAGTAACACCCAATAATGACCGCATAGAGAAAGCTGTCAAACTGGCATTCGAATTTTCTAATAACAAAGCAGAGTATGAAGCCTTGATCCACAACCTCAGCCTCGCACCTGACCTTGGTATTCCCAAGCTGGCAGTCTTTACAGACTCCCAAATCGTTCAGAGACATTACACAGGAGAAAACCAAGCTAACGGTCGCATGGCTGACTATGCACTCTTTGTGCGATAACGCATGGACCGGTTCCTCAAAAAATCCACAATCGCACATTATCCTCGAGGAGAAAATAGACATGCATATCCCCTCGCCTACATAGCAGCCATGCTCGGCCAATCAGAATCTCGGACACTCCATATCGAAGTACTCGAAGGCCCAAGTATCGACCAGATAGAAATCAATGTCATCAATACTGGGGGTGAGAGTCACAATCCAGACAATTGGCGAACACCGTTTCTTCATTACCTCAACAACGCCACCCTCCCAGATGATCCCAAAGCCAAACGGTCCTAGCTAGAAAATTGTCACAGATATACAATCCACAAAAACCAACTATATTGAAAATCCCCAAATGGCGTCCTCCTTCGATGCATATCCCAAGCCGAAGCCTCTCAAACCCTAGCCGAACTTCACGAAGGAACCTGCGGTGCTCATACTGCTGGTCATTCTATGGCCCTTCGAGCTGTTACCCAAGGATTATTTTGGCCCGGTATGAAAAAACAAGCTTCAGACTACGTAAAACACTGTGACAAATGCCAGCGTTATGCTCATGACATCCATTGCCCCTCTCAAGACCTCTACTTCAGTCAAGTTTCCTGGCCAATCAAAAGATGGGCCATCGATCTCGTTGGACCCTTCCCAAAAGCTTTGGGTAGTAGAGAAAACATCCTCGTCGCAACCGATTACATTACAAAATGGGTCGAAGCGGTACCTCTATGCCGAACCAGAGAAGAAGTTGTCAAATATTTATGGAAAAACATCATCACTCGCTCCGGCCGTCCCCATATGATTCGATGCGACAATGGCCCCCAATTCGTTTGCAGCAAAGTAAAAAACTTCCTTAAAAAGCACAACATTATCCTCTCACCCTCCACACCTTACTATCCCTAGGGCAACCGTCAAGTCGAAGCAATTAACAAAACTATCATCGATGGTCTTAAGAAGAGAGTCGATGCAAAGAAAGGACGATGGGTTCAAGAGTTACAGCATGCCATCTGGGCCTATCGCACAACCCCAAGGAAATCTATAGGATGCACCCCCTTCCTCCTAACATATGGAACCAAAGCTGTATTACCAACCCAATTAGAAGTACCCACTCGAGACCTTAACCTCCCAGACGAAGATAATGAGTTCGAACTTGCATGCAACATGTTATAGATCAATAAAACCAGAGATCAAGCTATCGTCAACCTTGGCCGGTACCACACATCACTTAAAAAATCTTCCAACAAAAGAGTTCGACCACGAAGTTTCAACATTGGAGATTTTGTACTTCGACGTGCCAATCAATCTTTGAGACCTCAAAATGCCGGCAAGTTAGGCAAATCTTGGGAAGGACCATATGTTGTTTACGATAAAGTAGATAAGGGTTCTTATTACCTAATGACAGAAGTGAAAGAGCCTCTACCGAACCCCTAGAATACAATGCTGCTGGTCTCCTATAATAGGCCATTTCTCCAACCATGTACAACTGATGTAATCTAAAACATTCAATAAACAAGTTTTTCAACCCTTACTTTGTCTCCTGCTTCATTTTGAATTTCTTGATTTAACTCAGGTGTCATGTCAACCTTCGACCTGACCGATACTTGAGGGTAACCTCGAGATTTTTTCAAGCTCCCAACTTCGAGCAAACTCAAGGGGGAAGAATGGTCGAAAGGCCGGACCCTCGGGGATGCATTGGGGGTGATCAGATATTGCTTCGATGTGGCTTAGGCCTTCGAAGTCCAGTCCTTTTCTTGATTGACCCGAGGTATCACGTCCACCCTCGCCCCGACTGATACTTGGGGGCGATCTTGAATTGCTCAAGTCTCCAATTTTGAGCAAACTCGAGGGGCAAGGATGGTCGAAAGACCGGACCCTTGGGGATGCATTGGGGGCGATCAGATATAATTCATCCAGGCTCTGAAACCGTCGAAGTCCAATCATTTTCTTGGTTTACCCCAGGAATCATGTCCACCCACACCCCGACTGGTACTTGGGGACGACCTTGAATTGCTCAAGTTTCCAACATTCGAACAGACTCGAGGGGCAAGGATGGTCGAAAGACCGGACCCTCGGGAATGCATTGGAGATGATTAGATATTGCCTCGTTGTGGCTTAGGCCTTCGAAGTCCAGTAAATTTTTGGGTTTCCTCTAGGTATCACGTCCCCTCGACCCGACTGATACTTGGAAGCGACCTGGAAAATTTTCAAAATTTCAATGTCGCTGTGGCTTTGGCCTTCGATGTCCAACAAAACATTCAGAGTTCGATCTATATATCGTCGATACTCCCTAGGTTTCGATCACACTACAGTCATTCATACAGATCAAATTTCTACTCAAACAGATCCAACTTCTACACCTCCAAATAGCAACCGTATATAAAAATACTATCTACAATTTCTTAGCACATTCAACATATTATCCATCAGAGGAACAGTCGTAGTACAATTCAAAGACCAATCATCAAGAGTCCAAAACAAGCAAACTCAACAAAATGTGCATTCAAATTCAAATAATTCAAGGTCAGAGTACGATTACACAATCCATCAGCAAATCAGATATCAAATCAGAAGTTCATAATCAGTATGTTCAAAAAATATGCATCAATATGTTCAACATCAATTTTAAAATTTCAAACAGATAACAAAAACACAAACAACCTACTGAGTTCAGAGACCAGCAGAAAGCAGCAACATCATTCAAAATATTACAACTCAACATTATAATCTGCAGAAGAAGATATGGAACCCCATTCCCAAATACCTCATATCGGTGCGGTTACACCTTCTTGCTCCACAGATCCCCCAGCAGCTTCATTCGAACCTTCGACGGTCAAGCCATCAACAGTTCTACCAATGTGCGCTCCAACAAGAGAAGTATCTGCACCACCCCCAGTACCTCCAACTGCTTCTTCAACAATGTTTGCCTCCCTTCCCTTCACCTGCAAATCATCCCCCTCAACAATGTTTGCCTCCCATCTATAAAGATTTTCAATTTAACGTTCGCCTTGTATTCGCCATCATATTGCCGCTTAAAAGTCACCTTCTTCCCAGCTTTCTTCCTCAAATAAGCCACAAGCTTCGCAGACCACTCTCGCTCCAGCCTCGACCGCTGTAGCTCGAGCCTCTCGTCATAATAGTTGGTAAGCACCCCCAGATCTTGCTTCAACTTTCTGACTTCAGACACCAGTAATGTCTCTTTTCCACGAGAAAGATTCAGATTGTCCTTTGCTTGCGTCAATTTCACCTTTACTGCCTTCATTGCCTTGCTGCAAGTTTGCACCCAAGCATCCGTCAGCTAAAATTTTCAAGAAATCAGTGCAACACGAAGCTCGAAGAATTTTCAAGAAATCTCAAAGTACCACAATAGCAAGCAACATATAGTTACCTGAAACATGTGTTTCTTTACCTCCTTCGAAGCCTCGTCTGGGTCATCTTCCCAGGGCTCGACCATCGAAGCCTGCTTTGCCACAGCCTGCTCTTGTCATTCAACCTCCGTCATCTCTTCATCTTCCTCCAGTGAATCATCCTCCCCCACCACCCTACGCCTCTTGCGTTGGCCAGCATTCGATTGCTACACCTTCGAAGCTTTGGGGACTACCGGGCCTTTCCCCTTCTCAGTTTGAGCTACTACTGGCCTCGGCCTCAACTTCAGCGTATCTCCTAGCACTTTGGGCATTGGCATTGCTTGCTTCGACCCCTCCGCGATCTCGGCACAAATTGATAGTTTCTAGGCAACTCTTCCCCTCCCATCTCTTTTTGCCCCTTTAAAACACCTTCACCTTTCTTTCTCTTTGGTAGCTTTGGCGTAGCGGGTACGTCTCGAAGCAGGGAATCTGCCTTCTTCCTCCTTTGTCTTTTGATTTTGAGACTGTCAAACACAGAATTTACCCAATCTTCACTAGCTTTGAACAACGTATCAATATAATTTACCGAATTATCCCAAGACGAACTCTCTGGACCTACAGATTAAAACAAGAACACAATTATCACTTATCTCAGATACATATCAACAATAACCCTTCAATAGTTAACTTACTTTCGTTATTTACCCTATGATGTAATTTATACGGGTCATCTTTATCTACATTCTCATAGTTATCCCTTACTTTCAGTAAATCTTTATTCCACCCTTGCCCTGTCGAGCACAGGTCAAAGAACCAAGGTTTCTCTGGATGACATTAGATGTGATAGGTCCCCAGGTTTTGACTAGCCTTCATCGAGTAAAAGGTGATAATGTCAAACCACTTAATCAAACTTCAACCCTTACTAGCCAGTTTTACATTCATCTCCTCTACAACCCTCATCATCTCATAAAAATTACCGTTCATTTGCACCGGAGCCACTCCCTAGAAATTCAACACTTCTTTCACTTGTCTTCAGAAAGGAAGCTCCAGTCCCAATCGAATTCAGCCTCTATAAGCCAAAATCCCTTCCCCAGGGTCCGACTTGAGGTCAACCCCGCCCATGTAACACTCAAATACACCCCTACCTTCGAGAGTTCTAATTTGGTGGCAAACCGATCTAATCTAATCCTCTCTTTAGCTAAAAAAATTCCTTCAACCCTATCCAACTCAATCGAATCCCCACTATCTTCACTTTGTACCTTATCTCCATCTCTACCACCAGAAGGCCCAACATTACCCTCCTCCCCCCATACTGTTTCCTCTTCATCACTATCTTCGGTAACTATTATCCTTCGACGCTTCGAAACCGGAACCTCCTCAGCCAGTAGAACTATTTACAATGGAGCCTTGGTTACAATATCTAACACTTCTACATCATTACCCTCATCCATTGGGGCTCAACCAGAAATACTAGCTTCAAATTCTTTAAACTCCTCATCTATCAGTCTCTGTCTCGAAGTCCGACGATTACGCATTATAGCCTACAGTAGATGAGGCACGCAATTAGAGTGGAAAATTTGACAATCCCGTGCCTATCACTTTTATCCTGTCCATCCTCCCCAGATATTCATCACAATCTCAATCTCAGACCCAGTACCCCCTCCAAAACCCCCCAAACCCCAAAATGGGTCAAAACTCAAATCCCTCAAGTTTCTTTACCCTCGAAAATAACCTCTAAAGCCCCAAACACAGATTGCCTAACCTACATTCTCAAAAGGGAAAAACAAAGTGCAAGTAGCAGAGATCAAGTAACTTACCAGTGGTTAGTAGCACTACCCTCGAATCAGCATAACAAAACTAGCAAGTGTAACAAGAACTCCCAAGTGCGAAATGGTGTACGTTCTCTCCTCTCCACTCTTTGATTCTCACAGTAAAAAATACAATAATTACTCTTCTCCCTCTTATATATCTTTCGAAAAACCCAAAACAACCTCAATTTTCTAACCACTATCATTACCACGACCCTACTACCTGAATTTTTGGCTACAATGTGTTTTGACCAATATACCCCCCGTACCGCTCACTTGCGAATAGTACAGTCACTTTTAACTGCCTGCAAAAACTAAAGTTCTTGAACCTTTTCCTCCCTCACTTGAAGCTAAACAACCAAGTCCAAATAGTCATATCATAACTTTTTCCGTCATACGAGGAAAACATTATTATTACTTTTTGCACACTGCCCCAGGCGCCCATACCAGTCTGACAGACCAGCCGTCTGGGCTGTCTGATCGGCCAGTCAAATCCCGCTTAACCGATGACATAATCCCCGAACTCGAGTACTCGAGCATTTTACGTCTCGAACAATCCGTAGCAGATAGCCTCAAATAAACTTATCTAATATATCGACTTTCGACGTCCAACACATCCTTTAACATAAAAGTTTCAACCCTTCGACCGAATATAGTCACAAACTACAACCATTCAACGATCTCATGTTTACAGATAAATTTTTTAACCTCGACGCAGTTTAACTTTCATTTCGACAAAGACATTTTTATCTTCGACCAACACAAATATTTCATTTCGACAACTGTATTATCCCTTCAATACCTCAAATTACAAATCAGATAGTATTACTAGTACGCACAGTTTGACAAAGCATGTTATCAACAAAAACTATTTTCATTCAGCAACTCAGACAACATTGCAGTCTTTATACAAAAAAGAGAAGTGTAAGAAGGAAGAAAACAGGAAAACAACAATAAGAAAGCATATAAGAGATAACCCTATTTGTTGACGGGTTGTTTCTCTTCAACAACGGCCGCTGTATCTTCATCCTCCTGGTCTACTATATCCTCCGTGAAGCCTTTGAGAAGAGACAGCCGATGGCCGGGAAATGGCCCCATCATCTGTATTATTCTCCACCAGTACATGAAGGGCATGTCATAGAGTGGTGCCCCAGGTTCTGCTTTAAAAAGGTCTGGCATTTCAGCATCAATATCCTCCTCTATTCTGAACCTCCGTTGAAGACCCAGCAAAGCCTCCTGGATTCTCCTGGCCTAACCGCCGCTTGATCTCCTTGAACCGGTACGTTTTCAGCCATGTTAATCAACAAACAAAGCAGTAGATAGAGAGAAAGTTGCAGGACAGATGAATAAATTCCCTCCAACCTATCCCTTTTTATACTTACAAACCCACCACAACTCTCCCTCCTCCCTAATCGAATTAATAGCAGCCTTCAATTCCCAACCTCGAAAAGTCAGTAAACAAACTTTCCAACTTCCCAGGTGTAACTGATTCATCGGTACATGTATTCAAACCTCATTCCCAAGGACTCCTAGTCGAGCATACCTCCAGCGTCGAGCATTCTATCATCATTACCTTTGAGCATATCACGCCTATAATATTAATCGTCTACATTCGCCTACACTACCAGTCAGAAATAGTAATACAGGTACGCATAAAATATTTTGTCCATTCCAAACATCCGCTTAAACAAACAAATTACATTTCTACTACCATCCCAAAAAAAAAATCCCACACAGAAAAAACAAAGACATACAAAGATACAAAGATAACCTCATCAACTATTGGTCCTACTACCAGAAGGTTCAGCTTCAATGGCCGAATTTTGCTCCTCAATGATCTCCTCTACACAGAGAAGACTGTCGGCCAAAGCCATCAGAAAGAGATAGTGCCTCTCAGTGGTCGTAAAATGGAACCTTAGCTGGTCCCATGTATAAGAATAAGAATCACCATTGAAGAACTCCTTAGGTCCTAACCCTACAAGCTCGTGCTTGTCCCAATTCAGATCATGATGCCCAAAAAACTTCATATACAATTCTGCCATCTTCCGCCCCACACGACAGTCACGAGTGAACCCCATCCTCTTCTGGTAACGCGTGTTTGGTGTGGTATCCATTCAATTGCTCAGAATAAGAAGAAAGAAGCAGAAGAATACTGTAAATGGAAGAGGATACAGTACCCCTATACAATAACCCATCTTTATAGCCTTCACTTCATTTATTACCCTATAACCACCAACATCTCTTAAAAGCCCTCTTTTATTACCAACCAGAAAACCAACAGTCAACTTGCTCAAATCCTAAGACCAAACAGTTTTCTCAGCAAACACCTCTCAACTTGGCTTCGAAACCTTCGCTGAAAGGGGGCGAATATAGTAGCCTACTCGTAGCCTTCGACAGGCAGTCAAAGTCCACCTCACAACCTACTTGAATGTATCGAAGCCCACTCAATCTCTAAAATAGACTCCCCAGAGATCCCCCAAAGACGAAGCTTCGACATCAGACAAAGCTTCGAGAATGAACTATTATACTAGAGCAGAAATCCTTCGACCTTACTAACACACGATCAAAGAAGAATAAGACAGACAATCATCTTATCAGATTAGACATCGCATTAATTAGCCTGTGCAGCTACAGTGACAGTTCCAATCACCGCGCCGTTCAGAGACATCATCAATAAATATTGCAGTGACAGTACTGACATGACCAACACCCAAACTCGCTGGGATTTCCTGACAGTAATCAAGTAAACCAGACCCACACTTGGTGACTCATTTCCCTATATCTCTATAAATAGAGGTAAAGGGAAACTAAGGAAGGGTTAGAAAAATCATCTCCAACCCCTTGTATTTTACCTTTGACCACCCAGATACACTGTACTTGAATCCAGTTATTTACTCTTCAGTAATATGATCTGTCTTAAAAAATCATCATCAGAGGTCGTAGAGAGTCACACTACGCAAGTATTTGTCCATAGTTAGATCTTACTTTAGGTCAAATGCTTGTCTCCTCGGATTAAGGACTGATTTTACGTTGTAAGAACCAACTTCCCATCCGAACGAGGTTAGGTCCCCACAAATAGGCTTCCATACATGGGCCTTTGGTTGACAACTTCAAATAAGAATCATTGTTAAAGTGCATCACCCTTGTTCTTCGCTAAAAACCGGAAAAATGTATAACTTGTTTATCATGTAACCAATTTCTGTAAATACAAACAAAACAATTAGTGTCGCATTTATTTAATAAATGACTAGGTAGAATTAAATTTAGGAGTTGTACACGTAAATATTACGTGTCTATCAAATACCCCTGAACTTATATTTTGCTAGTCCTCGAGCAAAAGTAAACAAAAACAATTTTTGCATGCCACGCGGTTGCATTTAGCGTATGCAGCAAGTCGTTAAACCCGAAGGTTTAGCCTGGTGGACGAGTATTGTCTCGTGAGGGTTTGCAGTGACTATACCCACAAAAGTCAATAATATCATTTTATTCAATTCTAGAATACATATGACTCATTTCTTGTGAACTTATCCTTACTTAGTTGTGACAAAAATATAATAATGAAAAAATTATTAAACTTGTTATTTTCCTAAGTATACCAAAGAATATTTTAAGCTTATCCGAAGCTAGATGTACTACCTCAAGATTAGATAAAGATCTAAGTATTTTGCTTTAGCTATATTTGAGTGTATAGTGAAAATGATTTTATCGCCTAATACGTTGTCTAGAATAATTTACTCAATTTTAGGTAGTCTAGTTCTTACTGGAATAAATTCAACGATCAATTCATCTTCCTAGAATTTTACTTTTTTTCTTTTCTTTGAAAGCCTTTTCTTATTGAGTACATTATTTCTTAGTGAAGCCTCCGTTACAAAGAGTTTTTGGTCGACAATCCCCGTCAGTTAGATAAGGTTGTCAGGGTGTAGTACCCCATCATGGCCTAGACTCAGGATTCTCACAAGTAACATTTTCTTGTGCTCCTTTCACATAGTTCATGGTCAAACTCGAGATTGGTGATAATTTTTCCTCTTTCAGCTCTTAATCATGCGAGTAGCCTTACAGCGTGAATAACTAGATAATATAAAAATAGTGGTTCTCCTTATCTGCACCTAATTGTGTTGATACAATCATGATACATAAAAATAACTCAGAGTTTAATCCCCCAGGATAAAGATTTTCCTTATTTAATTTATGGGGAATCTCAATTTGAGATATTTTACAATGTATAATCCCATACACCATAAATTGATATTCATCATTTCCCAAAAAGTAACTTGAACCATTAAAGTACTGTCGATCGGGTGGTTATGGGTCAGGCTCAAGTTTGGATGACTTAGTTGCAGGTGATAATGCTTGCACTATTTTAAAAATTATGGGAACATCCCAGTACTTGAAATAATTCAAACATTGATCAATAAAGTAGGTACAATTAGAGTTATCACATAACAAATCCGTAAATTTATTAGCAATTATGGTACCCCCAAGTGGCTTGTGAAATGAGGATAGAGACATAGGTATAGGTGTATTTGGTGAAGAAGTAATCAAAATAGAATCAGCCCCCAATAATAGTGATATATCCAGCAAAGAAGGGTCGTCCACCCACTGGTTTTCAATATCGCAATTTGTGTCAGGTGGACGCGGCTTAAGGCAAGGCTGAGGTGACTCATAAGGAGACTGATGGACATATAAAATGACCATTATTCCCCAATGACTCAATGTTTATTATCCTTAATTTTATTATTAAACATGACTTATAAACCAATTTTAATAATTCAGGTCACATGGAGCACAGTTACCAAATATGTGCAAATACCGGGATGTATAGCTCAAAAAGTGAACTGCTAGAGAAGGATGTAGAGTTGTCAAACACAAGGGTCCCACATGGGTAGGTTACAATTTTGGAGGATAACTCTTGGAGGTTACAATTTTATGTACATTCATGGCATAGGTTATAAATCTCATATTAAATGTAAGAATCCTCTCCATCATATATGAAAGGAGAGGTGGTGAGCTCATAAGAGACATCCAAATTTGAGAGAATCATTCTTGTAGAGTGTAAGAGAGCATTATTGGAGTAAGTTGGTGCAAGTCTTGTAAGCATTTGGAGCATTTCATTTTGTAAGTCAATAAAATTCATTTTTTTGTTATTAGTTTATGTTCATTTCATTCTCATATCATTTAGGTTTTATAGTTGTTATAATAGCCGGCTAAGTCATCACTAGGGGTAAGGATGGATCCGCCATAAGCGTATGATATCATGTAGTAGAATGTATTTTTCTCCATCACAATATGAGCATATTATTATAAATCCCAAAACTATATTATTGGAGACATCCATTATCATCCTATGATCTTCTTAAGTAGAGATATAGGAAGAGTTTTGTGATTCTCAAATGACATAGTAAAATTGTATTAATATTGTATTTTTCTAAGGTATGATCCTAATTAACATTTCATAGTTAGCATTGCTTTCATGGAATGTGTTTTTAGTACATACTTAGTTCATATGATATATTCTACTTGAGTTATAATCATGGGATTACATCGACAAAAGGTCAAAGTTTGCTATTTCAATTAAATGGAGAATTTAATATACGATACTATGTTAATATTGTATGTAAATGGTGGTGAAATCCGAAGCCCCAAGATCTTTATTCTTGATTAAAACCATATCATTGATTTTTACGTTTTCAACCTTAGATTACTAAAACACAAAGACAAAACTAGATTAGTATTTTCTTTTCTTTTCTTTTTCTTTTCCCTTTGAGTGACTTGTAGTGAGGAAAAATATTGTACTCTTGAGATAAGAGTGTGTAATTAAAGAAAGGATAAAATTGTTCTTTTTCTGCAGGGGCAATATTGGAACCCACATCCGGGGAGGACCTCTCTACAACGCCTACTTGAGCCAGAGAGCCCAGGTGTGCCATCTTAACGGTTTCACTGGGGTAAATAACGAGCCCCTAAAAAGGCCGCCCCGCAGGTACTTTCTTCCACCGCACCCTCCTGCGAAGCGGTCAATTTTTGTTCATCGGCCTGATGTTTGTGCACTTTTAAATTCTAAACATTAGATAAAGGGCAAACAAAAAGCGGGACTTCATCACCCGTGTGAGGCACCACACATTAGGACCCCGAGAGGTCACGACCCGGTTTAACATTTTCTGGAACAGGACATTGACTTTAAAAGGAAACAAGATTAATCCATAAAATACATAGATAGACAAAAAGGCTTATAGAGCTCGGACCGAGAGCATTAAGAACGCACTCTTTAAGACCCCTGATATTGACTACGTTTGCCTGGAGGAAGTACGTTCCCTAGCATAACTAGTGTGGAAAGGTGATTATAAGCAGTTTGCCCCACCTCCCAGTACAGGTGCTTTTAGGTGACTAGAACTGCACGCGAGTTATTACTAAAGAGAGTATACACAACTCAATGTGCGAACCGATCCATTGTCAGGAATAGGAACAACCGAATCCTGAGACCGGGTTCACAACTTGACCTTAATTAAGGCTTATCTGAAAAGGTTATTGTGTTTATTTTTGTACATCTCATTGTTGTATGATCATCATAGTGCGCACATCAATTAGTGTATGAAAGAATGGCTTTGAAGGCCTAAGAGTCGTCTTGAGAGGCTTAGAAGATCTTATTTGATAGATATTCTGATCTACTTTGAGGTAGGCGAGTCAACCCAACTGGAAATTCCAATCTCTATTGATACGAGAGACCGTACAATCCTTTCTCGTAGGGAACTCTTCCCTGTTGAGGGTGAGTTAGAAACTTTTAATTTCCCTGTCTCTCCATTGAGACTCAATCCGAGTCCAATTTCCTCATTCACTCCGTTTAGTGTTCCACACCAATCACTTGAGACGAAAGATGCCAATGATAATGAGAATGGTCAGGGACCCGTGCAAATTCTTCTTAAGGATCACATGTTCCCAAAAATGACAAATCGTGCCTCGTGCATTGTTTTACCTTCTACAACTGGGCAATTTGAAGTTAGGAATGGTCTCATCAATTCATTGCCAATATTCTCAGGAGGAGAAGATGAGAACCAATACGCTCATGTTAGGGATTTTGATGATTTAATGTTTCTCCAAAAGTATAGAAATGAGAACGAAATGGAGGCCATGAAACTCGTGTTGTTTCCCTTTTCTTTACTAGGGAAAGCTAAGAGCTGGCTTCAAGCTCTACGGCCAGAATCAATCACGAGTTTTGAGATGCTTACTGAAGCCTTTTATAAGAATTTTTTCTCTCTTGAGAAAACTGAGAACCTTAGGGCCATTCTTAGGATTACCCAACTTCATGGAGAAAGCTTAAAGGATTATCTTGGAAGATATAAGGGACTGATCCTACAGTGCCCTCATCACCGCATCGACTCGTGGGTCCTAACTAGAAATCTTTATGATGGATTAGATGTTGAAACCAAGAGAACTGTAGAATCCATTTGCTTAGGGAAATTTACTGATAAGGATGATGTAGAGGGTTTGGACTTCTTAGAAGAAATGGCTGAAAAATTGTAAACCTGGGGAACCATGAGAGAAACCGATATTCAAGAAAAGGGGGGTAATGCCTTTGAAGTTGGATCTAACTCCAATTCGGAAGCTATGCTGATGACCATCCTGCGTAAGATAGAATCCTTAGAAATAGGAAAATACAAAATGTTTGTTAAAACACCAATTTTTCATGCTGAGATGCAAGCTTGTACTGCGTGTGACGATGTTGGACATTATACTCAGGATTGCCCTTTGACTCATGAAATTAGGGAAACCGGGAAGGATTAGGTAAATATGTTTTATCAAAAACCTTCCTCTTTTCCTTATAACCAGTCACATCATCAAGGGAATTCTTCAGGGAGGAATAATTCGAATAACTATTCTAGCAGACCGTATTACCATGGGAGTAATTCAAATCAAAATCAAGGTGGTACATCCTTTACTCCTAATCACCAACCTTTTGAGCAAAATACTCCTTACGTTCCTCCTTAGAATAGGAAACCATCTTCGGATGATGGCATCCTAGCCCTATTATAATCTAATAACCAGTTGATGCAACAATTCATGCAAATGAATCAGCAATCCATGACTCGAATAGAAACATCAATTGCTTAATTGGCATCTGGGTTAAGTACTAGAGACAAAGGTACGTTTCCAAGTCAAACCTAACCCAATCCGAAGGATCAAACCGAAAGTTCACACCGTGATCAGACGAATGCGGTGATTATACTTAGAAGTGGAAAGACTGTAGATAACAAAGTTAGGATGCCTGAGGACGAATCACGTGAAAGTCATAATCCTAGTACTGTGAAAGTTATAGAAGGAGGCAAACCTATATGTGAAGAAACCATTTTTGCTGCGGAAGAGACTGGGCAGGTCTCGCTAAGTGGGAATATTATCGAAAATGATCCGCCTATAATTCATAGAACACCTTTTCCCTAACAGTTTTTAGTCAATAGGAAGAACATTCCCGATGAAGAGGTTAAGGAGATGTTGAAGAATCTTAAGATCACTATTCCTTTCCTCGATGCATTACGACAGATTCCTTCCTATGCAAAACATCTCAAGGACCTCTACACCTTTAAGAAACGTATGAATGTTTCCAAGAAAGCTTTTAATGTCCATGATAGCAAAAATATTATTCAATTGGATGCTCAGGTGAGCTCTATAATCTTAAACAAAGTACCCACGAAATACAAAGATCCAGGAATGCCGACAATTTCTTGTCACATAGGGACAAATCGCATCGGGAAAGCCTTACTTGATTTAGGTGCCAGTGTCAACTTGATCCCTTATTCGGTATATGAGAAGGACTAAAACTGACACATAGAACCTTGCAACTAGCTTATCAATCCATTAGAATTCCTAGGGGAGTTGTGATGGATATACTTGTCCAGGTTGACGAGTATTTCTATCCTGTCGACTTTGTGGTCCTTAACACAAATCCGGTAGAAGACCCAAATACTAAGATACCTTTGATCCTTGGCCAACCTTTCTTGGCTACTACTAATGCATTGATCAATTACTGCAGTGGAGCTATGAAGTTGACTTATGGAAATAAGACCATCGATTTGAATATCTTCAATGCAACTCATACTCCGTTTGAAGATGAACCCGATGAGTGTAACATGCTTGGTACTGTTGTAAATAGTACATTTCATAGTTCTAATCCTAGGGACCCGTTAGAAGCTTGTCTTGCACATTTTGGAGATAATTTAGATGTTGATGACCTTATCAATGAGGTCAATGCCTTGTTGGATTTTATTCCTATTCTGGATAGTAATAATAATGTTGAATTGCTAAAAGTCAAAGATCATGTTCCAGAAGTGGAGGAAGTGCCTGCTAGGTTAGAACTTAAACCTTTCCCTGAAAATCTCAAATATGTCTACCTAGGTCCTAATGAGACTCTTCCTGCTATCATAGCATCCGACCTTGATGGTATCCAATGAAGATAAATTAATACATGTATTAAAGGGAAACACAAAAGTTCTTGGATGTAACATTTTAGATATTAAGGGTATTAATCCTTCTGTGTGCATGCACAAGATAAAACTCGAGGATAATGCCAAGAAGTCCAGAGAAGGACAATAAAAGCTTAACCCAACTATGGCTGAGGGTATTTTCCCTTACCATTCATGGATCAAATGCTTGAACGTCTCGCCAGCCATGAATACAATTGTTTTCTTGATGGGTATTCTGGGTACAATCAAATACCAATCGCTCCAGAGGACCAAGAGAAAACCACGTTTACTTGTCCTTTTGGAACTTTTGCCTATCGCCGCATGCCATTTGGGTTATGCAATGCTCCAACAATATTTCAACGTTGTATGTTGGGCATTTTCTCTAACATGGCTGAGCATTTCCTTATGGTTTTTATGGATGACTTCTCCCTCTTTGGAGATTCGTTTTACCAATGTCTCTACCACTTATCTATTATTCTTGCTAGGTGTCAACAGAAAAATCTTGTTCTAAATTGGGAAGAATGTCACTTCATGGTGAAAAAAGGCATAGTATTAGGACATGTCATATCAGCAAAGGGAATCGAAGTAGATAAAGCCAAGATCGATGTCATATCTAGACTCCCACCCCCACGAATAGTCAAGGACATTCGTTCATTCTTGGGACATGCAGGATTTTATCGACATTTTGTTCCTGAGTTTAGCAAAATTATTCGACCCCTTAGCAATCTCCTCACCAAGGACACCACCTTTTTATTCGATGATTCGTGTCTTAAAGCTTTTGAGAATCTTCGAACACGTCTAGCATCATCACCCATCATCCAACCTCCTAATTTGAACAAACCTTTCGAGTTGATGTGTGACGCATCTGACTATGCCATTGGTACAGTTTTGGCACAACACATTGATAACCTTCCGAGTGTCATCTACTATGCTAGTAAAACTCTTAATGATACGCAACTCAATTACACAACCACAGAGAAAGAACTTCTAGCGATAGTCTTTGCTCTAGAAAAATTTCGTTCTAATCTCATAGGTTCTAAAGTAATAGTCTATACGGATCATGTTGCTATCAAACACCTTCTTACACAGATGGACACCAAACTACGCTTAATCCGATGGATATTATTACTTCAGGAGTTTGATATCGAGATTCAGAATAAAAAAGGTACCGAGAATGTGGTAGCTGACCACCTTTCTCGAATAGACAATGACTCTTCAGATAGGTCGCTACCTATTCGTAAATCCTATCCTGACGAACAACTCATGTCCATTTGTTATATGTCTTTTGTACCATGGTTTGTAGACATAGCAAATTATCTTGCCACAGGGCACTTTCCTTGTTTTTGGACCAAGCCAGATAATAATAAATTTATTAGTGAGGCCCGACACTTCTTCTGGGATGACCCGTACCTGTTCAAATATTGTTCTGATCAAATCATTAGGAGATATGTCTCATATTCTGAGCTTACCAAAGTCCTAGAATTTTATCACTCCCAAGCTTGTAGAGGTCACTTCAGCTCCAAAAAGACCTCTGTAAAAAATTTATAGTGTGGGTTTTATTGGCCTACCTTATTTTGTGATGCTCACGAATTTTGCAAGGCTTGTGATAGATGTCAGAGAATGGGGGCCTTGTCACGTAGGAATATGATGCCACAAAACCCAATCTTGATCGTTGAACCATTCGATGTTTGGGGGATAGACTTTATGGGTACCTTCACCACATCTTCTGGATTCACGTACATCCTTTTAGCTGTTGACTATATAACTAAATGGGTTGAAGCTATTCCTACCAGGACCAATGACAGTTCGGTTGTTATTGAATTTATTAAAGAGAATTTTTTTTTCTCGTTTTGGTATGCCGAGGGAAATAATTAGTGATGGGGGGTTACATTTTAACAGTCGAATGTTTGCGAACTTAATGAAAAAAATTTGGAGTAACACACAAGGATGCTACACCGTACCATCCGCAGACTAGTGGGCAAGTGGAGGTTTCCAATCGTGAAATCAAAAATATTCTTTAAAAAAGGATAAGACCAAACTGTAAATATTGTTCAACTCGACTAAACGATGCTCTTTTGGCTTATCGTATTGCTTTTAAGACACCTATTGGAATGTTTCCTTACCGACTAGTCTATGGAAAGGCTTACCACCTTCCAGTTGAGTTAGAATACCGAGCATATTGGGCAATAATTGCCTTAAACTTTGACATTGAGAAGGTCGGTTTGCATCGCAAGCTTCAACTCAATGAGTTAGAAGAACTGCGAAATGATGCATACCATTCAACAAAGACTTACAAGGAGCGCATGAAAGCATTTCACGACAAAATTTCTTTAGTAAAATCCTTTGAACCAAACCAAAATTTTTTGTTGTACTCTTCTAGGTTGCATTTATTTCCTGGCAAACTACGATCACGATGAACCGGGCCTCTCACTGTTAAAACGGTATATCAACATGGGGCGGTTGAGGTTGAAGAACCGAGTACTGTTAAAATACAAAAAGTAAACGGGCAAAGGATTAACCCTTATTATGAACATTTATGCTTTACCAGCAAAGACTTTAAGCTTTTGGACCCAGTTTATGAGGAGTGACATTCATATCCTTTTCACCCAACTTTCAATGAGATTGGGGGTTCTTCCTTTCGCCTGGCTGAAGATAATAAACTTAGCGCTATCTGGGAGGCAACCCATGTTATATCAGCAGGTACTATGTTCCGATTTTCTTTTTCCCATCTTTTAAGGTATGCTTTCAAATATTGGGGACAATACTTCTTTCTAGTTGGGGGTGGGGGAAAATCGTTCACGTTTTTTACTTTTTTAGAGAAAAGATAGGTCAGTATGGTAATTTATGAGACTCTTTAGTAAGTTTCTGCAAGCTTAGAAGTATTTGATATGGTCTAAATATTTTGGTCGTAAAAACCGCAAAAGTTAAAAACTTTATCAAATACATGCTTAGAAAATTTTGGAACATTATCTTAAGCTAGATGTACTACCCTTTAATTAGAGGAAATTTCATGTTGACTGATATTTCTCAAAACAAATGCACTTCATAGTAGTATTGCATTTATTACTTTTGCTAGAATTTTGAACAATCAAAAAGAATCTAGTATTTGTGGTAGGAATGATCCACTACAAGGGAAACTACTGCCTATGAATAAGTTTAATCGTGAAGTAATTTAATAAGGATTTCTATAAGCCAAAATAGCTCTAAAAACTTTCACGATGCAAGGCATACTCGCATGATTAGAACTGAAAGAGGAAGAATTATAACCAATCTCGAGTATAGTCATGAACTATGTGAAAGGAGCAATGAAAAAAATTTACTTGTGAGAATGTAGAGCCTAGGTCACAAAGGGGCACCAAACCCCGGTAACCTAAGCCAACTGGCTGGGATTGTCGACCAACGACTCATATTATGGAGGCTTCATTAAGGAAACAAGTACCAAAATAAAAAGGCTTATAGTTATTTCCCAAAAATCAATAAGAGGATTCGAATTGACTATGGCACTTGTCAAACTGATCGTTGGATTTATTTTACAAAATACTAAATGACTGGATATTAACTCAAAAAACCTCTAAATAAAGTTGTACGTGCAGTAACTATTTTCACAACACTTGGGGATATTAGAAAAATATATGAAATCTCATTTAATTATTGGGTAGTATCTCTAGTTTTGAATAGTTTTCAGTTCTCTGATTATATATATGTAAAAGAATTAAATTTTAAGGGGTTTACCTTCTTAATATTTTTACCATTATCAGATATCAATAAGTTAGTTATAATGACCTAATGAGTATTTAAACTACTATAATGCCCTTATTAACTTTTGTGGGTATAGTCACTGCAAACCCTCACGAGACAAAACTCATTATATAGGGGTAACCTATAGGTTTAAGGGCTTGCTGCTTACGCTCAATGCAATCGTCTTAACCACGAAAGAGTTATGCTTTTATTCTTTTCTTTGCTCGAGGACTAGCAAACTTTAAGTTTGGGGGTATTTTGCTGGACACATAAAATGACCACAATTCTCTTATGACTTAATGTTTATTATCTTTAATTTTATTATTAAACATAACTTATAAAACCAATTTTTATATTTCAGGTCAAATTGAGCTCAGTTACCAAATATGTGCAAATACTGGGATGTATAGCTCTAAAGATGAACTGCTGGAGAAGGATGTAGAGTTGTCAAACAGAAGGGTCCCACATGGGGAGGTTATAATTTTGGAGGATAACTCTTAGAGGTTATAATTTTATGTACATTCATGACATAGGTTATAAATCTTATATTAAATATAAGAATCCTCTCATTCATCTATAAAAGGAGAGGTGGTGAGCTCATAAGGGGCATCCAATTTTGAGAGAATCATTCTTATAGAGTGTAAGAGAGTATTATTAGAGTAAGTTGGTGCAAGTCTTGTAAGCATTTGGAGCATTTCATTTGGTAAGTCATTAAAATTCCTTTTTGTGTTGATAGTTTATGTTCATTTTATTTTCATATCATTTAGGTTTTATAGTTGTTATAATGTCTGGCTAAGTCCTCACTAGGGGTGATGATGGATCCGCCATAAGCGTATGATATCATGTAGTAGAATGTATTTTTCTCTAACACAATATGAGCATATTATTACAAATCCTAAAACTATATTGTTGGAGACATCCATTATCATCCTATAATCTCTTTAAGTAGAGATATGGGAAGAGTTTTGTGATTCTCAAATGACATTGTAAAATTATATTAATATTGTATTTTTCTAAGGTATGATCCTAATTAACATTTCATAGTTAGCATTGCTTTCATGGAATATATTTTTAGTACATACTTACTTCATATGATATATTCTACTTGAGTTATAATCATAGGATTACATCGACAAACGGTTGATGTTTGTTATTTCAATTAAGCAGAGAATTTAATATATGATACTATGTTGATATTGTATGTAAATGGTGGTGAAATCCAATCCCCTAAACCTCTATTCTTTATTAAACCATATCATTGATTTTTACGGTTTTCAACCTTAGATTACTAAAACACAAAGACCAAAACTAATTTCTAGTTCTGTTCGAAAGTGAACGACACTCTAATTTTTACTAATACTAAATTCCAGATTTTGACCGTTATTAGAGACTGAAAAGGAAATGACAAGTTGATAACATCTGCAACAGGTTTTGTAATTTCCAATTCTTTGACTTTGGTATAAATATCATCATCTACAAATTCCTCCCATGTTATCGCATAATGAGACGGTGATTCTATATGTTCATATTTTATCTCGTCATCATCATCGTCAAAAAAATCATTAGAAGAGAGCAAAAAATATTTAGTCTCGGTCATAGTTTTCTCGAAAGAATTTATTGGGCTGACAAATGAAATGATGGATGGTGACATCGATGGTCGAATGTTGAGGCCTGAATTTGGAGGTGATTGAGAAAGAATTGTATTAGACATGATAGCTGCTTCTTCAAGATTTCCTTGTGACATAGGATCGTTGACCTTAAATGTTCTTCTTCTAAATCTATCCCGCAATATGGTATCCATTCACCCCACGGAGAAAACATTCCTTGATTACGCTTGAATTCATCATTTTCTAAATCACATGGAGATTTAACTTCAGATTGTTCTTCTTCATTGCTTAAAAGTTTTTCGTGCTCCATTTCACTCCACGTGGTTGACAACTGAGTTATCTGAGTCTCTAACCTAGAAATAGATTGCGTCGTAAAAGTTTGATTTACCAAAGTCTGTTGTTGGAATTGTATCATTTGTTGCTACAATTGTAACGCTTATTTTTTACTTTTAATTGATTGTTACATAAAGAGAAAGGGTGTCTTCCAAAGATGGTTTAGGTGGTGCAGGTGGGAACTGTTTGAATGACTGAAAGGATTGATGGGTCTGTATATAGGAATGAGGTCGGAAAGGTTCCACGTATTGAGAATTTTGGTAATCCCATGATTGAAAATAATTTTGAGGATATTGTGGGATGTTAAAATGTAAGTCGCTCGAATTCCAATGTTCTTGCATGTACGACATTTTACAATTAATTTAACACCCAATAAAAAAAATCAGTCAACCCTAAAACTCTAGAACTTCAGCATTTTTTAAGAGGAAATAATTAGGTTTCACCTATATTCTTCTATGTTTACAAAAGGGTAATATGGTCAAAGGCTTTGGTTCATATACTCCCCTGCATCATTGTGCTAGTACTAGCTTAGAGTAGATGTTCAGTCCTCACGCCCAAGCGATTCACCTTATCGTACATCAGCACTCAGAATGGTGACGCCGTAAACCTACAACCAGTATTTCACGGCGCTAGGCTAGGGACGTATCCTACGAACCCGTGTTTGTACCCAAGTCTGGTATACCTATCCGTTAGGTAATGAAATCCCGTGGGAATCTTGTTACTTTTTTTTATTAACAGTTATTTTGAGGTCTGGAAAGTTTAATTTCTTTGTGATACAAATTTCTTCGTATCCCTAATGGGTGGTCCCACTTGTTGGAGAGCTTTTTAGGTGATGAAATCCTGCAAGTCTCTAACAGTTTTTACCTTCACTAATGTTGGAATGAAAAAGAATATTAAACACAGCAATAGATCAATCCAACCATAGCTAATTTTTTATTAGAGCAGTGTGTATTTGCACAGTCCACACGACTTTATATGTCCTAGTGTCGTGGTGTAGCGGATATGTACCCCATCTAGATGTCAAGTTTAGAGAGGTACTAACCTACGGGAAGTATTTCCCGGTAAAGCTGTGGCCGCCCCTTCACTTAGGGGGCGAAAGAAGGAAGTTCCCATTCACTTAGGGGGAACAAAATGGAAATTATTGAAGTAGCTTTGAGTTTTTCGTATTTTCCGTTCACGGCTTTCCGTGCTTCTTGTATCCCTTATCGGTGCCTAAAATTATCAAAGTGTAATCGGATTGTGTTTGATCGACAATGGAGAGTAATAATCAAGATTAGCAAAAATGGTCTTTATCACATCTTAATTAAAGCAAAACTTGCAAAAGCAACTCGTGCTCAAGCACGTTAAACCTTTTGTGGTCGGTAAGAGGCTTCCAAAGTATATACCAAAACTCGTACTCAAGTTTGTACTCATAACAAAAGCAACTCGTGCTTATGTTATAACAAAAATAGTTCGTGCTCAAGTGGGACCACCCAATGAAAAAGAAAACAACTCTTAACAAAAGCAACTCTTAAGAAAAGAATTAAGAGCCACAAACAGTTCTTGTTTAACAAAAGAAACTTGTGCTTAAGTTATACATTAAAAATAGCCTTAAAAGACCCGCAAGTGCAAAAAACTTGATCGATTATAAACTGACGTCTTAAAATACCCGGAAGTGTACGGTGTACCGTTAAGTACAAGGGTAAGAGGGGTCATATCCCAAGAGACTTGTGGTACGAATTATACTTCGAGCTACTAGTTTTATCCAATAACAACGAGTTTGTGTAGGTTTTGAAATAAAAAGAAGAACGAAACAAATTAGAAGATAAATTAGAGTGGAAACCAAGGTATCGATTTCACTCCATCCGTTGTAACCTTGAGTTAGTGTACCTAGTTAGAGTATTCATGAATTCCCGTATCACATATCCTTGGTCGGGTATATACAATACATCATGAGATAAGATAATTATTTATTGGGAGCTGCCCATAAACGAATTTATTCAACCATGGTCTGGTTGATAAGCATGGATTATATTCTCTTCTCCATGTTCCTAACCTATCTTGTTATGGTCAAACAAGATGGTTACTTAGATTCCTTATTCCTCCTAATCCTAGTTATGGTCAAGCATAGGATGAAGGAATATGAATATGTATTATGCCGAGATAAAGATAATATAATTACTCTAACTAAACTACGCAATCTACACTAAGGCTATATTGGATGGAGCTTCCTCTAGCCTTGGCTAAGAGGTTTAGCTACTCAACCCTTTGATCATTGCCATTATACTATTACTACAATAAGAGTAAAAAATAAGAAAAAGAGAAGAATAAGAACTTTATTGCTTATTGAACCTTGATATTTATACTCTCCAAGATGATCTCTCATGGGTGGGATTCCCCTTCTATTTATAGAGTATAGGAAGGGTTACTAAATATCACCATTAATTTAAAATCTCCTAAACAATGCCTAAAATCATGCATAGATATTACAACTCATGAGAATAATATCTATATTTAATTCTCTTTAATGGGCTTCCATGTATGGGCCTTTGGTTGACAACTTCAAATAAGAATTATTGTTGGAATGCATCACCCTTGTTCTTCGTTAAAAGTCGAAAAAATGTTCGACTTGTTTATCATGCGACCAATTTTTGTAAATACAAACAAAAGCACTATTTGTGTCACAATTATTTAATAAATGACTAAGTAGATATAAATTTTGGAGTCGTACGCGTAAATATTACGTATCTATCAATAGCTCCTCCTCCCTCCTATTTATAGAACGTAGGATGGGCAGAGTCACCATAGGAGGTCAAGTTACATCTGTATCCTCCGGGGATAACTGACTTGTACCCAGAGTTGGCTCTGACGCTACAATTTGTCGAGTATGACACTGTAGCTGTTGGTTTTGATACTGTAGTTGTTGGATCTAGCACCGCAGTTGTCGAACGGCATGCTCTACAGTTCTATCTGGTGAGCTGGTTGCCTGACATGTTCCCCTTCAATCATGTGCGTTTATGGTTTAAGTATTTCTGGTTCAACGTTTCCTTCGAGTGTTCGAATAGTCTCAGAAGGTTTCGTGGGCTTGATTATTGGCTTACTAGGCTTCGAGTCATTAGGTAGGCTTCGATGTAGCCTTCGAGTGTTCGCCTAGTGTTAGAAGGCTGCGAGTAGGCTACTACAATCTCGACGTTCTCATCAAGAACCTTTCTACAACACGGCTTTGCAAGGATTCAATTTTCTACATATTCAAGAAACTTATACTCTTCCATACTCAGTTTAGAGTACTACACATTCTTCTGCATTGGCGGCTACTAAACCCAACTGCTAGTCTCGATGCTAACAACTGTGGTATTCATGACTGAACCTTGATCTTCAGCCTTTCAACTTGGAGTGCATTGGTAACATTTAAATTTTAGAGTCTGCCTCTTCTTCTGGATATTGTCCCGCAGCTTTTAGCCTTCTGATATGTGAATAGGCAGTACTTCTAGTATCACACCCTTTGAAATGTGTTGTATCCTGCTGCAAAATGCCTTCTTCCTTTACGTCACCTTCGGACAGCCCGACGAAGATATATGCAATCCCGTCAATGATGTGCACTCTCTTTTGAGTCACACCAGTACGCTCTTCATTCGAGTCGCACAATACCTTTGTTGCTCGAGTGTTCAATCTTCTGTGAATCTCAACTTTAATCTTGAGAAGCAGGTCTGCCGTGCTCTAAAACTGTATGGCTGCTCTTTCAACTAAATCTATAAACGTCTTCAAATCATGTCTGCTTTTCTTACAGAACATCTGGGATACAAGATCAAGATGTGGTAAGAGCCTTACCAGTATAGAACTGAATTGGTACTCATTGTTCACTTAACAAAGGCGCAAACACTTTGTTCTATTACCAATAAGCAATCGTGGCAGTCTATCAAGGTACGGGAACTCTGATAGACCCTACTATCAGCAAAACCATTAAGGTCTACCAAAAAGATGTTCTGTGTGAACCTTGAAAACCCATAAAACATCTATCTCTACGACAACGTTGTACTCTACCAAACTTTGTGGTACCCCATCATCTAACCTATTGAGTGATAGATGGTACCTGTACCTAACTCGGCTATAGTAGAGGTGATTATGTACTACGGCTCATTTTAAAACTTAGCATCATGTCATCCAAAATATTGATTTTATCGGGATTTAAAAAAATTAGTTGAAAACTAAAGAATCGAAATTAAACAAAACAGTCCACGAGCAGAAATCAAAACACTCTCCGAACTCTCCCCATAACTGTATATTGAAGCAGTTGAGACGATTCCACTGTTATTCAAATTCCAATTTCTCTCATACGAAATCATCAAAAACCTTCTCCCTCAATGTAGTTTGAGATCTTCAAAAATGTCAAAGAATGATAATGAGAACTTTTGGTCTGCCAAACATTTGTCCTACTTCTTCACTGAGTTAGGGCCTTATAAAAAGCTGCAAATGGAAGGTAGTTGTTTCTCCTCCTTGATGGATATTTCTTTGATCCTGTCACGCCCTAAAATCCGATAATCGGTAGCTAGACCAATTTCTCAGATTCGAGGATGTGCAGGTCGGGGAATCCAAAGATTATCCCCACAAACAACCGAGCCGTAGAAAAATTATAGCCCAGTCGTTCACTTAGCAATACATCAGAGTAATAAGGAATATAAAACAAAAACAGCAGAAGACTAAGAAGTAAAATCTAAACATAAGATTCTATAAACCTCTACGCAGCGAACCCAAAAGTAATAACTGGAGAATGAGCCTCTAGCTCAGCTCTCCAAGGATCACCACAGCAGCAGCTAAAACCTGAAACAACCTGCCACTGAAAGGAGGATGCGAGAGTGAGCAAACAACGAGCTCACTAACTCCTAAGAATAGTTAAACGATTATACTAACCAATGAGATAGATATAAATATTAATGATAATAGGATATAATAATTGTTAATGATAAATAATATATATATCTACCAAGATGTCTAAAAGATGCCTAATAGATATACATATATATACTAACTCTAATGAATCTATCTATAAAATATACCTCGTGCAAAGGAGTACTAATATTATAACTACGCTTCAGTCACAAGGACTACTAACTATACACTAATCACTATCATGGCCCTCAGCGCCACGTGCAACTAACCTACCTCAGGAATACAATAACACACGAGGGTAAATGACCCTCTGCCAACAATAATCCAACCGGGTTACCCAAACCCCAACCAAGCACAACCCTGAAGCTATCACAAGCTAAGCGAGATCGCCCAGAGCCAGATACCAGCCTAAAGCTCACAGCATCCAACCAGACTAATTAACCTAATAAATTAACCAGACACAGATGGAGGAAAGAGATGCAGAGAGGAGAGGAGTATGTAGAAGGAAGATGAATCTAATTACACCATGAATCAATTAGGAGAAGAGGAATTTAATAAACGGAGAAGAATATGATGAACTAGGATAATCCCATAATTATCCCAATGCAATGATATGTTATGATGATGATTTGATGGAATGAGATAATCTTATGATTATCCCAAGTACAGAAGATTTTAAATTAAACATAATGCAGAAAGGGTTAAGGATTTCAATCAAAAGAACCTACGAATTGGAGGTATGCAGAGATGCAATGATATGTTTGATGATGGTGATGATGATGATGATGATGCAGAATGATTTAGCGATGTCAACCCAAAGGGCTAGCCCCCAAGACTAAAGTGGGCTGACAACCGCTGAAAAAGGATTTACCTTACCGGATATTATTGGATACAAGGGTACGATATAATGCACTAGCTCGACCAGACTATGAGGATATTACATTAATCTATCAAATCCCACTGAGCCAACGTCCAAACTATATATACATTCCGAGGCATTTCAACCACCAGGATAAGCCCTGTACCGGATCGCAAATACTGTCTCATACCATCCCACACTCCCGAATGGGTGACTAGGTATAATAGTATCCATCCTGGACCCACCTTCTACTTTAACCCGATTGAGGAATCTCTAAACCTCTCGAGGGTTAGCCAATACAGAGTTATTTATGTATCCAATCGCAGTAAGATAAGGAGAGAATATATTATCTATGGATGTGAGCAAAATTCCTAAAGACTGAAACACAACTACTGCTAACACAGCCAGCACATATTAGGGTAACCACCTGCCTGAGAGTGTGGCAACCAAAACGAACACAGATGCCCTCCTGTGACTCAGTTGCACCATCTAAACCTAGATAAAACAGCAACTTAACCGTCACAATATCTAAACAACATCAGTCTCTAAGATTCCTTAAGCAATATGATTACCATCAAGTGTTACAGTGCTCTAGCTGTCAATACAGACTAGTACTCATGGGGTGACTTACAAGTGTCCAACAAGTAGCCAACAATCCCCAATAACAGAACTGCCTCACAATTCTCCTAATCATGTACATAAGTCACCAGCACAGATGTACAGGAACCAGATTCAACAAGAGGTTTCAGCCGCATTCTAACATCTCGGGTGACGTACAACTTCATAAACCACCTGACTCAGCCGGAGACCTCACTGAGCCATGCTGTCTCGCTGCCTCCTAGATGATGGAAGGGAACACAGCCCTAACAGCCTCATCCCGGGGAAGGAAGGCTTACGAGTAAGCTCTATTAGCTCTAAGAATCATGAGGACATTAAGTGTCACAACAAGATAAGAAAACAATCCTAAGGCAAACTATCAGAAGTTCAACATCCACGGCCAACCACCACGGACAAGCCGTCTGCTTACCACCAACCGACAGTCTAGGAGATACCACACTCCAACATAGAATCCAATATTCCAAACAACCACCAACCATAATGACAGTGCTCAAGGACCAGGCCACGAGAACACAAAGTACACCTAGACTAGTCCTAAAATTAATCAAAACAATAACAGGCAAGAGGATGAGCTCCGAATCGAAGACCATGTCTTACTGAAGCTATGTCGCCCCAAGGCTACCCTGGAACCAAGTCCAGCAACCCAGACTAACCAAGGTACTATACTATAAGGTGAGAACTAAGTATCCCAGAGAAATGGTGGCTAAACCACATGTCGTGCATAAGTCTCTACTAATCGTCAAACCAAGTCACTAGTGCCCTGAAACAGGCGGGGTACCCTAATAACTAGCCAACAATGCCACACTCAAGATATTATATATATATATATATATATATATATATAAATATAGCAACGCCGAGGCATCGTAAAATAGTGAGAAATGCCTTTGTTCTCAACCTCAACGAAGAAATGATTTGCAATGACCATCTATAATGAAATTGGTCCAAGAGGAATCTCAGGAGTTATTGTCACATTGGCGACAACTGAGAACAACTACCTATGACTATCCATAACCTACAGGTTCTATCTAGTAGCTAAACTCACATTATCGCAGGTTTTACTAACTTATCAAACCCTTAGGTACTCTCGCCTAATGTATGTTAAACGAATAGCCCGTAAAAGTGTCCTAAGCAACTAACCCATATACTAACCTAATCACAGACATAATACATATATATACTAGCCATTTCTATATCTCACAAATCAGGATTATAATCTAGTTATTCAGGAAGATAAAACTCGCCTGATGATAATCCAAGTCCTGCGGAAATCCAACTCGGAAAATCGAACCAAGGATCGACGCGAGGCAATCGGAAAAATGAACAAGCTACCACAACCAATAGAGACAACAAGTAAACAATCAATTCAAGAAGATGACATCAAACCCAAACCCTAGAAATCAGACCTACGCCGAAATCGAGCGAAAAGGACGGTAAAGGAATCGGGAATCACTTACCGAGGATAGGAGAGAAGCTTGCGACTAAGAGGGCGAAGAGTCCTCGGGTGATGGGGAAGAGTATATTGAGAGTATGGAGGAGAGGGGAAAAGGTTTGGGAGAGAAGGGAAAGAGAGAAAAAAAAAAAGGGAAGAGAGGAGAAGAAGAAATGAAGCTAAAAAGGCTGAAATCGCACCTCTGGTCGAACAGGAATTGTTCCTGTTTGAACAGAACCAAGTGTATTCGAACGGAGAAGTGTTTTTTTCAAATACAAAGGACTCCATTCGAACAGAAAGAGTCATGTTCGAATAGAACTGGTCCAGCCCAAAAAAAACATCCCTGGAGGCACCCTGGGCCACCCCGGACACCCCGGAAACACCACGGACCACCCCCACTACCACAGAAACACTTCTACAAGTCCAAAAAGAGTTTCTCAAGGTATAAACACCACCTCTACCGCCTCACGGCCACCAAAACGCTTAAACCTCCGAAAAACAATCTTTTCCTCGGGAAACTCCGAAAACCTACCGGCCAATCCAAAGGCTCACCGGAACCGCCCCAAACTATAGACATACTAATAAAACATTACTACCAAACTTTTTAGGGGTTCTTGAGGTCTAAAAACCACCTCCACAGCCTAATGGCCACCGAAACTCGTAAAACCCATAAAAAGGAATCTAACGCCAATAAACTTATCCGAAAGGAATAAATGGATGCGGAATGGGTAGAACAGACTCGTGAGGAATAATATACAAATGTGTGATGTGTTGGAGTGTATACGGAAGCTTAACGGAAGACAGAAGGAATCTTTTATGAATAAATGGACAGAAAGGAAGAAAATGGACAGAAAGGAATAAAAATGGATGGGAGGAATCTCACAAGCCAGATAGGAGGGGAAGCATCAAGGTAGACCAAATCTACCCTAGGATTCCCTAATATCACACCACACCCTCACACAATAATATCACACAATCACCAAATCACAACCGGCACCCAAAACCAAAACACAAACACGTCCGCCCTGAAACCACCGAAACCAACAGAACTACCAAAAGGAATCTAATACAAACCTACCAAAAAAAATAACATGGATGCATAGCGAATAACAACATATGAATAATAGTAACAATACTTAATAATAAACAAAATAATACCCTAAAATTTTGGGACATTACAATCTACCCTCCTTAGAAGAATTTCATCCTGAAATTTAAAATACTTACTTAGGAATAATATAGTATATTTCAAACATAATGTGTAAACATATCGTACTAGTGGTTGTACAAGGTACATAAAGTAGAAATCCCCCTGAACTCCTCGTCCAGGTACGCGACAAAACCTTTCTAGTAACCTAGCAAATATTTTGGGTAAGAGTATATCAGTATATAGTTTGTAAAAAAAAAAATATATATATATATATATACTAATTTATATAGTTTGATTATAGAAACTAATAGTTTATAGATGCATATCAACATAAGGGAAAGTAGAATATGATGCCCCTCTCCCTATATGAACAACGTCAGAATCTGATGTGTACAACATCCCCAGTCTCATAACACGTCTGTTATGAGATCAGGTCTGCGACACAAGAGATGGAAATAATCGGTTAAAACGATGTAATCAATAAATAATGAAAACCAATCTAAATGATCAGATCCAATAACCTGATCAATCTAGACTAGATTAGGAGCGGATAACCAAAACTAGAAAGAGAAACGTTAAAATATGATGCACGTCAAAACTACTACGATGGCAAACACAGCATCGCCCAAATAGTGAAAGATCATACCGCTAAAATCAAAACCCAATACCCAAAACAAAATAGGGAAAACCACTACCACTAGAAGCCAATCAATCACTATTCTAAGGATTCAAGATAAGCATCTTGAGTCCTTTAAATCTACTGCAAAGGCCTACACACTAGAGTTAAGCTAGAAGCTTATACGCAGAAGGTCTCAAGAGATTTACTCTATAACCCAACAAACGAAAAGAAACGCAGGACACCAAGGAATCGTCCTAACCCGTCCTACTGAATAACTCAGCCTATGAGTGCTTGACACCGAGATAAGAGTTAACCTGGCACTGATACCAAGTCAGTCATGCCCCCAAATTCGATAATCGATAGCTAACCCAATTTCTCAGATTCGAGAATGTAAAGGTCGGGGAATCCAAAGATTCTACCCACAAACAACTGAGCCGTTGACAAATTCTGGCCCAGACGATCACTTAGCAATACATCAGAGTAATAAGGAATATAAAACAAAAACAACGGAAGACTAAGAAGCAAAATCTAAACATAAGATTATACAAACATCTACGCAGCAAACCCAAAAGTAATAACTGGAGAATGAGCCTCCATCTCAGCTCTCCAAGGATCACCACAGCAGCAGCTAAAACCTGAAATAACCTGCCACTGAAAGGGGGGATGCGAGGGTGAGCAAACAACGAGCTCACTAACTCCTAAGAATAGCTAAACGATTATACTAACCAATGAGATAGATATAAATATTAATGATAATAGGATATAATAATTGTTAATGATAAATAATATATATATCTACCAAGATATCTAAATGGTGCCTAATAGATATACATATATATATTAACTCTAATGAATCTATCTATAAAATATACCTCGTGCAAAGGAGTGCTAATATTATAACTACGCTACAGTCACAAGGACTACTAACTATACTCTAATCATTATCGTGGCCCTCAGCGCCACGCGCAACTAACCTACCTCAGGAATACAATAACACGCGGGGGTAAACGACCCTCGGACAACAACAATCTAACCGGGTTACCCAAACCCCAACCAAACACAACCCTGAAGCAATCACAAGCTAAGCAAGATCGCCCACAACCAAATACCAGCCTAAAGCTCACAGCAACCAACCAGACTAATTAACCTAATAAATTAACCAGACACAGATGGAGGGAAGAGATGTAGAGAGGAGAGGAGTATGTAGAAGGAAGATGAATCTAATTACACCATAAATCAATTAGGAGAAGAGGAATTTAATAAACGGAGAAGAATATGATGAACTAGGATAATCCCATAATTATCCCAAATGCAATGATATGTTATGATGATGATTTGATGGAATGAGATAATCTTATGATTATCCCAAGTACAGAAGATTTTAAATTAAACATAATGCAGAAAGGGTTAAGGATTTCAATCAAAAGAACCTACGAATTGGAGGTATGCAGAGATGCAATGATAAGTTTGATGATGGCAATGATGATGATGATGATGCAGAATGATTTAGCGATGTCAACCCAAAGGGCTATCCCCCAAGACTAAAGTGGGCTGACAACCGCTGAGAAAGGATTTACCTTACCGGATATTGCTGGATACAAGGGTACGATATACTGCACTAGCTCGACCAGACTATGAGGATATTACATCAATTTATCAAATCCCACGGAGCCAACGTCCAAACTATATATACATTCCGAGGTATTTCATCCACCAGGATAAGCCCTGTACCGGATCGCAAATACTATCTCATACCATCTCACACTCCCGAATTGGTGATAAGGTATAATAGTATCCATCCTGGACCCACCTTCTATTTTAACCCGATTGAGGAATCCCTAAACCTCTTGAGGGTCTGCCGATGAGGAGTTATTTATGTATCCAATCGCAGTTATATAAGGAGAGAATATATTATCTATGGATGTGAGCAAAAAACCTAAAGACTGAAGCACAACCACTACTAACAAAGCTAGTACATAATGGGATAACCACCTGCCTGAGAGCGTGGCAGCCAAAACAAACTCAAATGCCCTCCTGTGACTCAGTTGCACCATTTAAACCTAGATGAAATAGCAACTTAACCGTCACAACATCAAAGCAATATCAGTCTCTAAGATTCCTCAAGCAATGTGATTACCATCAAGTTTTACAGTGCTCTAGCTGTCAACACAGACTAGTACTCATGGGGTGACCTACAAGTAGCCAACAATCCTCAATAACAGAACTGCCTCACAATCCTCCTAATCATGTACATAAGTCACCAGTGCGGATGTACAGGAACCGGATTCAACAGGAGGTTTCAGCCGCATTCTAACATCTCGGGTGACGTACAACTTCATAAACCACGTGGACCCCACTGGGCCATGCTGTCTCGCTACCTCCTAGATGACGAAAGGGAACACAGCCCTAACAGCCTCATCCCGGAGAAGGAAGGCTTACGAGTAAGCTATATTAGCTCTAAGAATCATGAGGATAATAAGTGTCACAACACGATAAGCAAACAATTCTAAGGTAAACTATCAGAAGTTTAACATCCACGACCAACCAGCGCGGACAAGCCATCTCCTCACCACAAACCGACAGTCCAGGAGATACCACACTCCCACATGGAATCCAACATTCCAAACAACCACCAACCACAATGACAGTACTCAAGGACCAGGCCTCGAGAACACAGAGTACACCTAGACAAGTCCTAAGACTAATCAAAATAATAACAGGCAAGAGGACGAGCTCCGAATCGAAGACGATGTCTTACTAAAGCAATGTCGCCCCAAGACTACCCTGGAACCAAGTTCAGTAACCCAGACTAACCAAGGTGCTATACTATAAGGTGAAAACTATAGTCTCTAAACTAAGTATCTCAGAGAAATGGTGGGTAAACCACATGTCGTCCATAAGTCTCTACTAATCGTCAAACCAAGTCACTAGATCCCTGAAACAGGCTGGGCACCCTAATAACTAACCTACAATACCACACTCAAGATATATATATATATATATATATATATATTGCAACGCCGAGGCGTCGCAACACACTGAGAAATGCCTTTGTTTTCAACCCTAACGAATAAATGATTCGCAATGATCATCTACAATGAAATCGGTCCAAGAGGAATCTCAGGAGTTATCGTCACATTGACGACAACTGAGAACAACTACCTATGACTAACCATAACCTGCAGGCTCTATCTAGTAGCTAAACTCACATTGTCGCGGGTTTTACTAACTTATCAAACCCTTAGGTACTCTCGCCTGAGGTATGCTAAACGGATATCCCGTAAAAGTGTCATAAGAAATTAACCGATATGTTAACCTAATCACAGACATAATATATATATACTAGGCATTTCTATAACTCACAAATCGGGATAATAATCTAGTTATTCAGGAAGATAAAACTCGTCTGACGATAATCCAAGTCGTGCGGAAATCCAACTCAGAAAATCAAACCTAGGATCGACGATGAGGCAATCAGAACAATGAACAAGCTACCACAACCAATAACAACAGCAAATAAACAATCAATTCAAGAAGATGACATCAAACCCAAACCCTAGAAATTAGACCTACGCCGAAATCGAGCGAAAAGGACGGAAAAGGAATCGGGAATCTCTTACCGAGGATAGGAGTGAAGCTTGCGATGAAGCAGGCCAAGAGTCGTTGAGTGATGGGGAAGATTTGATTGAGAGTATGGAGGGGAGGGGAAAAGGTTTGGGAGAGAAGGGAGAGAGAATAAAAAATGGGGAAGAGAGGAGAAGAAGAAATAAAGCTAAAAAGGCTGGAATCGCACCTCTGTTCTAACGGGAATTGATCCTGTTCGAACAGAGCCAAGTGTATTTGAATTGAGAAGTGTTCTGTTCGAATACAAAGGACTCTATTCTAATAGTACTGGTCCGGCCCCAAAAAAACAACTCCGGAGGCACCCTGAACCACCCCGGACACCCCGGAAATACCACGGACCACCCCTACTACTACACAAACACTTCTGCAAGTTCAACAAGGGTTTCTCAAGGTAGAAATACCACCTCCACACCCTCACGGCCACCAAAACGCCTAAACCTCCAAAGAGGAATATTTTCCTCGGGAAACTCCAGAAACCTACCGATCAATCCAAAGGCTCACCGGAACAACCCCAAACTATAGAAACACTAATAAAACATCACTACCAAACTTTTTTAGGGTTCCTGAGGTCTAAAGACCACCTCCACAGCCTAATGGCCACCGGAACTCCTAAAACCCATAAAAAGGAATCTAGCGGCTATAAACTTATCCGAAAGGAATAAATGCATGCGAAATGGATAGAAATGACTCGTGAGGAATAATATACAAATGTGTGACGTGTTGGATTATATACGGAAGCTTAGTGGAAGACAGAATGAATCTTTTATGAAGAAATGGACATAAAGGAAGAAAATGGACAGAAAGGAAGAAAATGGACAGAAAGGAATAAAATTGGACGGGAAGAATCTGACAAGCCAGATAGGAGGAGAAGCATCAAGGAAGCCCAAATCTACCCTTGGATTCCCTAAGATCACACCACACCACCACACAACAATATCGCACAACCACCAAACCACAACGGGTACCCAAAACCAAAACACAAACACTTCCGCCCCGAAACAACCGAAACCAACAGAACTGCCAAAAGGAATCTAATACAAACTTACCAAAAGAAATAACATGGATGTTTAACGAATAATAATATATGAATAATAGTAACAATACTTAATAATAAACAAAAAATACCCTAAAATTCTAGGACATTACAGATCCCTACACTAGATTGTGTAATTCGCAACACCTTTGATAAGATTCTTGGTAGTTTGAACTTCAAATTTAGAGACAGAGTCTGTCAGTGTCGGTTATTGAATGCTTATCTCATTCTTGGTCTTACTGTGAGAGATTATCACCCGGACTGGCATTTTCAAGATACCCATTACATTTTGGAGTTCAAGAATAAGTATTTTGGTAAGAAGCAAATCATCAATAGGTTAGACATCGCAGAATGTCAAGGGTATGCGAAGTCCCGCGATACTAAAGGTAATATTTGTCTTTTGTTTTTGCAAAGTTGTTATTTTTGGTTGGTGACATGATATCACTTGCTAACTCTAACTTTATCATTTATTTTCTTTATTGTCATTTGTCAAGAGCTATTTTGTCATGTTTAGCTTTTACATTTTATCAATTGTTTACCCTTGGTGTTCAAATACCTTTTATCATGTATTATGTAACCTTTTGTTATTTTTGTTTGAGGATAACTTGAAGAGACTAAATCTACTTTATGTTCTTGAGACTTTCCTTATTTCTAACAACGTCGATAGCAAGTGTGTTAATTTAGCTACTAATATTAAGGTATTTGAGAGCTTTCCCTGAGGATATTCTATTTTTTATTATCTTCTTCAGAGTTTGGAACTTTATGAGAATGATCCATTGAAGTAAAAATATGTATCTAATTTGAAAGGATGTGTGTAGATACTAATGTTATGGTCGTTTCTAATCATGCCAGGCTTGGGTTCGCGAAGGATATGTAATGGCTAGTTTTTTGGTAGGTGAGCTTCACCAATACCATTTAGGTACAGACTGGTAATACAAGTACGAATAACAAGAAAGCAGTATTCTTTTATGTGGAAAGCTCAAAGAAGCCTAATAAAAACCATGACCTCAATAAGGATTTGGATGTAAGATTCACTATCTTGATAACCTATTACACTTGCAGAGAAAGTAATATAGAGGGTGTGCAAAAAGAATTCCCTATCCCTATTGTTGTATACTCTGCCTATATTTATAGTTACATACAGGCAGCTACAAAGTTCCAACGATTCTCCTATATTTCAGGGAGGTGGGCGATCTTTGCGGAGTTCGTGCAATGACTATATTTGACCAAGTGTAATGGTTGTTGTAGTCGTAGGTTGAAGTATTATCGACTTATAGATGTGTAGATGATCATATGCCTTCGACATGACTCCAATACCTTGTCTTATCAAACATGAGAAATATGCTACTACATGATACATGACAAGAGGCACTTATTTCCGTGGTACCATGCGTAGAGGATTAACGAGATTTCCATCGACGACGATACCCTCGATTTCTTTTAATTGCAATAATTTGATTTCTTTCCTGTTGACTCCTAAAGGCGACGTTATTCTTATACGTACCCGTTATTGATAAAGCTGAAGAAATAATGTATTGTGGGGATGATTTTGGCAATGGAAAGGTAGTTCATTATAGCGAATGATCGTATGCCATATATATAGTTGAAATTAGTTAATTAATTGCTTCTTCTAGCTTTCTCATATATAATCGCCTATTTGTCATTCTTAGATGCTTCTCAAGCAAAAGAATGCTAAAAAAGAGCATTCTTCAACATAGAAAAGGCAATTTGGGATTGATAAGATTCCACAGCTTTGATACACAAGAGAAAGCTCTGTTAAGATCCCAACCACCAATAAGTTAAAGAGGAAGAAGTGCGATAATGTGGTGGAGGATAAATTGATGAAAGTGGAATCAGGATCAAAAGAAATGGGCAATGTAGTGGTAAAGACAGTGAAGAAAGTAGAATCAGGATAATAAGAAAGGGTCCCCGTGGTGGTGATTGAACCGGATTCAGACGTCTCTAAGAAAGTGGTGAAGGATTCTGTGGAAGAAGATACAGACAAGTCGGAGGAAGAAGATACCAAAGAAGCAAGTCAGGTACCTTTTGTTCAAGTACTTAACATCTATAAAGTACATAACATATATATGAGCGATTCAATGTGAAGTGAAACACAAACTGAATCAATCGAAGAATTAGAAAACCTAATTTTGATTTGAAAAGCTTTTGAGTTTCAAGCTTGAAGGCGTTGCGAGAACAAGGAATTAATTGTAAGAAGCTTTATTAGAAGAGAAGCAACCACGGGATGTGGTTATCAAGTATGTAAGTAATTAAATTCTTGTAATTTAATTTAAATAGTAGATTTTTAGCTGTCGGGCGATTCGGCTGCGACTTATGGGTTTTTGTTCTGAGAAAGGTTTCCCACATGGTTAAAATTATTTATTTTTATGCTTTATTTACTATTTCCTGTTGTCAATAGATAATTGAATTAGGTGAGGGTTAGACAATTAATTTAAGGATTATCGAACCTCTTAAATTTGACCGAAATTAATCGAAAATGATTAATCTCAAGTAGTTAGAAATTTTAGCAAGGTTAACGTATTTTATTTCCGTTACTTGAGGAGAATCTGACGCATCAAAGCAAACAAAAATATCAATGACAGTCTCTTCTTTTATAGAAGATAACTTCAGCGGTTCTCAATGTTTTACACCCCCTGGATCAGAAAAGTAGAATTTTACCATTTATCTAGCAATCGCATTTTTTTATTTTTAGCTACTAGAGTATTAATTGTTTAAATACAAGTAAGTTGTGATAATTGTAGTGATGGTTCCTTTATCTCCCCACTTTAAATCATTTACACTTTGATGGGGATTCATATCCCTTATTACAGTCAATCTGCGATTGAGCAAAAGGTGTATATAAGTTGAAATAGACATTGCAACCCGAAAATCAGTGTTAAATATTGTTGAATTTTAAAATTTTGCGGCGCGACGAAGTGCTCGCATATTTGTTACCGGGTATTTTACTGGTGCTCACAAGTTCTTTGAGTAAGAATTTAATACATTTACTATAATCAATGAATCGGATAAGAAAAGGACTTTATTAACTTCTTCTCCTGCTTTAACAATTTCTCTTGAGCTTGAATGGAGTCTTTGCCTTGAATGGTTGTAGACCTTAATGGGATGGTTTTCTATGTTGTAGCCTCCAAGAGGGACTTCCCCTTTATTGAACCTGATATGGTTTAAGTAGTCTTCATATTATACCCTCAAGCCCTAATAAAGAGTAACACTAGGTCCCACCAACCTTTAACTTGGTGTAACAATTGGGTATAGCCAATAATACCTATACGACCTATTAACATGTGTGCTCGTGAACCGAAAGATAAAATATTGGGTAGTGCCAACATAGATGGAAAATCCAATAATCTCCTACCTGGGGCTAACTTGATTTTCTTAGGAAAAATATTTTTAACCTGATTTATGCTTTTTATGAAAAGTGGATAACTATTCTTTATTTTTAAAGCTACACAAGATAATTTTTTGAAGGCAATGTTGCATCGAACTTGACTGTCACTCTACGACTAAAAAATGGCTAACATGGTTCACAGAAAAAATTTGGTCAGACCTTTAAGCACATGCCTAATTTATAGTGTAGGCTTTGGGCTAGCAACCTCAATAGCTTTCAAGTATAATTTCTTTACTGGTGGAGTTTAGCATGGGAATGGCAATTGTACACCATAACGATGTGCTAGTACATTACTATTAGTGTTCTGTAATATGTGTTTACCAGACATACGTCATTTCAATACTTAGAAAAACCATCATGCAAAGACCATCGTTCATACTGAATAAAGGCAAAAAGATGTAGAGCCTACCCATATCCAGCCCAAGCAAACTTGAGAATCATTTTAGTATTCTCTATAGGCACTTGATTACTTAGACAACTATCATGTGATAAAATTACTTATATCTAAAACTTTATTGCAATTGCATAATTGAAATTGAATATGTACACATATAATAACGGATCTAAATATAACAACAACTAAATAATCAAAATCAAAATTAAATGTATACAAAGTGATAACCGGGAACAACTTCCACAGAAATAAAAAATCCTAATACGGTAATGGTGAATAAAATAAAGTCAATAACTACTCCCACATAAAAGAGTGATCCTCAAAGAGTATCAAGAAATCTCATACGCGTAACATGTCCCCTAAAGGCTGGTATCGAGAGTCACTTAGTTAGTAGATCAACAATAACCTCTAGTGTCGACAAATGAGGAATCTCGATAATTTTTTTATGTAATTTATTAATGATAGCGCGATACTTAATGTTAATATTTATGTTATTAATAGGTACATTATCATTCTAAGCATATTTGACGACTGCCTCATTGTCGCAAAATACTCGCAACGGTCTAAAAATTGAATCATCAACCTTCAGTTCATAAATAAATTGCATGAGCCATACAGTCTGTTGGGAAACCTTATAACAAGCCACATTCATTGCTTCTATAGTCAAGGAAGCTACAAGAGACTGTTTGACACTGTTTCACAAGATAGTGCCATGAGCAAGCATAAAAACTTAACCAGATGTAAACTTCTTGTCATCTTTGTCCCCTAAAATATTTGAGTCAGAGTAGCCCAAAACCATGAGCTCATCCGATCTCCTATAAACCAATCTATAATCTTTAGTCCTCTTTAAATAGTGAAGAACTTTCTTGGTTGTTTGCCATTGAATAATAGAAGGATTTTGTTAGTACCTTCCTAACATCCCAACAACAAAATTGATATCGGGTCTCATACATATCATACCATACATGAGACTGCTAACTACTAAAGCATACTCCTTAGCGATGTCTGAAGAAACTGACTCATGCGGTATTGTCTTTCTGAATATATATTCCTTGATAACAGGGACTTTTCCTACATGTCATACCTCTTTAAAACTTTATCGATATACGTACTCTAAGATATGTTAAGTATCTCTCTAGTCCTATGTCACACAATCCTGATGCCAAGAACATAACTGGCATCTCCCATATCTATCATATCAAAATATTAAGATAAGAAGGCTTTCGCCTCTTGAAGAAACCAGACGTCACTGTTAGCGAGTAAAATATCGTCAACGTACAAAACTATAAATGTAACGTCTCCCACTCTATTAGATATATATACAACGATCTATTTTGTACTCAAAAAATTATGGTTTGAAGCCACCTCATAAAATTGTAGGTACCACTGCCTAGATGCTTACTTGAGACAGTAGATAGAGCGATTAAGTTTACAAAATAGTCAAACCATCCCTCCGGACTTAAAAACCTTTGGGTTGGTGAATATAAATTTCCTTTTTAAGACGTCCACTAAGAAAAACTGTATTGACGTCCATCTGATGAAACTCCAAGTCAAATTATACCATAAGAGCCAAAATAATTCCTTATGAATCCTTCTTCAAAACTGGTAAGAAATTCTCATCAAAGTTAATTCTTGGACGTTATTTGAAACCCTTCGCAGCAAGTCTCACTTTGAAATGCTCAACCTTCCCTTCAGAATCACGTTCGGTCTTAAAGATCTATTTGCATTCAACTGCCTTTGATCCTTCAGGTAAAGGTGTCAACTCCCATACAGAGTTGTGAGACATAGAATCCATCTCATCCGTCATGGCATTATGCCATTGATCTGCAAAACTACTAGCCATAGCCACACTAAAAGATACTGGATCCTCAAAATCAAATAAATCCCCTTCAACTGAATAAAGATGGTAATCTAAAGAAATAACTGAATGTCTCTCTCTAGAGGATCTCTGAGTAGGAGCATGAGGCCGGGCTGAAGGTAGAACGATAGGAAGTTGGACAGAAATGGGTAGAGGAAAAATCTAAGGGAGAACCGGTGCTACAACAGGGTCCGGAATTGGGTTTGGAATAATAGATAGGACTGGAACCGTAGTCATCACAATGTCAATATCAGATAAATGCCGAAGCATAACAATACTGATCAGAATAATAATTGGACTCTGAGTCTTCGAACCCTCCTTAAAGACAACCTCTCTATGGATAGTACTGGTAAAGTGATCTCCTTCCTCTATGCAATGAGCATGAGCACACTCAACAATCTTCATGGGTTGAGAAGGATAATAAAGCCTGAAACCTTTCGATCTCTTTAGGAAACCAATGAAAATAATAATAATCCTTGAATCTAACTTTTGAATATTCAGGTTAAATAATTTTGCTTCTGCTGGACAACCCCAAACATGCAAGTGATCAAGAGTAGGATTTCTTCTAGCCCATAAATGAGAAGGATTAACTGGAATAAAATGAGAAGGAACTTGATTCTAAATATAGACTGAATAACAGAAGTACTCTCCCCACAAATTTATAGGTAAATCAGCATGACATAACATGTTGGGAACCATGTTCTAATAAGTTTGATTACGGCATTCATAAATACCATTTTTTTTATTGATCCAGGGGTAGTGTACTAGGCTATAATACCCTAATCCGTTAAATACTGATAGAATGGTCTCGCATGTCGATCGTCTTGATTGATCTTACCATAATACTCTCCTCCTCGATCTAATTGGACAACTTTTATCTTTCAATCTAGCTATTTCTTAACCTTTTACTGGAACATTTTGAATACGTCAAGTGATTCAGACTTCTGATGGATAAGAAAAACGTAGGTATAATGAGAGAAATCCTTAATGAAAGTGATAAAATATTGATGACCACCGCGTGACGGAGTAGAAAAAGGTCCACAAATATCTGTATGAATTTGCTGTAAAAGGTATGTGCTATGAGTATAGTCAAATTTCCTGATCTTGGTCAGTTTTCACGAATACAATCGATGCAAGTCTAAAAATTAAAGAAGTCTAAATCCCCAAGAACCCCATCTCAAGCCATAATCTCTAACTTCTTTCTATAAATATGTCATAGTCGTTTGTACCATAACATCAAAGATTACTTCAAAATTCTAGAACGTTTAGAAGTAAAAGAAATACTAGCATAAGAAGATAAACATAATAATGAAGTCTCAAATGAATTATCAAGAGATAAACAATATAACCCATCAACTAGTAAACCAAAACCCATAATAGAATCATGTTGAATAATGTCAAAACCAGCATGTCTAAAATTGAAAAAAATGTAACCGAGAAACTGAAACTAGAGATTGTCTCATCGATGAAACATAAAAGATGCCTGTCAAATCTAAAGCAATACTCGTGTCTAAAACCAAGCGAAAAGTACCAATAAACTCAATAGGAAAGATTCTAACATCTCTCGAGAAAACCTACTCCTCAAGCCTTACCGACTACCTACTGATGAGCCCCTATAGATAATTTAAAATGTGAACAGATGCCCCAAAATCTAACCACCAAGAGTTGGTGAGAACATCAACCAAATTAGATTTAAAACAAGCATAAATAGAACTAATACCTTCTTTCTTAGTCAACCATTTTTTATAAGAAATGACAATCCTGTTTTACATGACCTTTCTTTTTGTAAAAGAAACACTTTATTGGTAATAACGTAGTTACAGAAGAAGTTACCTTCTTTTTCCCATTCTCATTCCCTGAACAAGAACTCTGCCCTGGACTACACTTAAAATTTTTTCTTCTTTGTAGAACCTTAATTTTTGAATTTCTTTTTTCCTCAAGAATTAATGGACAACCTCTTCATGGAAGTTGTCAGATAAACCAATTCTACTTTACCTTTACTCTGCCATTCTTCCTCCAAGACCAATATTGTAATCATGTCATTCATTTCTCAAGTCTTATCCTGATTATGGTAGTAAATCTGGAACGTCTCAAAACTTTTTGGAAGAGACCAAACTGCTAAGTGAACTATCAGTATATCATCAATGGTAAGACCGATTTTTTTAAAGGTAGAAACTAACTTGGAGATCTTAAGAATGCATGAGCGTACATTTCCACTGCCGTCATACTTCAGCGATAAAAACTAAGATAAATTACTGTACTGCTTCCCCTTAACGGAACTCTCAAACTATTTCTTAATAACATCTAACTGTTTCTTTACGGTACCTTTCTCAGCGATACCGGCCCACATAATAGGATCGATGGAAGATCGAATGATGAGATTTTCCATTTTATTGGCTTTGATCCATTTATCATGGACTACTTTCTCAGCATCAAAAGAGGTATCTGTGAGATCTACGAGCTTGGCTTTGGTGAGAAAAAAAATCAAAATCAAGGTAGCCTAGGGCAATCTTGATTTTGAGTTTCCAGCTGGAGTAGTTAGAGTCCGTCAAGGTCTCAATATTAGTTAGTTGGTTATGGTTCATAGGGTTCATAGCTGCATGAACCAAAGACTTATATTAGGACGTGTATAAATTAAGAGTTGTTTATGCACGTTTAACTTGATATACACGTTTAACTTGATCTGGAAAAGATCTATAACTTGATGTATTTAGTCTCGATTCTGCCTGGGGTTAGGATAGTTGAGTTAGAGTGTATATTATATTTAAGGTATTGACTTTTTACTCTACGGGTACATCAATATATCATCTAATCTCTCCTCTGGGTGGTGATTTGACATACAATGCCCCTAAGTTGGCGATCATTCACACTCAAGACTAGACTGGCCACTTACAGTTTGACTCGAGACACTTCCTCACCCTTGGGCCGAGGGTTATCCTCATCTCCCCGTATCGTATAACCTATCTTGACTTACTAATTAATTATAAGTTTCTTAGCCTCCTTTGGGTGGCTAATTATTTTAAGTTTAATTAGTGCAAAGTAGTTTTAATAAGACTTTACAAGAGAGTCTCAATATTAAAAGAAACGTTCAACTCCATGGACAAAACTCTTTTGGTTGTATTTACCCATTTTAGATCCCGCCTTTCTAACGATTACTTGATCTCACTTAAACCCCATTGGAGATCCTTGGGCATTAAATCCTTATATCATTAACTATTTATTATAGCTTATGCCAGATGTCATTTTCTAATTAATAATAAATATGAATGATTTATTGCTTAAATTCTCTCTACTAATTTATTGTAAACCTTTAATAGATTCTCCTCATGTTGAAGTATACATGGACTTGAGTTTTATTAATGTTAACAATATTCACTTACTTGGGGTAATTTCCAACTACCTAACATATTAACAATAAATCTGGAGATCAATAAGACTTCTGCACATGTAAAACAAGAATCTCAATAAGCTTAGGATTAAAGAAACATTTATGGGAACAGAGAGAGGGAAGAAAAACTCATACTCTACTCCTAAAACTCTGCCAAATTTGAGACTATTAAGAGCTCCTCGATTATTAGGCTTACAATCAGAAGGATCTTCAAACAATGAAAACAATAATTGTTTATGATCAATACCCATATCAAACAAGATCAACCTGGATGGCGGATTATCAATAAATAATATCCCTTACAAGCAACCAAAGAAATAATTCCTCCTGCGACAACCCTACAAATACCATTCCTAATTTAACCAATAAAAACTAACGCCAACTGCAACTACAAATTTTTCTTATCCAAATGATAATAAAGATTAGGTAACAATTTCTCTATAATTTTCATCCCAACATAAAAACCCACATTAACCAACACATTTCATTCTATGACATCATAATACACCGAAAGATACTTGGTGAAGAACCCCAATTGAGGATCTGAAACACCAAAGTTTGAGATCGATATTGTGCAAAGGGTGTTCATGGAAAGGCTGTGAACGAGTATGATGCTACACAAAAACTTTAACCACGTAAGAAGGGTCAGCGTCAAATAGTATAGAATCACCCAATGGACGGTATGCCTACGACCTGTCTCTAGCAGAAATCGGTGAATGAGACTTTATCGTCATAAGCCTAGTTCATTTAGTCTCCAACCTACGAATATCAATAGCACAACGAAGATTATTATGCTTAGTCTTACAGATGCAGCAGTAGCAATCGTTACAGATGAATCGAAGATAAGAGACGTACGGTGAGCATTCTTCATGGTGACAGCATGCACCATAAGCAACCCATTCAAGATTTTTGGCACAAATGGCTCAACTATCATCCAAGACTTCTTTAGAAAGAGAGAAAGAAAGAGCTGAAGATAGGGAAATTGAAGAATGATTGCGAACAAAATCTGAACAAGGGAGGGATTCCTTTTTGGAAGAACCCCAATAGACAAACTCTTCCCAAATCAAATTCGAAAACCTTGAATCTAAGAAGAAAACAAAATAGAGAAACAAAAAACTTTTTGGTTGGAGTACAAAACTATTAAATTAGAGAGAAAATACTTACAACTCTCTTTACGTCAATAATATAATCATAAAAATTTGTATCCTAGCTCTGATACCAATTGTAGAAATTTAATACAATTATTGTGATCATATAAATTAGAAAATTATGATAATAAATACTAGTTTTTGCCATCTTTACAAAATCGGACCCATGGAACAATAAATTTCAAAATCGATAATGGCAAGAGGAAAAACCATATTTGCCCCTACTAAAGTTACAATATTATAGCAAACAATCACCTGTTTTTGGGCTCCACAAGTACAAATGTCATATCCAGTGAAATAAAAAAATTTAACTCGTTTAAAGCTATTATATCAAGCCACGTGTACGAGGAAGGCTAACATTGTCACCATCTCATGAACTACTTGTTATTTGTTTTAGTACATTTTATCCTACCTTTGAACATATTTATTATTAATAAGAAGGCAGACTCTTTCACTAATTTTGTTACTATTTTTCATCGTTTATGGTTAGGTATCACCTGCGGTTCACAGAAGTTCATCTGGTTTTTGGAGCCAAAAGCGATCCCAATTCATCGAACAGTTTCTTCTTCTTACTCGACCGCAAAAACCGTCCCGATTATTTATCATAAACCGTTTGTAAGGCTGCTGCCTACTATATGTTTGATTAAAGACTGGTACTCTACACCTTGGGCATGGAGGAAATTACGGTACTCTCCTCTACTCAACTCGTGAAACAAACGATGGCAAATCATCTGCGCGGCTGCTGCAAACCAAAATATGTCATTTATTTAGTTCAACTCTAGTATTCTTTCAGACATCTATGTCATTTCTTAACAGCTTGTTACCATTTGTCTTATATAACTTTCTCATTTGTTTAGTCATCTTTGTCATTTGTTTTATACAACTTTGTAATTTGTTCCAAAAATATCAACTGCTTAAACATTAAAGTAGGCTTCTAGGCCACGGTCCCCACAGGTAAGGCAACAGGTAAGGCCATGGGCTCCACTAGTTTCATATTAATAATAATAATAAAGTTCAAATCATTTTAAAATATTATTATCATGCCACGTGTCCAATTTTAATCGATCATCGATCTACACGTGTCATTACTATTTCAAGACATGTAAGGCAGACCCTGTCACCATTACATGCATTTATTGTCATTTGTTGAAACCAATTTTTTATGCATTTAAACTTCAGTTATCTTGGCTTATGTAGACTCTGTTACCATCAGTTATATTATTTGGCATTTGCTTACTATTTTTTAAGCTTAGGCAACACGTGCGATTCACATGAGTTTGTCTGCCTTTTGGTACCAAAAACTATCCCCATTCCTCAAATACTTTCTTCTTACACGACCACTGCAAAACTACAAAAACCATCCAGATTCAACAAATTCTGTGTGATTGAAAACCTTAAAAATTGTCTCGGTCGCACAAACCATTTTCGCAAAATCATCGTGATTCTACCCTTCGTGTGTGTATGTGATTTCAGTGCTATAATAGTGGCAAATCATTTGTGTGACTACTGCCTACCTAGTGTTTAATCAAAGTCTATTTTTTCTTCTTCTTCCACAATGAAGTCTGATAAAGAAGTGAATGAACAAGTTGATGAGGTGAACCAAACACAGGAGGGTGGAGCCAAGAAGGGCACCTCAAATGCTAAAAATTGCACATCTCAGTGTACAGGTTTGGGACTTCATAAAATGTTTGCAGCTCTACTTGAATAGGACAAGGGTGTTCTTCGTGCCACCTACTTTGTACCCTTACTGCTAATTGATCCAATAGCGGCGATGTCGACGTTGGTTGTGGAAATATTTGATGGTCATCCCGGTAATATGAAGTTTCAATTTGGGGAAACGATAATTCTGATGAAAACCATTCATGTTTGCCTAATTTTGGGGTTACGTGTCTCTCCTATTACAAATGAGTTTTTATTTGTTGATCCTGAGCATATGATGAATTTAAGAATGAGGTGATTCCCTAAGCATAAGAATACATATGGGTTGAAGGAAATTGATGATGCTTTAAAACAGGCAAAATTGGAAAGACATCAGGGTAAGGCTCTAATTTTTTATTTGTTTTACCTTCTTTATCATCGTTCTTCATTGTATTTCTCACCCCTCCAATATTTGCATTGTATTTGCCATTTTTGGTGCATTATATTCTAAGGTTTTTATCATTGCATTGTGTTATTTCAATTTGCAGAAGATGTTCTTCGATTAAATTTATCAAAAATTATACTCTCCTTTCTCCTCCCGTACAAGGGGAGAAACGTTTGGGTGAAGTATGTTGATCTGGTAGATGATCTAGATCAGTTCAACAGATTCCCCTTGGGTGAGCAAGTTTATAATTTTTTGTGGAGTCAAATAGTGGAGTTTGCCCATTATCTATCGGCTGCTGGTAAAAAATCTGATAAAGCTTTATTACTACACAGATGTACCTGGGTATTGATGATATGGAGTTTCCTTTCTATTCATAGCCTAAAGTTTCCAAGATTTAAGGAATCCATATATTTGTTCCCTAAGCTACAAGTATGGAGAATGACATCCTTTAAGCGTCACCAAATTGTGGCGTTTAAAAAGTTTTTTGCTAACCCCAAATTGTTGGTAATAGCTATGAAGCCATCTGAGACTGACATGCAGCAAGGTCTTGTACAAGAGGCCATGATAATCTTCCATTTTTTGTATGATTGATTTATTTTATTGCTTCCTTGTCATTTAATTTATGTTTCGTATCATTTTATTTGTTTAGATTTGGCATTTTTTATTCTTTTCTCGTCATTTGTTTGATTTTTCTGTCATTATGAAGTCCTTTTTTATCATTTGTTGCATACCTATTTTCATTGCTATAGTATTTTCTGTCATTTCTAAGTTGCCATTTGTCATTGTCATCTGTTTGAATATTTCAGAGAAATCAAATCCAAGCACCTGTAATCGGTGTTGTACCTACAATCGGTGCACTTACAATAGGTAACAGTTCTTCAGCCACTGAGATTGGAGTTGTAGTAGTTAGGGAATGCTCCCAGCTGGAGGTGCATGGCAAAATATTGCATAACCATGGTAAAATGTTAGAACGAATTTCAACGTCTACAGTGGGAGACAGTACTCTACCACTTGGAGTTACTCTACTCCTTGGGCAGTACTAGTTCTCTACTCATAAAAAAACTGTAAAACGCAAGCGAGAAGGAGGTAATGAGAAAGATGATGGGAATAGGAAGAAGGCGGAGCTGGGAACCTGGCAATGAGACCTCCAGCTAAAAAAATCAAAAGATTGAAGAGAAGAAAAAAGGTAAGGGAGAATGGCAGAAGAAGTCGAATGCCAACAAAAGGAACAAGAAGGTTAAAGAAACTGATGTGCCCTTAAAGAAAAAGATTGAAGGCACGAAGAAAAAAACTTTCACTGATGAACAATTTGATCATGTCCCACTGACCTAATTGAAAACCTTAATCCCCAAGATCCCCAAGAAGGACTTGGCTAATAGAGTGTCAAGGAAGAAACGGCTAGAATTCCCAGAATATGAGAATATTCAATCAACTGTAGAAAATTTGCTTCAGCAAGTTACGCCTAGAGAGGGATTGGAGGTGGTAAAAGATTTAGTGATAGATGATGATGTTAAAGCGAATTTGGAAGCGATATCGTCTGAATATGGTGGTGGTCTTCTAAAGGTATCATCCGTTTACTACTTCTTATCATTTATATGATATTATTTGATATTTGTTTTTCAAAATATTGACATTTACTTTATGCAATTTGCCATTTCTTCAGAAGTCAGTCATTTGTTCATATGCTTTTGGCATTTATGAGGTTATCTTTGTTATTCTCTTTTCCAGAACTTTTATTTCTTTTGATGTCTTTGTTCATTTTATTTGTTGTATGTGAAGTGGAAGAAAGGTGACGCAAAAGATAATGATGATAACATTAATGTCTAGGAGAATGCTAAATCTAAAAAAGAGCAACCTCAAGTTGCTGAAGAAGAGGATTCATAACCTCAAGTTACTAATATTTGTTTGTATTGAGTTATCCATACCATTTTTTTTAATTTGTTTCTTCTTTAACCTTTGTTGTACAGACTATGGTGGTTTCAGAGGTAGCAAAAACTGATATAGTATTCTTCAACCAGGAGGAAGTTGTTGGTGAAGCTTATCAGGTAACTTATCATTTGTTTGTTGTTGGCTTCTAATTTTCTTCTTTTTTTTACCATATATTGTATCACTCCTATTACTTGTAGTTTGTTTATTTATAGGTTAGTGGTGACCAAAAACTAAAGATGAAGCAAGTCAGGTAACTTATTTGTTTTTTGCTGGTAACTGCTTATTTTCTTCTTTTATTTCCCCATATCTTTTATCACTTTTATCATTTGTAATTTGTTTATTTACAGGCTAATGCAGACCAAACAACTGTTGAATTTGTCGAGGAATAGACTATGGAGGTTGCACAAACTAAATTAGTAATCTCCCACCAGGAGGAAGATGTTGGTAAAGCCAGTAAGGTAACTTGTCATTTCATTGCCAGTATTCTCATTTTCTTATTTTATTTTCCCATATCTTGTATTACTCTTATCATTTGTAGTATATGTATTTACAGAGTAAAAAGAGTAAAGAGGAGGTAGAACAGAATAAAGAGGAGGTGGTTGAAGGCAAGGATGATATTGATAGAAATTCATAGAATAAACCAGACCCTGAGCAAGTAATAAAAGAAATGGTTGTTTACCAGACCAATGTATGAAGTACTTTTAAACCAAACAACTGGCTTATTACTCAATCTCATGCAATAAGCACATTTATATTTCATTTTCTTATTTTGACATATATGTTCCAGCTTATTTTAATGGAGTCAGAAGTGGATGTCACCTTAAAGATGAGGCATGCACTAACTGAGGATAAAATTAATGAAGGAGCCTTCAAAATGGCTTGTCGAATGAACCAATTGCATGCTTACCTTGACGATCTTCTTCCAGGAGTGTTATTGGTATCTTTTATTCAAAGACCCATCTCCCAGGATGAGAAAATCTAGGTGGACCAATTCTGGTCACTGAGGAAAGATAAATTATCTCCTGAAGCTAAGGACAATAGGAGTACCTATATATGATGATAGGTGAAGAAATTGTTTGCCTTAACGCTCTCTACACCTTATATCTAAAGTAATGGTTGGACAATGTGGTATTTATATCATTTATTTCTTTTCCTCTGTCATTTGTGCAAGAATCTCTACCATTTGTACTTAAATTGTATGTCCTTTATTCGTTTACATTTTATCATTAGTTTCACCTTCGGTGTCATTTGTAATAGTAAAATTTATCATTTTCGTTATCGGATTTGTCATTTTCTTTTCTTGTTCAGGTCATTGATGTGTACATTAAAGCCCTGATTTAATATTTTGACACACAACATCGCGCCCGCCCAAATAAAAAAAAGATTGTGCTAACGGATGTCTTTGCCTGTCAATATATGGGCAGGGCTTTCAATGTATCGACTCGTAATATGTCCTCTCCAAAAGGTGTAGAATTGAAGAAGAAATCAATTTTGGAACAAATTACATCAATGCAATGGGATCATACAATTTCAAATTGCATCCATCAAAAAAATTTAAACAGCGGTCAATTCGAATTTAATACTCATTCCCTAGAATATCAATGACAACCACTGGGTCCTTTGTGTTGTGTCCCTTAAGGCAAGAAAAATATGCATCTACGATTTAATGGTGGATGTGAAAATTGCAAATACACGGAAGAATAAGAAGTTATCACCTGGACACTAGCTTATTGAAGATCAGATATCAACGATCCTCCCAAAAATGTTGATATGGAGAGATTTTACCGATCATAGTACTCCACCTACTGGTTCAGATTTAATGGATTATGGTCTAAACTCCAAATGGACAACTCGTTTTGGAAAATGTCCAATACAACCAAATGGTTATGACTGCAGGGTCTATATACTAGTCTTTATGGAAAATATCCTAAGGGGAATTAAATTTTGAGATCTGATAGACGGTAAAGAATGTCGTTACACAATTGTTAATGACATATTGAGGCTGGGAGTTGAGCCGGAGAAGATTTAGAAACTTTGACAGCCATTTTATTATAATGTATAATTTCTGTAATTTTGTAAAGTTATAAACAAGTAATATCATTCATTTCATTTATATAATCTTCTTTGTCATACGTGTACTATATATTTGTTAGAAAGTCTAGTCTGTATAGTTGGATTATTATTAATTTTTTATTTCGTATGTATGTTTTGGTATTTGTTATCATAGATTTATCATTTGTTATATAGATTTGTCATTTGTAATTAGAGATTTGTCATTTGTTATATATGATTTGGTATTTCTTATTAGAGATTTGTCATTTGTTATATATGATTTGGCATTTGTTATCTGAGATTTGTCATTTGTTATCAAAGATTTGTCGTTTGCTATCTATAATATATCATTTTTTATGTATGATTTAGCATTTGCTATCTATGATATATCATTCGTTATATATTATTTGGCATTTATTATCAGAAATTTGTCATTTGTTATCTATGATATATCATTCGTTATATATTATTTGTTTTGTAGATATACAGCATTTGATGTAAGTAAATTGTCGATTTGGTTCAATTGAATTGTGATTGTTTGTAAGTAAACAACATGTGTTCTTAAAAACATGATTATTTATTGGTTATACATGATTTTTCATTTGTGGACTATGAATTGTCATTTATTATCAATGATTTGTAATTTACTATATATGATTTGGCATTTGTTAAAAATGATTTGTCATTTGTTACGAATAATTTGTCATTGTTTAATTATCAATAGTCTGTTTTGTTCTTTGAATAATTGTATTGTATTTGTATGATAGTAGACAACATTTATACTTAAAAAAACAATTTGTCATTTGTTGCCTATAATTTGTCGTTTGTTGACTATGATTTGTCATTTGTTGACTATGATTTATCATTTGTTAACTATCAGTGGTGTATTTGGTTCTTTGATATAATGAATTGTGTTTGTTTGTTAGTAGACATCATTTGAACTTAAAAAAATTTATTGCCTATAATTTATCATTTGTTGACTATGATTTGTCATTTGTTAACTATCAGTGGTCTATTTGGTTATTTGATATAATGAATTGTGTTTGTTTGTTAGTAGACATCATTTGAACTTAAAAAATTTTGTTATCTATAACTTGTCATTTGTTGACTATGATTAGTCATTTGTTGCCAATAATTTGTCATTTGTTAACTATCAATGGTCTAAACTCTATTTGTTTTGTAGATAGACAAAATAACTTACAACCAAATAGACCAATGATAGTTAACAAATGACAAATTATTTATAACAAATGACAAATCATAGTCAACAAATGATAAATTATAGATAACTATTTTAAGTTCAAATAATGTCTACTAACAAACAAACACATAATATATTATATCAAATAACCAAATAGACCACTGATAGTTTACAAATGACAAATTATTGGTAACAAATGACAAATCATAGTCAACAAATGATAAATTATAGATAATAATTTTTTTTAAGTTCAAATGATGTCTACTAACAAACAAACACAATACATTATATCAAATAACCAAATAGACCACTGATAGTTAACAAATGACAAATTATTGGTAACAAATGACAAATCATAGTTTGTTGACTATGATTTGTCATTTGTTACCAATAATTTGTCATTTGTTAACTATCAATGGTCTAAACTCTATTTATTTTGTAGATAGACAACATGACTTACAACCAAATAGACCAATAATAGTTAACAAATAACAAATTATTTATAACAAATGACAAATTATAGATAACTTTTTAAAGTTCAAATGATGTCTACTAACAAACAAATACAATATTTTATATCAAATAACCAAATAGACCAATGATAGTTAACAAATGACTAATTATTGGTAACAAATGGCAAATCATAGTCAACAAATAACAAATTATAGATAACAAATTTTTTTAAGTTCAAATGATGTCTACTAACAAACAAACATAATACATTGTATCAAATAACCAAATAGACCACTAATAGTTAACAAATGACAAATTATTTGTAACAAATGACAAATCATAGTCAACAAACGACTATAGATAACAAATTTGATTAAGTTTAAATGATGTTTACTAACAAACAAACATAATTCATTATATCAAATAACCAAATAGACCACTGATAGTTTACAAATGACAAATTATTAGTAACAAATGACAAATCATAGTCAACAAATGACAAGTTATAGATAAACAATTTTGTTAAGTTCAAATGATGTCAACTAACAAACAAACACAATTTATTATATCAAAGAACCAAATAGACCATTGACTTACATCAAATGTTGTCTATCTACAAAACAAATAGATTAAATGACAAATCATATATAGCGAATGACAACTAATATATGAGGAATGATAAATTTTTTGTAACAAATAATAAATCTCAGATTTCAAATGCCAAATCATAAAAATCAAATAACAAATCAGGGATAACAAATGCCAAATCATATTAAAAGAATGACAGTCATAAAAAGCAAATAACAAATCTATGATAACAAATGCCAAATCATACATAAGAAATGACAAAATAATAATAATCCAATTATAAATACTAGATTATGATTCCATTCTAACAAATATGTAGTATATGAATGACAAAGAAGATATAACATATGAGAAAGATCTTATAAATAAATGATATTAACTCTTTATAACTTTGCATAAGTCAATAGTCTATTTGTTCTCAAAAATACGATTATTCATTGGGCACAAAAAAAAATAAAAATTATTAGCTTGAATATATTGTTATAGATCACAATTTACATTATATTAATTTACATCAGTTTATGCACTCGGAGGTGGTGGTGGTAGTCGATCTCCCCTACCACCACCATCTTCTCTTCTGTAACCCCCACTACCACCACCATCTCTTCTTCTAATCATACTCAAGGTAACAGGCAGACATCATCGGATATATACTAGCTGCCTCATCTACCACTGTAACAGCATCCTCTGCCAGAAGACAGTGACCAATTCTCTACCCCTGCTTCGACGTTACCATATAGTGAAAGCGGAGTATTTGATAATAATCGTCATCTGTCTCTTCCACCTGTTCATACATCATCCCATGGAAGGTAGGACATACTGGAATAGGAGTAGGAAGTTCAAGGGACTGGGTCCCAAAGTATCGAAGCCGCAGCTCTTGCATCTTGGCAAGAACCCTAGCCTCGTACGCTTAGCGTCTGGTGGTCACCATCTTCTTCACAGAGCGGATACACAATAGTTGTGCAAGATTAAATAAGGAATAAAGAAGTACTTGCCAAATAAACTACATCAGTATTTATACTATAGGACTACAAACCACAGTAGTATTTAATGTTGAGTTCCAAATCCCAATGTCATAATGAATTCAAACACAGTAGTATTTAATGCTGACCAAGCCCATTGGAAATAAAGAAACATTGGATTGTTATTTAATGAAATATATGTCATCCAACAATACGGGATCTGTCATTTGTTTTAAGGTGTCTGTAATTTACATTCGATAAATTGCATGTTATTATTAAAATGTTGTCATTTGCTATATATGATTTAGCATTTGATCCTTAAGAGCTTAATATTCTAATGCCATAAATTAACGTTACTAAAGATAAGGAATATTATACTTCACTCCTACATATTTCTTTACTTCTTAAGCTCTAGAGATTTTAACTTGGAAAAAAAATATTGCAGCATTTTAGTTCTGACCTCCAAGATCCTTAGTTGAGTGTAAGTTTCAAATGTAATAGTATCGAGAATCTGATTGCTCCCTTGGCCAAAATTTGAGATGTCTTCTGCCGTTGATGATTGTGGTCTTTTAGAATCATCGGGCATAGAGGATTCCCAAAACTAAGTTTTGAACAGACAATGGTATTGTGGGCAATGGTAGAATCTCCTACCGGGAAGTTTAGAGACTCTGCAAATGAGACCATAATCGCACTTTTTCACCTCATCTACCCACGCCCATAAACCATTCCAACCAATTTTGCGAGCGCATTAACAGAACCAGTAGTTAGGGTTGAGGCTTATGCGTGAGAGACGAAGATCACAATTTTCACCGCACCAGCAAATAAGGGAATGCATCGTTGGTAGGGAAGTATGTAATAATTGAGAATTGGAAGCAAGTTTACAGGTTATGTAGTATAAGGTTATGACAAGCTATTAATAAAGAAATTAAAATTAACACATTACAATGATACCCTTGGTCACAACAAATGTCATAGCCCCAGGTTTAAAGCCGACAGAATCTTACCTTTACAGACGATGTGACAAGTTATTCTTAAAGTCTGCTTTGATTACGTTTACAGCAACTTATCTAACCAAAACATTCACGTGGTTTCCGCCACTATAAACACTACGCCCTAAACACTGCCACGCGTGATTCAAAGTCCTAATTCAAGTATAAAAAATAAATAAATAAACCTTAAACTAAAGCTCTAACCCTTAACTCTTTAAAACTTCTCAAGAAATGTTACACTCCCACTCACACGATTTAGCCATGTCTCTTCCAGTACTCCTCAAAATTGGTTTGCGACGGTAGGGATTAAGGAAGATCAGGCTGACGAATGTTTCTTCACGTTGAATAGAATTTTCCTAATGAAGAAGCATGTCATCAGTGAGAAGGCACAACTGCTGAAATAGCATTACGAAGAGTTCAAGGAGAAATTAGGAGAGCTCAATAAAATTATAAAAAAGAAAACAGAGCGTTCTGAAGGATTCAAGTTCCAAATCCACTTCTTGGAAGATTAGCTCAACGCTCTAAAGTTGGACTGGGATGAGCACAAGAAACTTTGGGAGGAGTCGGCCTGTAAAATTAGATGTCTCGAGCAGAAGATTAGGGCTATGGAATGTGATCAGAATTCCTCAAGTGAGAAGTTGTGAACATTTGTGTTGCTTTTAGTTTTTTTTTTTGTTATTATTGTTTCCCTTGTATGAACATTTTTTTTGTTTCATTTCGGTTTTTCGCTTTCAAATAGTAATATAAGGGAAGTTTCATCATAAATAAATGATATAAGGGAACCAAACCAATGATAAAGACTCAATGAACAATGGTAGATAAATATTGAACTTAATAAAACTTGTAATAACATTTCCAGAGACAAATAATAAATTATCGTTAGCCAATGATAGTTCAGGAAAGAGATAATGATATATAGCATAAAAAAATGCAAACTTATCTTCAACATATGACAAATCGATGTGATAAGTAATGATAATTGATTAGACGGCTTAATTTAAATACTCATATTACTTACACGTACAACAAGAAACGATGGCGCCGAACCGAAGTAATAATAACTTTTACCCTAAACATAGGGTAATCCTTGACACGCGTCCCTTCCCAATGCATTAAACTCCCCTTATCAAAGCCCTAATCTCAAATAAACTATTCTCAACTCTTCAACTATTCAAACCATAAACCCTAAACTCCTTTCTACTTTTGAAAAAAAAGTCGCACTCCACTCGAGTTTGCCATGTCTCTTCGAATACTCCATACGATTGGTTTGAGTTGGCAGGGATACAGGAAGATTAGCATGACCAATGTCTCTATAAACTGAATAGACTATGCCTAATGGAGATGGATATCTCCGGTAAGAAGGCACAAATACTGAAAGTGCATTACGTAAACTTCAGGGAGAAATTAGGAGCGTTCGATGTAATTCAAGATTAACTGCATCAAGTTATAGCAAAGAGAGATCAGCATTTTGAAGAGTTCAAGTTCCATATGTGCTTCGATCAGCTTTTCGCCTTAAAGTTAGACCAGGATGAGCACAAGAAATTGTGGGAAGAGTCGACATCTAAGATTAGCTGTCTTGAGCAGAAGATCTAGGCTTTGGAGTGCTATCTGGAATACGTGGAATGTGATCAGGAGTTGTGAACTTTATTTTTTAGGTGTTTCATTTGTTCGTTTTTTGTGGTAACTAGTACTTTGCCTTTGTATGAATGAAAATAGGTTTATTTTGCGTTATTTCGTTTGTTTTTTATTGTTAAGTAGTAGTTTCCCTTTTATATGTGGCAAACAAAACAATCACAGTTCTGTAAGAAAATAATAATGATATAGGGGGGACAAGTTTAATGATGAACTTAACAAAACTAAAGATAAAAATTTAACAGGCAATGAAAAATTCTTGGTGCGCAATAATATAATAGAAACCAACAAATGCAAAATTCTTTGAGAACAAATGACAGTTCTGAATAAAAGAATGATATCATGAAAATAAACAAATGAAAAAGTTTTCGTGCACAAATAATACTTCAGAGGCAAACAATGATATCATAGAAACAAACAAATGAGAAAGTATTCATCCACAAATGATACTTCAGAAGCAAATAATGATATCATACAAACAAACAAACAAACAAATGAGAAATTTAAAGTACAGAAATGACAGTTCGGTGCTAAATAATTATACAATGGAAACAAACAGATAAAAAAAAATTAACAAATGACAGTTGCATTTAGACAAATGATGAATTTTCACAACACTGACGATAAAGATCATACAAACAAATGATACAAAGAGTACCTAAAATTATTAATATAAATTGATTGCAACATCTTCAACTAGGATGACAGATGGCTCAGTGTCCATCGTATAAGACGGTGCCATTGTCGGACATGTATTGTCGTTGGATGGGATTGACAGAAGCTTACAAGAATGACGATTGTGTCTATTTTTTTGATACCTACTGCAAAATCTTAGTTTGGTATCAAGACCAGACATTTTTTTCCCTTATCTACCCTTACGTACGAGGATAACCGACTTAAACTGTTAGAATAGAAGCACGAACACGTGGATCAGTTTTTAAAAGTTTTCACTGCTCAATTCCTCTTATAGGAATGTATATATGTTCATAAACAGCCTTGTATGTATTATTTGGGAAGTACTCAGAGACACCTATAGTTAGATCAACATTAGCAAGACCCATAGCGCGTACTCTGTGTTCAGAAGGTATACCCATCATTTGCCACCAACAACTAGAACAAGTACCATCTTCAATATTTGCAGAATCGGTTCTGCCATAACTAGTCATCTGAAAATGGTGACGTGATGTACGAACCCTGCAGGTTAGTGAATCCGCCATAAACTTTATGTTCTTGCAGTGATCCTGGCCCATGGTGTTAAGCGAGCTTGACTCTTCTCAGCTTCCTCCCTATACGTATAGGACATTTTCGAACAAATTCTACATAATTTCTTAATAAACACATGGATAGGGAGATCTCTAACTTTTAAAATAATGTTATTCCAAGTCTTGACATGATTTGTATAAGCGACTCCGTATCTGAACAAATGATAAACCATAAAAATTAAATACCAAATGAGCAAAAACAAATGACAAATGGGATCGTACAACTGTAAATAAGAATGTAAATAGAGTTATAATGACTATTTTTCATATAACAAATGATAAGTTGGGAAATACAGAGTGACAAGATACCTACTCATTAGAATATATAGATTAGACCATGTTTCCTTCGGAATACCTAGTATGTATTGGAGCCCACTAGATCTGTATTCTGGATAGTATTCATGTGTTTATCTAAATCAATGCTGGTTAGGGCCTCTTCTGCCATCCTAAATGCGATCCTTGTGCTTCTGAGGGTAGTTTTAATGTTGCTCGAAATGTAGAAGGCGTAAAACGTATGGATTGCAAATTGAAACACCTTGGGTACAACATTAATAATTCCAGGGTTCCTGTCAGAGATGACGATGAATCTAGTGTCATAACCGTAAAAATTAGCCTCAAACATCTCCAGGAAGTATGTCCAACTTTCGGTGGTCTCCGAGTCTGTTATTAAAAATGCAAGTGGAAAAATATGATCACTTGGGCCAATGGCAATGGCTATTAGTAGAGTCCCATGATATCTCTGTAATGACACAGATTTTTCTTAGTATTATTACTATCTGCTATTAGGCATCCTTATTTTATTTTCTATTGCCGTGTCTAGTATTTCATTGGTTCTGTGGTTTCTACTATTATTGGTCAGAGGAGCTAGAGTTATGATTTTAGGAGCCGTGGTTGGCTTGGTGGAGCTCGTGGTTGATTTGGTGGAGCCTGTAGTTGGCTCGGTGGTGGGCGTATTTGTTGTTGCGGTTATTATGGTTTTTGGGTGCCCGGGGTTGGTTTGATGGAGGGGGCATGTTTTTGGTGTGTTGTTGTTGGTGGTGGTGGTTGTGTGATGTATGATCCGGGATGGATCGGTGTTAGGTTTTCTCCTTTGGGTTTCTCCAGCTTCCGTAGGAGGAAATCTTTTGTTTTTGGAGTTCTGGGTTGTTTCTGTTCAGTTCTATTCGAACAGACCTTTTTCTGTTCAAATAAGTCTCTTCCTGCATCATTTTATTCGAACAAACCTTGCTCTGTTCGAATATGTTTCATTCTACTTTATTTTGTTCGAACATAAATACCTTATGTTCGAACAGAAGCGTATTTTGACGACCATTTGGGTCTTTTCTTCGCAATTCTTGGTTGTTGATCTTCCTCGAGATGAGTATTGTGTTTTTAGAGTTTTATTACCCATTTAATTTCATTTTCTCTCTCATTTACACTCACTCACTCTCTCACTCTCTTTCACCGATTGGAATTCATCGTTCCTCTCTCGATCCTTTGCAAGTTGTGATTCGTTGTGGGGATTGATCTTCGCCACTCCTTCGGTGAGTAATTCCCTATTCCTTTTCCTTGTTGATTTGATTTTGGTCTCAGTTAGAATCCTTTGTGTTTAGGGTTTGTGATTGTGGGGGTTTGTTTCGATTTGAATTGTTGGTGATTGGGGTTTGTGGTGTTTGTAATTATCGCAGGTATTGGGTTGATTGTTGGTTTGTGATTGGTGGAAGAATTGGAAGTTGGGTGGTGGTGATTGTTTGGGCTTGCATCAGCATTTATTTGATGGACTATGGGTGATCAGAGTGGCGCAGCGGATGCGTGGTGTGACTGTGAATTTTATCGCAGTTTGTGTCGCTGATTCGGGTGTGGTGCTGATTTTGAACACAGTTTCGGGTGAGAATCCTTTATTAGAATTATGATTGGGTTTTGAGCCTTGGTAGTGGTTGGTGTTATGGTGTTCCTGTTCTTTTTGGTGACTCATTCGGGTTCTGGAAGTCAATTCGCAGAGCATATTACCGTTGGGGTGCTGTTTGGATATTTTTTGTCAGGTTCGTTATTATCAACTTGGTATATCAGGCGAGTGTCCCTTCATTGCTAAATTACTATACTAGTTTAACTTGTGTTGGTGAGGGTGGTTTGTATTTGGCATTGAGGTGTTTGTGATTGGCTTTGGACTATATTGTTCCTTCTGTTGTAGTTGCTGATTCAAGGTTGTGGTTTCCTAATATTAGGCACGTTCCCTTTTTTCTTTTAGGAAGTTGTGCATTGTGTGGCATTCTCATGGGTTGTCCTTGACTGCTGTGTTCCAGTCTTGTAGAGGCTGATATTGTTGGATGTTGTGACTGGTCAATTAGTCACTGCTTGCATCTGTATTTAGATTGTTTACCATCATTTGAGGCAGGTGGTTATCCTGTGTGTATTGGCCAGGTTGTGGCTGTTGGGTTAGGATTGTTAACCCTTCTCTCAGGTAAGGGTCATCCTGTGTGGTGGTCGTGTGGTAGCTATTCAGTTTTGATATGTGGGATCTGTTGCATCTGTGTTTTTTGTTCTACTTTACCTTAGCGGGATCGGATACATAACAAAGCTCCACACGACTGACCCTCGTTAGGATCTGGGATTCTTGCATCGGGTTGAAATAGTAGGGTGATTCTTTGGCGACAGGTACAATCATATCTATTACCCATCCAGGAGTGTGGGATGGTATGAGACAGTCCTCAGGTACCGGGCTTCATCCTTGGTGAGGTTGAAATTCCTTGGAATTATAAACACTGTTTCGAACGTTGGCTCCGGTGTGTAAAATCCCAAGCTTGGTCGAGCTTGCTACTAGTCATACCCATTGTATCCAATTGAGATCTTTTTAAGGTTGTTCATGCTTTAGCGGTGGATTAGCCCATCCTATATACATTGACTTCTAGGGTATAGTTCTTGGTTTCATAACATCATAACATTCACATTAGGGCTATAGAATATCATATCATCCAGTATTAGGGATAATTATGGGATTATCCTAGTCATCATGCCATATCATATCACATATCATATCACGTCACATCATTTCATATCATCCAGCATTTGAGATAATTATGGGATTATCCTAGTCATTACATCAGCATTTTACTATTACTATTCCTCTTATCTCCATCCTTTTCTTTTGCATATCTTTACCTTTCAGCACATGTTATCTCATTCACCTTTCCTCTTTCTCTGCACCTGTTATATTAGTATATTGTTTAGCTCTGTTGGGTATTTAGTGGGCCATGGTTTTGCTCACTCTCACATTCCCCCTTTCAGTGGCAGGGTTGTTGCAGGTTTTGCTGAGGGCCTCAGCTGTATTGGTACCAATTTTGGCTGTTGCAGATCTGATCTAATTTTAGTTTCCCTTGTATGATCTTAGCTTTTGATGCTGTATATATTCGAGATATTGCATTAATATTTTCAGTTGAGATATATTTATCTTTGCTTCCGCTGTATTCTTCTTTTGCTCTGTTGATGCTAATTTGAATGACTGGGCCTAAACTTATCTATGGCTCGGCCGTTTGTGGGGTAAATCGGCTGGATTCCCCGACCTGCACGCCCTGGTTGTCCATGTTTTAATCATTAATTTGATTATTGGAATTTGGGGCGTGACATTCTTCCTTTTAAAAAAGTTCTGTGAATCACAACAACTGGTCTCAATAGTTTATAAGTTTTTTTGGGGGAACCAAAACACCTTGTAAATCTCTTATCCTTACAACTCGTAGTTTGTATGTCAAATATAAAATCCGGGTCAACCAACTTCACTTCAGCAATGTAGCTCGTAAGTAGTCGGTATGCGTGCTCAAAGCTGCCTCATATCTGAAATAATTACGTAGATCAAATGACATTGTGTAGCAGACAAATGATAAACATCACAGTACAAATGACATAATGAGTAAACAAAATGACATGCAATAAAATGATAAACATTATTGTACAAATGACTGGTATGGGGAAACAAATGACATATAAAGTGATGATACCTCAGCGTGGGCTTTTTCTTTCGCACGCCAGGCAAGATTTTATGTTACATCAATATTGTGATGAATTTACATATCATCAATAATTCCAGAAGGTTTGTAGTTTGGGTCTTTTCGTAGTTTTTGCTTGATTATAGAAGTAACCCATATACTAGACACTGCCTTATATGTGTTTCCACCTTCAGTTTATACTCTGATGTATGTATGCACGGAGAAATAAGTACTTACTCTAAACAGGGCAGAACCAAGCAACCTTGTGGCATAAATCCGCCAAAAGCATTTATGTCCTTTGCAATGCACCACGATTTTATATTCGTTGCTCAGAACGTGTTTGAGATTGAACTTGTTTACAACTGCATAAGCTTTTATGTGATTCATGAGTTCAATCCTATCTCAATATAGATCACCAATGTTAAACTCTTTACTAAAGTCATAGGGATTCTCCATGTACGCAGCAGATTTGAACCAAAAATCCAAGAGATCTTTTACCTGTTTAGGCTGTGGCTCAAACTGGAATTCACCTGAACAAATGAGAAATATTCTACATAGCATGATAGAAAGTGGATAAAAAATGTTAAAACACAACACACAAATGACAAATTTTACGAACTTACCTGAAGTTTCAATTTGTCCAATGATAGGTTCGGGTTCAATTGAAAGAGAAACATTAGTTAACATAAGTTCATTTGAAGGAGGAACATTAGTTAACACAGGTTTATTTGAGAGATGAATATTTGATTGAGAAATACAAGGTTCATTTGAGAGATGAACATCAGTAGGAATAGTTTAAAAATGTTCAATTGATTGAGGAATATTAGTTAACGCAGGTTAATTTGAGAGATGAACTTTTGATTGAGGAATACTAGGTTCATTTGGGGGAGGAACATCAGTACGGATAGTTTCGAAAGAATCATTTGATTGAAGAACATCATCATCATCTACTAAAGGTCCAAACCTGCGTGGATCAAGCCCTCTACCATATGTTTTAGGGTAACCCCTATATTCAGGTTCAGGATTAAGAAATGAGTTATGCCGCAAAAGTCTCCCCTCTTTGGTGGTGGACAAGACTCGACCTGAACTAGTATCTTTGGTGGTGGACAACCCTTTACCTGAAGAACAGAAATTAAAAATAAAGTTCTGGGAGTTTTGGGAAGGTACCCTAAGCTCATTAACAATCCATATGTAAAAGGGTGTGCCGGGATTGGTTTTAAGCATATTGATCATTACGGTAAAGTCCTAGACTGATAAAATTACGCATGCACAACCATGGATAAAGTTGTATAGCTTACAGTCCTCACGATGGATTTTGCTTGTTTCTTCAAGGAGTATAACAAAATCATCGTATGACGAGTGTGCTCTTAGTAAGGTAAGTTTTGTACTTAAAAATGCTAAAAATAACACAAGAAAAATGACAAATGATAAAGTAGCAGAAGATAAATGATTAAAAAGGCAAAGAAAAATGATTATGTACAAATTGTATTGTCTTGCATAGCATTTTTCTTAAGAAAAAAGGCTTCAACCCATGATGCAGATACACAGTGAGAGATGATGGATACAGAGTTAGAGATGATATTTACTGCAACGGTTACTTTAATGGTCGAAGTTCAATAAATTCGATAATTAATTGTCCAATTTGTATGAATTCGACAATTAATTGTCGAATTCATACAAATTCAACAATTAATTATCGAATTTCCATATTTTCGACAATTATTTGTCGAACTTTAGCACATTCGACAATTTCTAAAATGACAGTTCTATTAATTTTTTGCAGGTGGCACCAAAGGTTGCACACAAGATGCCCACTACAAGAGGAAAGAGAGTACCAACGGCCTCCCTATGAAAGAGGCTAAATGATGAGCAAGAAGATCCATCGCATCCGAATTATAACAACCCACCACGTATTCCTGGGTAAAGAAGAAAAACATGTTCGACTAGGGTACCACTAAGGGATTCCTCGATAAATGGCAGTCTTCCACGTGTGTCAGTCACACCTAAACAAGAGGACCACTTGGAAGGCCCTTCCCTAGACTCTTCAGCTGTTGAGTCTAGTACCTCTAATTCCCAAGGAGAGTCTGTAGAAGACTTTAGAGGAGAAGACCCTGGTACACCAACAACCCAATCTAGTACAGATTTCTACGTAGGAGATGATGAACTTCCATCTACAGAAGTTCCACAAGCTCAAAATATTCATAATACTACCCTTGAACAACAAAGAACTGCAATCACAGAAGAAAAAGTTTTCCATGACAAAAACTCCGAACAAGAAGCTGGCGAATATTGCCCAAGAGACCCTTCTCTATTGACGAGCTTTGCGACCCACTGAGCCAAAGTTCTAGTTCTTGGACAGGTACACAGAACAAACCAATCTCATTAGCTGTTTCTCCTCTATCAATTCGACAAGAAATTGTCGTATTACTATGAATTCGACAATTACGTGTCGAATTTATATAAATTCGATAATTTCCTGTCGTATTGCTATAAATTCCACACTTTTTCTTCACGAGAATGACGCATGGCCTTTTGTTGTATTTACAGAACCTAGGCTGTCTGCGTGTCATTCACCACAGTCCTATGTGGGAGCTTGGGAAAGAGATTGAAAGAGTTCAAAACATTGTGAATGTTTGGGGTCTCGACAGGATTACAACCATCTCTTACAAGCACTAGAATTCTGCGTTGATTACGGCCTTCGCTGAGCGGTGGAATCCAGAGACCAACAGTTTTCATTTCAAGTGGGGGGGAGATGACTATCACCTTGGAGGATGTATCCAGGCTGATTGGGCTGAGTGTTGATGGTAACCTCACTGTCATGGAGGGAACGTAGGGCGCAGCGGCTGTTAAAGAAATGTTTAGGAAATATATGTTTCTGCCTGACAGGGTTTACCCTGATTTGAAAGCCGGGGGCCAGGGAATATCTTTTTCCCTGAAGAAGATAGTAGATTTCTTCGTTGGGAAGGTTGGGACAAATGCCCCCAAGGCGTAGCGACATCTTCTTCCTCTCCCCCTATCAAGTTGTCTTCCTATATGGTTGGTCAAGTGTATATGCTATACGTTCTTGGATCTTTTCTCTTCCATACCAAGAAAGGGACAGATGTATCAATCAAGTACCTTAGCTTTTTTCAGGACAAGCACGTAAATAAACCATGGTCATGGGGAGCTGCGACATTGGCAAACCTGTACTACAATTTAGGTGCTTCATCGAGGGTGAATGCAGGAGGGTGAATGCAAAAGGTCTTGCATGTTGTACTACATTGCTAGAGGTGAGTTTTTGCAATTCATACATTATTTGCTTTTGTTACAGGATTGTTGTTATCTTTACTTATGGGGGATTGAAGTTTATTTAGTTTGACAGTCCTGGATATTTAAACATTTCCCGAAGCTGCCTGGTATTCCAACACCCAATCAATCTGGTATTGCCGAGTTCTGTACAAGTTAGTGTTGGACAAAGACGACAAGCACGCAAACTGGTTTAGCTGCTTTGAAGATGTTTAGAGAAGCTTTAGACAGTTACAAGCTTGAAGATGTAAGTTGAAACCTTGATTTCTAGCTTTTTTAATTATTTCAATAAGTGTCAAATTCTGTCAATTCGGCAAAAATTTTAATTTTTGGCGAAATCATAGAATTTGACAATAAAGAAAGCATAGTTTTTTGTCGAATTGGCAGAATTCGACAAAAAGAAAGCTTTATTTATTGTCGAATTTTAACCATTCGACAATTTATTGTCGAATTGTTAGAGAATTCGGCAACAAATTGTCGAATTGTTAAAATTTGACAATCTGCTACACATTGTTTCACTTTATTTAACTAACTAATATATTTGTAATTCGTGTTGCAGGTCGCCTGGGACCCGTACTTAAAGAAGAGGGAGGACAAACATAGCTTCAAAGAAGTGGCCAGCTTCACAGGTCTCTTATGTAGTCCTGAACATAAAGAACCATATTATCCTGACCGAGTATAGAGATAGTTCAACCGAAGGCAACCTGAGAAGGTTGTGGTTATGAACATCTGAGAAACTCGTAACAGCATATTTCCCAAGATTTTCTCTCCAATTAATGTTCAAAGTCACTTTGCACCCGCATTGGTAAGAAGAACACTTCTTCCCATCTTGTTCACTTGTACCTGAAGTTTGGTTTTTCTTTGACAAACAGTTGCTCAAACAATAAAATGTTGCTCGTGTTATCTCCTCCGATCTTGGTCATTTCTTGGAGTTGCGCTTCTTTGTCGAGAACCCTTTCGTCCTTCCATATTTTTCATAGAACAAACTTGCCTCATCCATTATATCAAAAGTTCGCCCTTCGTATGGCGTCTCCACAAATAAGGAATCAGCGGCGTAATCAGGTGTTCCAGAACTCATACCCGCCGTACGTTCATTAGCAGCCCTTGGTGGGGATTCATCTCCAATTACCTTTGACCAATCTGGTTCACATGAATCTTCCATCTTATTATCCTGTCATATAGGAGAAATTATTGGATACAATTAATCAAAGACATTCATACAGCGAGATGAACAAATAGAATGAAAACTAACAAACAAGCAACCAAAAATGCAAAATAAAATAAACGCCATGAATTACTAGTTTAAAACAGACACTACATCTCCCCTACATCTTAACACCAAAACATCAAAATACAGCTCAAACAAGCAACATGTCAAGCTTTACTATTGCAAATTGTCGCATAGCCACATACACCACTAACCTGTTCGATTTTTGGAGTAGATATTGGTAGATGTTCAGATGCCGTCCACTGACCTGTTATTCAAGCAAAATTAAGAACCAAGTTACCTCTATAGCACAATTGCAAGATTCGGTTTATGAAATACAGTTTTGACATGGTAATGAAAAAAATGAGAGAGACTGAGAAAGCTTCGTACCTTAACCAAAGATACAAAAATTCAAAGTTGGAGGCTGAGAAAGAGTGATTGAGTGGCAGGAAACGGCAGGAGAGAGAGATAGAGTAAAATTTGAATTTAAATTTTGATACAGAGCGAGTGAGTTAAGTGGAGAGAGAGTTTTATTTTGTATTGTCTTTTTTTCTCGCCCCGTCAACGCTGAGTGGGAGAGAGAGAGATGTTGAGTTGGCATTTTGAGTGGCTTGAGGAGAGTGTAGCGGGTGTGTAGCACCTTTGAGGGTTTAAGCGAATCCTTTCCCAAGAGATATTGAGAAGAGATCATTATTTTAGAAGTTGCAGGCATGGAGAATGTTTTTAATTAAGAAAAAAAGCTATATAAACTTAGCCATTCCACAACAGACCCTAGCAGGGGTTTTGGTGGCAAGTAAAAGTGATCTTGTTATACCTCTTATAACAGAAGCATTGGTAAGTAAAATATATATTTTTCTCATCTGTTATAGAAAGCTTTGTTAGCTACATTTTTCTTTGTCATTTGTTATATAACTTTAATATTGTATACATGTTGTAGTCATACAACAATCTTAGAAAAACTGCCCTCCAAAAGCGGAAGTAGAAGCAGAAGAAAATCAAGCAGAATAAGAGGAAGGATTCGCCTACACTCCCTTTGTTGCTACACACCCGCTACACTCTCCTCTCACAACTCATCTCTCCAACTCAGCTGCCCACACAACATCCCCCTTTCTCCCACTCAGCTCTCTATTTGGCGACTAAAAAAAATAAGCAAACAAAAAAAAATAAAAAAATTCTCTCTCTTCACTCGACTCTCTCTCTCTCTCTCAACTCTGTCACTCAACTCCCTCTCTCTCTCTTGCATCTCTCCGACAACTCGTCGCGCTCACTCTCCCCCTCTCGCTCAATCTCGAACTCACTCATCGTGTCTCGATCTCCACTGAGCTTAACAACTCACTCTCTCTGTCAACTCAGTCTCTTTGTGGATTTCATCCCAAACAGCAGAACCTATCTGTCATAATCAAGTATAAGATTTTGCCTCAGTTACAAGCTTGAAGATGTAAGTTGAAACCTCCTCATAAATTTTTGAATGGTTAGAATTCGACAATTTCTTGTCGAATCCTCTAACAATTCAACAGTTTATTGTCGAATCTTCTAACTATTCGACAATAAATTATCGAATGGTTAAATTCAATAATTTCTTGTCGAATCCTCTATCAATTCAATAATTTATTATCGAATCCACCAATTATTCGACAATTTATTGTCGAATCCTCTAACAATTCGGCAATTTATTATCGGCATCTAACAATTCGACAATTTGTTGTCAAATCCTCTAACTATTCGATAATTTATTGTCGAATCCTCTAACAATTTAACAATTTATTGTCAAATCCTTTAACAATTCGACAATTTATTGTCGAAACCTCTGACAATTTGACAAATTGTCGAATTGTTAAGAATTTAACTTAGACAATAAATTTTATTTTTGTCGAATTCTACACATTGTTTTCTTTTTTATTCCTTTTTGTCAATTTTTGGAGTAGATATTGGTAGATGATCGGATGTCATCCACTGACCACCTGTTATTCAAGCAAGATCAAGAACCATGTTACCTCCGTAGCACAATTCCATTCGGTTCAAGAAATACAGTTTTGACATGGTAATGAAAATAATGAGAAACACTAAAAAAACATCGTACCTTAACCAGAGCCATAAAAAATCAAAATTGGAGGCTGACAGAGAGTGATTGAGTGGGAGATTGAGTGGCTGGAAATGATGGGAGAGAGAGATAGAGTGAAATTTGAATTTAAATTTGGGCGTACAGAGGGAGAGAGAGAGCAACGAGATGTCAGAGCAATGCAAGCGAGAGAGAGAGTTGAGTGACAGAGTTGAGAGAGTGAGAGAGTCGAGTGGAGAGAGAGTGTGTCGAGTGGAGAGAGAGAGTTGAGTGACAGAGTTGAGAGAGAGAGTCGAGTGGAGAGAGAGTGAGTCGAGTGGAGAGAAAGAGTTTTTTTTTTTTCTTTTTTTAAATTTTTGAATTTTTTACTCGACACGTCAACGCTGAGTGGGAGAGAGAGAGCTGCCGAGTTGGCAAAATGAGAGGCTACGAGAGAGTGTAGCGAAGAGTGCAGCGGGGAGAGAGTGTTGGCAAATCCTCCCCCGCAAAATAATGCTATAATTAACCAACTTTCAACAGTAAGTTATAATCCATTTTGTCCTATACATGTTATGTTTCTGTTCATAATGTATGAAGTCGTTATTCACACAACATCATTTGTATCCCCCTACAGCAAAAGTATAAGGTAACTATGCAAGGGGATGTATTGGAACATCTGAAGAATAAAGAGCTGGAAAGTAAGACGAAGTTACAAATTTCGCATGATGATGATAGAAATAACAATGATAAACAACTCGTATTGCGCTTGCCATCCTCTCTACTTCAAAAAAACTCCAATTAAAAAGACTCCATTTAAGGCTACTTAGAAAAGGGAGGGTTACCAAACAACAACCACAAAGAGTTTCAAAAAGAAAGGCAACCGCAGTCATAATGAAAGATCAACCCGACTGCAAGGTTAAGGATATTCTACCAACAAGGTAAAGAGCAGCGAGGCAAAAGAATATTGTGAGGGATTGAAAGAAGATGAAGTTGTCCCAGAACGAAAGCGAGAATGGTGAAGCATTTGACGTAGACTTGCCACTAAGCCTAACTGTCCCAAAAAGAAAGAGGTGTGTGAAAAATAAGAAAGGTGCATAAAAATAAGATTTGGGATGAACTAACCAGGTCTAGGGGTGATATGGTATAAGCTGCCCAAAATTCGTCGGGGATCGGGGCGGATTTCGGGCTGGTAACAAAAAAGTTGTTATCTGCCCCGTCCGTCCCATTTAATACTCACTTATTATTTGTACTATTATACCCCCATATATAAGAAAATTACGCTATTACTCAATTTGGTCTTTGTATCTATGTCTCCAAAATCACAATCCTCTAATCCACTTACCTTTGTTGTTGCATTATTTCGTTAAGGCTCATATAAAAATTATCTATGGTGAGATTAGACAATTTTGTAAGTAATTTTTTTTTTTCATTTATAGTTAAATGGGGCGGGGACGGGGCGGGTTAGGGATTAAGTTTTACAAGGTGGGGGAGGATTCAGGGATCTCTATTTAATTTAAATAGGTTTCGGGGTGGGAATGGGAGATGAGAACCTAAGCGGGGATGGGGATTGTATTAGCTCCCCCACCTCGACTACGCCCCATTGCCATCCCTAGTGATGAAAGAGAAATAAGAGATAGAAGAGGGAGAAAAGTGTAGAAAGGTATTACATGAAGGAAATGAGACTAATATACCAGCTTCTGACATACTCACCTCTATCTCTGCAGCATACGAGGGTAAAATTCCAGAGAATGAGGTATTATTTAGATTCTATTATACTTCATTTATCAGTTAGCTTGTCATCTGCTAAATATGACGTTATCATTTGTCGAGAATCGAGGTAGCTACTCTCTCTTCCCTACGAAGAACAAAACGCAGAAATCGCCAACACAAGAAGTAAATCAAACAAAGACAATAAATAACACAAGGAATTTACCCAACGGAGGGAAGTGGAAAACCCTTGCGGATGAAAAACCACTCCCCACGAACAATTAACTATGATATCAAACAGGTTACAATGATCTCTCAAGCTTCTCAAGCTTTAATAGAGTCTCTCAAACCCTAGCCTCTCTAAGTTAAACTCACCAAAAGATAGGTTAACAAACTAATCTAAGTCCTCTTTATATACTAGAGGAGCAAAAATACAAGTAGTACAGATCTCGAGGCATAACTCTAACATCTAAGGCAAACCTACGCGAAGCTCGTTCAAACGACTTTGCGATAGTTGGTCTCCAACCCTAGAAACATAACATCTCGTTCGAACGACATCCAAGCCCGTTCGAACGACAACCATGCCCGTTCGAACGACATTAACTTTTGGGCCAAAATTCCAGGGAGTACATGAGTTCATTCGAACGACTATTAAGCTCGTTCAAACGACTTCAACAATTTCCCAACTTCGAAAATCTCTTCAATTTTAGTTCATACCCAACAAACTCCCACTTGAAATCGAATCCCGTAACCCATCTCCATATCTCTCAATGAATTGTTCGCACTATCCAGACCTTCAATCTTGAAGACCCACAGAAGTTGTACATGTCATCAACTTCTAAAAAATTATCACCTTCGTAAACATATCGGCCGGATTCACATCAGTGTGAATCTTCAGAAGCTTCAACACGCCGTCCTCGAGGAGCGAGTGAATATAGTGAAACCGAATATCAATTTGCTTGGTCCTAGAGTGAAAAACCAAATTCTTCGCTAAGAATATAGTGCTTTGACTATCAGTATACAACTTAGGAGAGAATTGTTCTCTACCAAACTTTTTCATCAACCCTTTGAGCCAAACCATATCTTTGCACGTTTTTATAGCTGCAAGATATTCCGCCTCCGTCGTAGACAAAGCTACAATCTTCTGCAGCCTAGAAACTCATGTAACTGCACCGCTTCCCAATGTAAAAATGAAACCACTAGTGCTCTTTCACCTAACCATGTCACCTGTCATATCATAATCAACAAAACCCTGTAAGCATATCTGAGACCCCCATAACATAATACCATATCTTGAGTCCCCTTTAGATACCACAGTATCTATTTCACAGTTCTCCAATGCTCCTTGCCTGGATTGCTCATATACCTGCTCACAACTCCCACTGCTTGGGCAATGTCTAGTCTTGTACAAATCATAGCGTACATTAGGCTACCAACCGCGGATTGATAAGGAACTTTCTGCATCTTTTCACGATCCTTTTGCGTCTTCGGAAAACAATTCTTTGATAATTTGAAGTGACATCCCAATGGTGTACTAACAACTTTAGAACCATCCATATTGAACCGCTTCAGTACTTTGTCAATGTAATCAGCTTGAGACAACTTCAATTCTTGCCGCTTTCTGTCCCTTGTAATACGCATACAAAGAACTTGTCTCGCCACACCCAAGTCCTTTATAGAAAACTACCGAGATAACAGTTCCTTCAACTTAACTATTTCTCCCATGTCAGCGCTTGCTACCAACATATCATCTACATATAGAAGTAGAATAATATAAGAGTTCCCCGTATTCTTAATAAAACAACAGTGATCTGCATTGCTCTTCGAATAGCCATTTTTGGACATGAACTGTTCAAACTTCAAATACCACTGTCTCGGCACTTGTTTCAAACTGTATAAACTCTTCGTGAGCCTACACACAAGATCTTCTTTCCCTTTAACCGAATACCCTCCTGGTTGCTTCATATAATTTTCTTCATGAAGGTTATCGTAAAGAAATGCAGTCTTGATATCAAGTTGTTCAAGATGCAAGTCTCCAACAGCAACTATATTCATCACAACCCGAATAGTAGACATCTTTACAACAGGAGCAAAAATCTCACCGAAATCAACGCCCTCTTTCTGCTAAAAGCCCATCACCATAAGTCTAGCCTTGAATCTCCTTAAACCATCAGATTCCTACTTTAGTTTGTATACCCACTTGTTGTGCAATGCTCTCTTCCCCTTCGGTAACCGAACTAAATCCCAAGTTCGATTAACTGACAATGACTGCATCTCATCATCCATAGCAAGCTCCCACTTGCTTTTGGCTTCCACATCTAAAGCCTCCTTGTAACTTTCTGGTTCACCACCATCTGTAAGTAACAAGTGATTTAAAGAATTTACGTACCTTGCCAGAATTCTTGCAACTCTCGGCTCCTTTCGAAATGTTATTGGAATGTCTAGATCATTTGGTTCCTCGTTTTGATTCGGTGCAACGAAATCAACAACGACTTCTACATCATCCTCTCGAGAGGTCTCATCATCTTTAATGTTGACACTTTCTGCTACTTCACCTCGAATCCTTTCCACAGGTACTTTGAAGTCTTTATACAAAACTTCCTCATTGAATGAAACATTACGGCTCCGGATAACTTTCCGATTCTTCGCATCCCAAAACCGGTACCCAAATTCATCACCACTTTATCCAATGAAAATGCACTTCGTTGACTTTGCATCTAACTTGGTCCTTGTATCTGAATTATCAAGCACATATGAGATACAACCGAAAATACGCAAGTGATTAAGGTTTACCTCTTTATTGGTCTATGCTTCTTCAGGTAGTCCAAACTGCAAAGCTGTCGAAGGCCCGCTGTTAATCAAGCACGCCGCCGTAATAACCGCATCCTCCCAAAAACACTTTGGCAATCCAGCATTGAGTCAAATACTCCTCGCTCTCTCATTTATTAATCGGTTCATGCGTTCTTCAACAATATTTTATTCCAGTGTACCGGGAATAGTCTTCTGCCTCCTAATCCCATTTGATACGCAAAAGTCTTCAAACTCGTCACTACAGTATTCGCCCCAATTATCTGACTTGAGACACTTCAGTTTCAAGCCGGTTTCATTTTCAACCAGAGCCCATCGCCTTTTGAATTTATCGAACACATCTTACTTGTTCTTCACGAAGTAGACCCACAGTTTACGAGTAGCATCATTGATAAAAGGAACATAGTAATGAGAACCACCAAGAGAAGACACCTTGGTTGGCCCCCAAACATCCGTATGTACAAGATCCAGCTTTTTGGGTTTCCTTGATCTTCGAGATATTTTGAAACTGATCTTCTTCTGCTTCGCAAGAACACACTCTTCACAAAACTTGAGATCAAACTCAACAAGACCCTCTAGCTTTCCCATCGTTACCATTATCGTCATCCCCTTCTCACTCATGTGATCGAGCCGTTTATGCTACGTACTTGTATCAATCCCTAGAGTAGCCGCACAAATAGTGGAAATTGTGTTTTGTGTTGTTCCTTGCCGCAAGCCTTGAGCTACTAACATAGCTCCCTTTGTAACCTTCCAGAAGATTGGGCCAAAGATACACTCGTATCCGGCATCATCTGCCAATTTTCTAACCGATATATGGTTACGCCCCAGTTTATGTACAAGTCGCACATTCTGTAAAACAAATATTCCCCCTGAAGGCAACAATAACCCAGCGTTTCCCTTTCCAGTAATATTGCGTGCACTCTTATCTGCAAGAAAGACCGTACCGAAGTCGCCTTTAACAATATTAGTAAGAAAACCTACGTTCGCAGTAGCATGGAAGGAAGCGCCCGAATCAACTATCCAGGATTCATTAACATCATCACACGATAGTAGTAGAGCCTCGTCAGAACTAACCTCCTCCGTAAGGTTCATTGTATCTTTCTCCTCATCATCAATCTTTTTAGACAAAGAAGAGCTGCAATCTCGCCTGAAGTGACCCTTCTTTCCCCAAGTCCAGCACGCACCGGACGGCTTTGACTTCCCTCTTGACTGTGATCGACCCCTTCCAAATTTCAGCCCCTTTCTATAAGACCTCCCACTTTCTTCGACGTTCAACATACTACCATTTGAACTCGAAGAGGGTTCAGATGTTTTACGTCTATTCTCTTTACTCATAATCAATGAGACTATAGTGTCAAATTTGATGTCTTCCTTCCCCGATGAGTTACTCACAACTGTAATGAATCCTTTCTAGCTTTTTGGCATCTGCCCTAGAAGAGCCCACGCTCTCACCTCCTTCGTAAAAGTGATTTTAACAGATTCCAGTTAAGCATGTATGGTATTGAACTCACTGATATGAGTTTGCACACTACCATTCTCCTTTATCTTCAAAGTAAACAAGCGCCGTAAAAGGTGAACCTTATTTGCCCCGAACGGTTCCGAATTCATAGCGGACAACGTCTCCATCAATCCCTTCGTCGTCCTAACTTTGGAGATAATGTGTAAAATTTGAGATGATAGCGTTAAGCTAACGGTTCCAGGTGCTTTACGATCCAATCGCGCCTACTTACCAGCATCAAAATCTACTTGCTTCATCTCAGTTCTACCCAGTGGTAACTCAAGATCCTTCTGATAAAAGTAATCTTCTATCTGCATCTTCCACACTCCAAAATTCGATCAATTAAACTTCGTGATCTTTAAATTCTCTAGACTGGCCATCGCTCTTCACCACACAATCCCTAACACTCGCTCTTATACTAAGATACTAATTGTTGAGAATCTAGGTAGCTACTCTCTCTTTCCTATAATGAACGAAACGTGGAAATCGCCAACACAAGAAGTAAATCAAACAAAGACAATAAAGAACAAAAGGAATTTACCCAGAGGAGGGAAGTGGAAAACCCTTGCGGATGAAAAAATACTCCCCACGAACAATTTACTATGATATCAAACAGGTTACAATGAACTCTCAAGCTTCTCAGGCTTTAATGGAGTCTCTCAAACCCTAGCCTCTCTACGGTTAAACTCACCAAAAGATAGGCTAACAAAATAACCTAAGTCCTCTTTATATACTAGAGGACCAATAATACAAGTAGTACGGATCTCGAGGCATAACTCTAACATCTAAGGCAAACCTGCGCAAAAATCATTCGAACGACTCCAAGCTCGTTTAAACGACTTTGCGATAGTTGGTCTCCAACCCTAGAAACATAACATCTCGTTTGAGCGATATCCAAGTTCGTTCGAACGAGATAAACTCTTGGGCCAAAATTCCAGGGAGTAGATGAGTTCGTTCGAACGACTTCGACAATTTCCCAACTTTGACAATCTCTTCAATTCGAGTTCATACCCAACAGTAGTCGTTGGCTGTCATTTTCTTACATTCTGTCATTTCTTAAAAGGTTATCTGTCATTTTATTTGAGGATTTTGTGATATTTATGTCAGTTAAGGTTGTCATTTATTTATTTGTTAATTTTTCTATTCATTGAGTTGCAGGTAGAGGAGTTCCAATTGTTGCATATCGAAGTTATGGAATAAAATTTAGAAGAAAATATTATTCTATAAAAGAAACCCAAAGACAACTTGGGGTGGAAGAAACAGTAGAAGTGCAAGAGAAGAAAGAAAATTTTGAAGAAAATATAGAATTGGAAAAGAATATGGCTCTATAATGCAGGAAAGAGGCAGTGTGGCAGTGGCTGAGTTGGAGTTGTAGATAGAAGTGGGGATTCAATTGGATGAGATTGTGGAAGATAAGTCAGAAGAAACTTTTATAGTTGAAAAGATGAAGGGTAACATCAAAGAAATTGTAAAAGTAGTATAAAAAAATGGTGACAGACCAAGGGGAGGTTATGCATACTGTAGGGGTATAAGATAAGGTTGAAGAAATAGTAGAAGTGATAGAGAAAAAAAACCATTTTGAAGAAAGCGTAGAAGTGGCGGAAGTGCAAGATAAACGAGCTGTTGTCATTCATGTAAACGTTAGTTGTCATATGTTCCCCATATCTTTCTTGTTTTTTATTTGCAGTACTTTCTCAATGGTTAAGTAATACTTTATTATTTTTATGTTGTCGATGGTGCCAATAGAGAGTAAAGCCGGAGAGTTTGAGAATGAAGAAAGAGAAGAACAAACTGTGGAAGTGGAGGAAGATAGAGGAATTGTAGAAGTGGTAGAGACGGGGTTATAGATGGAGGTGAGGATTGAAATGGATGAGACGGGGGAAGTTAAGTTAGAAGAAACTGGGGAATTGGAAGAGAAGTTTGAAGAAATTGTAGTAGTGGTGGAAGATAAAGGTAATTTAGAAGATAAACTGTTTAATAATGAGGAATTGGAAGGAAAGACAATTTTGATTCAAATGTGGCAATGGTGGAAGATATGGCGGGTGTACAAGAGAAAGGAACTTTGGGGGTCGTGGAGACAGTAGAATTACAAGTCCAGATTTGCCAACCCTCCTTAACGGAGGGTTGTGCCAACCCTCTCTCTAACTAGACAAAGACTTAACGGGGTTAACAAAGAGTTTTTTTTTAAATACAATTTTGGTAAGATCTTCCTAGAAAAAATCTCTCCTTCCTTACTTTCACTCTTCTTTCTCTCTTCATAAATTATTCACCTCTATCTTTCTTTTTTCCTTTAAAATATCTGAAAATGAAACATAATCTTGATCCAAATTTTTTATGTACTGGACATTTTACTTTTGATTTTCCAATAGGCATTAAGAATCCCATTGAAGCCAACAATATAATGTTTGGCACCATAGTATTTATCATTTGAAAGTTGAGGGTCCTTTATGTAAGTTCATACACCATGAAGTTAATACTTTATTAAGCGATGCGTAGTCATGAATATCTCAAGTAAGCAAACATTCCCATTTGATATAATTATTCTAAGTAGATTCTCTCTTTTTTGGATTAGTACTAAATGGAGGGTGCCTTGCGATGTTTGAATAATGGGTTTGTGAATAAATCCTGAGTTGACTTAGGGCACAAACTTTATAGATCTTATGATTTTTAAATGAAGATAAATAATAACATGAAGTTACTACATGCAGAGTATTAATTTTCTATGCAATTCTCACAACATATTCTACAATTTTGATGAGGAAAGAGAAAGAAGAGAGATGCAGGAAAGAGAGGAAGAGGAGAGAAAATCTTATAAATAGAAATTTTTGAGAAGAAAAAAAGAAAAAGGAAACTCTCATTGTTAACCCCCCCCCCCCCCCCCCCCCCCCCCGTTAAATCTTTATTTAATTAGACAGAGGGCTGGCACAACCCTCCCTTAAGGAGGTTGGCAAATCCGGACTTGCAATTCTGATTAGCTTAGGTTACATGTTATTATTTTGTGAGAATTCTTTATTTTATTATTTTCTATGCAATTCTCACAATAAATCCGAACTCGCAATTAATTTTCTATCCAAATTCTCTGTTAAATCTTTATTTTCTATGCAATTCTCATAAAGGACCCTCAACTTTCAAATGATAAATACTATGGTACCAAACATTATATTGTTGGCTTCAATGAGATTCTTAATGCCTATTGTAAATTCAAAATTTAAATGTCCGGTACATTGAGAATTTGGATCAAGGTTATGTTTCATTTTCAGATATTTTAAAGGAAAAAAGAAAGATGCAGGAGAGGTGAATGATTTATGGAGAGTAAAAGAAGAGTGAAAGTAGGGAAGGAGAGATTTTTTCTAGGAAGATCTTACCAAAATTGTATTTAAAAAAAAACTCTTTGTTAACCCTGTTAAGTCTTTGTCCAGTTAGAGAGAGGGTTGGCTCAACCCTCCGTTAAGGAGGGTTGGCAAATCCGGACTCAAATTAGAGAATGGAAAGATAATAAATGACAAACTGGAGGAAAACTTGGAAGAGAGCGTGTTGGAGAGTAAAGTGGTGGAAGAGAGGAAAGATATGTTTGAAGAAACTGTGGCAGTGATGGAAAATATTGCGGGTTTGCAAGAAAAAGAAACTCTGGGGGTGGTGGAGACTGTGGAATTACCAAGAAAATTAGGGAATAAAAAGATAATAAATGACAAACTGGAGGAAAGCTAGAAAGAGAGTATAATTGGTGTTGGATTTCGAAACAATGGGTCATTGAAATTACACCTCTCCATTTATAGTTTATGCATATTCTAGAAATTTTAGAATAAGTGGTAGTTACTCTAACTGGTATTACTAAATTCGATTGGAGTTGAACAATTTCGTATAACTGTAATTAGATGAGACCTTCGTTTCCAAGGCTCCCAAACCGTCAGTTTCTCAGCAATTGGAGTTGCTTCTTTCCAAGATGGAGATGCTTCAAATCTCCCTTGAGAAATTGGAAACTCTGGAGAAATATACTGAGAAGCTCGCCCTGAACTTCGTTCAACTCCAAAACCAATTTGTTGGGTTTGTTCGAGTTCAATCAACCATTCTCGAAATGGTTGATAAAGTGAAAAAGATAGTAGAGAACTGCAAGAACTGGCTAGATGCAACCAGTGATTTTGTCATGGCTCACGATGAGCCTCAGGAGGAAAACATCGGTTGGCTCTGAGTTTAAACTATGTGATGAAGTTTATTTTGATGTTTGGAGAAAAATGAATGTTCTATGATCACAATAAGCAAGCCTGATAAAAGTTTATTCCCAGTATTACTCAAATAATCAATTGATAAAAATTTATTCCCAGTATTGCTCATTTGTTATATTGTATTGTCATTTGCTATTTCATCCATCATATTACAAAAGCTTAAATAACTAATGACAACATATTGATGATGACTGATGTTACTTTGGATAATAAGGTTTACATGATAACATTTGTGATCACTAATACATGGTTGTATATTGTTGTTACTGAATTAACACAACATCTTCATCCAAATCGAATTCTTCCTCCTGACCACTATCATACACCTGACCTTCTTCAGCTTTACCAACCTTAATGTAATAGCCTATTTTCGTAGAGATCGAAAATAGTGCTTTACACCCTTGAAATGAAGAATGTTGCAGATGAAATAGTTATAAACACAAAGTTTTAGCATGGAAAACCCTTGAATGGGTAAAAAACCACGGCCTCTCCTGAGGATTTTAGAAAGGGAGATGTTTGCTAGCTATTACATAGAGAGAGATGTAGAAAAGATCTCTGAGCAATCCCTTCTTTCCTCCAGCTCTCTAGTCCTATTTATAGGTCTTATAACATGACCGTTACAATATTGCATTAATGAGGAACGTTACGATATCAAGTTTAATGAGTCTTCATAATGGTCGAGTAACGGCTTGAGTAAATCTTCTTCTTTGTAACCACTCCATAATGCGCCATAAATGCGCCACGCGTTTGTTGACGAGGTCGAGTAAATGCGATAATGTAGCAGGTCGAAGTACTATAGTTGTATCAGTTCAAAGTACTGTAGCAGGGGGTACTGTAGCAGTTCGGGTTAATGTAGTTGTTACTATTCAAAGTACTGTAGTTGTATCAGTTCGAGTACTGTAGCAGGTCGGGGGGTACTGTTGCAGTCCGAAAAACTGTAGCAGTTCGGGTTAATGTAGATGTTACTATTTAAAGTACTGTAGATGTAGTAGTTCGAAGTTACTGTAGCAGGTCGGAGTATTGGAAATAGGTCATCACATTCACCCCGTCTCAGCCAATAGCACGGGAAGCATCAGAAGCGAGTGGTGTAATAGCCTATTTTCGTTCCCACATACGGTGCCAAATATAATAGCCTATTTTTGTATTGCACGAAGATAGCGCTTTACACCTTCAAAATCTAGAGTGTTTAGTTATGAACATGAAACAAACAACACTAGATTTAGCGTGGAAACCCTTGAATGGGTTAAAAACCACAACCTCTCCTGAGGATTTTAGAAAGAGAGAGAGGTATATTTAGACGGCTAGCTATTACAGAGAGAGAGAGAGAGAGATGTAGAAAAGATCTCTTAGAGGTTCTCATAGCAGCCTCTCTAATTCGTAGCTATCTAGTCTTATTTATAGGTCTTATAATATGACTGTTGGTTACATTGAACGTTATAATATGTGAACTTGATGAGTCTTCATAATGGTCGAGTAACGGCTTGAGTAACTCTTCTTCCTTGTAACCGCTCCATAATGTGTTATAAATGGCCACGTGTTTGTTGACGAGGTCGAAGTATTATAGATGTATTAGTTCGAAGTACTGTAGCAGGTCGGAGTACTGTAGCAGTTCGGGGGTACTGTAGCAGTTTGGGTTAATGTAGCTGTTACTATCAAAAGTACTGTAGCAGGTCGGAGTACTGAAGCAGTTCAGGTTAATGTAGATGTTACTATTCAAAGTACTGTAGCTGTAGTAGTTCAGGGTTACTGTAGCAGTTCGGAGTATTAGAAATAGGTCACCACACTTAACAACTTAAGGAGTAACACATTCCGACTTCTTCTTTACAGTGGCCTTTAGCATGTGTTTAACATCTTCATGCATTCTCTTTAAGTGGTGGTGGCGAGTACATCGTTTATGTCTTCTCGTCGAGCAATGATTGAAAGTGGTACTCCCACCAGTCACCACACCAAGATAGGAAATCTTCTTTCCAGAGTAAATATGCGTATTCCACCTCTTTAAGCATATATGGACTTGCACAGCACTTATAGTAAATATGTATGGTTGGGCCTAGGTAATATAGTGTACTGCTATGTCGTTCAGATTTTGCATGCTCTATGGTCTCCTTTTAAGATATGGTATTAAGTTGATTGGATGTTATACCTAGAAGACCTATTGCATAGCATTAGATAACAGATGAAGCAAAAGAGAAGTACATATATGATTTAAATCTATATTACAACTAGGGCTCTCAATGGATTGGATTTGACCCTGATCCGATCCTGTCCGATCCGTTAACAAAGGATTAGGATTCACCATGACCCGATCCGTTAGCTAGGGTATATACCTATTGGTTATGTACAATATGTCTCTAACTTTGCCTCTAATTTTAATATATGGGATGCATCATTTTTTGGTTTAGAGGTATGTATTGTCAATTTTATATATATGTTAGTGTCCATGGTTTACAAAAATATGTTTCGTGTTAATCCCTATAACTTAATATAACAAGAATTGAAAATTTCTAAAGGCTTTAAGCATAACGGATCTAATCGGATCGGATCGGATCAGATCACATAAATCCTTAAAGGACCGGGTCAGGATCGACCAAGATCCTGGCCCAATCCGGTCCATTGACAGCCCTAATTACAACCAAAGTCAGTCAAATATAGTCTAATATAGATAGATTGCAACCAAATATGACTTATTCCACGACGCGTTGAATGCTTTCTTCAAGACGAGCAATGGCTTCTTTCAAATGCTCCACGACACTTTCAAGCCTGGTGATTGAAGTTAATGCTTCAACCAAGCCCGTAGCAAGGATGTCTGAATTCTCTCACTGAGGTGGTGGTGGTGGACATTTATGCCCTCGCCGGCCATTCATGGAGGGTGCAACGCCTATTTAAAGTATACGAACCATGGTGTATTAAAAATTTCTTTTTTAGACTACTAATTTATAGACTGGAATGCAACACAAGTTAGAGTCAACTAATACAGCGCTTGGGGAAGTAAAACTTTCTAGAATATGCATAAACCATAAATGGAGGGGTGTAATTTCAATCAACCGTTGTTTGGAAATCTAAGAGCATCAAGTGTAGCCTAGCTAAAGTATAGCTAGGAAGATGAGTTGGAAAGTAGTATTTGAAAAAGTCTAAAAAATAGACTCCTCCAAAACTACTCCATGTCAAAAAAAAAATGACGTGTAAGAAAAATCTGTTGAAATTCAGTTTTTTCCTCCTACTGTTTCACTCTCCCATCTCTCTTTACAAGTCTTTCTCCCCCTCATTTGAATTTTATTCAAGAACATATCACCTGCCATCAAATTTAAAAAATCACATTTATCTTCTCTAATTAGTTGCCACCCAAATCCCCAAGTAAGCACAAATCTTATTCAACTCTACTCTCAATACTTAAATTTCTTAGTGAGTACTTATTTATTGGGTTTTAACAAAAAAATCCAATTCTTCTAGTTTAACGTATACTTTATAATGTCTTATGATTCGTCATCCGCTGATGATGTCATAATCCTCACAGGCTTAGCATATGGAGAAACTGAAAGGATTCAAAACGAAGGTCAAAAGAGGAGTCGCCGTAATGAGTCTCGTACCTCCATGTGGCGAGAACGAATCGCAGGAAATGAGAAACTTTCCCGTGACTACTTTGAAAACCCTCCTCTTTATAATGATATTCTTTTTTGAAGAAGGTTTCGAATGAGGCGTTCACTCTTTCTTCGCATCAAAAATGCAGTGGTTCAACGTGATTCATTTTTCATGCAACGAAGAAATGCTGCTGGTATCTTGGGGTTTTCCTCACTTTAAAAGATAACAGCTGCTTTAAGAATGCTTGCATATGGAGTAGCAGCAGATGCCTTGGACGAAAATTTAAGGATCAGTGAAACTACCGCAATAAAAAGCCTTAAAAGGTTTTGCATCACAATCGTGGATGTTTTCGTTAAAGAGTATTTGAGGTCCCCTAATGATGACGATGTCCGCCGATTGCTAGTTGTTGGTGAGCAACGTGGATTTCCTGGAATGTTGGGGAGCCTTGATTGCATGCACTGGGTATGGAAGAATTGTCAAACCGTGTGGCAAGGGATGTACAAAGGTCACGTTCATAAACCAACTATCATTCTTGAAGCCGTTGCTTCATATTCGTGAGAAGGGTTGGTCTTTTGTCCATTAAAGCGGTAAGTGAGCTAGGTTGGCATTTTATAACATACCACTGCACCATTCCTTCCTTCATTCTAAACTTAAGACCTTTTTTCCTTAACTATTACACTATCATTAGATAATAAAGCCACAATGCTCTAATAACTACTACAATGACGATGAACCTAAATAAACTGCTATATAACGGATAACCAAAAACGGGTCGAAAAAAATCCCACAAATATCAAATCAATTTCAACTAAAACAACTCAAAGTTTTAATACCAATTACTCAAAGGGTATCTCAAATAAAGCCAATTCCCCCGTTTTCTCCAAAAACTACTCAACTTTTTAATACCAATTACTCAAAGTTCATCTCTTGCGAAATGTATGTTACTTTCATGAAAGTTACTCTCAATTATTGTATGATAGTAATTATGACTAGGCAAGTGAAAATAAGTTAACAACTACTGATAGCTTGCAAAGAACTTCCCCATTTGTGTGCATTACTGCAAGATAAGAAGAAAAAATGGTAACAAAAACAATAAAATTAATCCAACTTACTTGTTCCCAAAAGAGAATGTAAGCCTGGTGATCTTCATGAGCATGACAGTAAAAGGTGCATCATCAGACACAGTAGCTAGAAGTTGCGAGTAACAGTTCACCATAATGTCCCTTTAGGCTCCTTCTCATACCCTAGGAGATGATACACATAATCCTGTCTAAATAAATGGTGGCAAGGGTAAACAAGATCAGATGTGCAATTCAAAATAATTGAATCTACCATCTTGTATAGCAAATAAGACTTAAGGCGAATACTTAAAGGAAAATCCAAATTGAGTTTTATTATTCTAATTATTTCAGAAGATGAATGTTGGGTTTTGTCATCTAAAGTAGTAGAGAACTGCAGTGGAGAAAAAACAAAATCCAAACCTGTTCAACGATGTAAGATGGGTTTCGCCGCCTTCTACCGGTTTAATTTTAGATAGGTTGTCAGTAGCAGCATTGGCTTCTCTGAAAACCTATTCAACGATGCAAGATCCAAACCTTAACATCAAAATTTGAATTCTTTCAACTAGTCTTTGGACCTGCCTGGGGGTTTTCCCATTCTTGTTGAGCAGGTGGTAGGCTTCTCCAAAATCAATGTAAAGGGTAACTTTATTAATCTCAAGTTTCAGACCTAGTAACAGGCCAGCTTCAATGCTTTGCAACTCATAAATGATGATACTTTAAGCTCTAACTCGACCAGCAACAGCTTTAACTGACATTCCTTCTTCAGTTTTCACAATAGCTCCAAATCCACCAACTTCAGATAAAGATCCATTTGTATTAATTGTATGGTAACCAGGAGGGGGTTTTGTCCAGCTGCAAAAGACAGGTTCTGTTATCTTCATTCTGTTTGGGAGGTTCCATTCCTGTAGGCAGATCCTGTTCTGATCAGTATCCTCAATGTTATATCAGTACAAGCTAGTTTGGTCCTAACATCATTAATAATGTTATGCAGAATCATAGTAGCAGGTTTACTTTTGCTTTCAAAAATTCTATTATTCCTTTCGCCCCAAATGTGAGAAATAAAAGCACAAAAAGTAAGTTTCCTAATCTTAGCCATAAACGAGTTTCCTTTGAAGTGTTTAGAGCACCAAGAGATTTCAATATCCCAGTCAGAGCACAAAGCAAAGGATGTGCATCTATAAGCTCTTACCTTGGAGTAAATCGTCAATAAAAAAAATCAACATTGGATTAGACCTAACCTCATATTATAACCATAATGGATACATTTTGTAGTAAGACCATCGCGATGTTTTTAGTATTCATTTGTTTCAAATCCTCTTCCTCTACAACATCTAACATAATAACGGCCCAGTTGAGTAATGTAGAAATGTATAATCTTAAATGAAACGTGTTTAGCCTAGATGTAAATATAGTATAGAAACATTATTTTACCTGATTATAAGATCCAATGTTTTGTTGGTATCCAAAAGTAAGGAATGAAGCAGAACTCAAAGTTTAGCAGAGGTGAAGGAGTACGTACCGTGATCTATCCAAACATTAATGTTAATAGGCCATTTCTGCAGTAATTCAATTCCCATGTTTGAACCTGGTAGACAAGTTTAGCATTTAGCCCTACACGGCATTTCCCTTTCTCCGCCGGTACGTTTGTCTTGGCTTTTAGGCCTGTACCAACAAATACATAATGTTGAGTCAGACGTTTTAACAAACACTTTAGTAGATTGCAAACTAGGAGCAAAAACACATACTAGCGACAAGCATAGCATCATATGGATGCTAAAAAATAACGGACTTATTAAGGCAATACTTCATGTCTACATTGTACTAGGCAACACTACATGTTTACATTGTACTTATTGCCATGCTAACAATGCATATCACTAGATTAATAACCTTTAACAAGTAACAACCCCAATTACACGAGAATACCATTACCTAAAGAGTCTTATCTATACTAGAAGCAGTGTGTTGTGAAAGGACGCACAAAGTGTGGCATCCTCTGGGCAAGCAAAGCAGAGCATGCAAACTGTTTGATGAAATGTCAAAATGGATTACCCAATGAGAACTAGTCTTTGTTGTTCTGTAGTAGTGCTAGTCTTTGTTGCTCCTCCTTTAGTACCACCACCTTCTCATCTGCAACTGTTGTTAAACCAAGCAATATCTGACCTACATACTCCAATATATCATACAACAAGAATATAATAACATAGGAAGCATCATATAAATTAATAATATGAAGCCATATATTTGAACTTCATGATGTTTACTCGGAAATAAAAAGATCACATAATTGAAATCCATGATTTTGCAAAACCAAAGTGAAAATCGGAAACTAAAAACGAACTATAAGATCTAAATACTCGCAAAGGCAACTCATCCCATCCACATTGAAATAATGGACTGTCAAACAAGTCCATATCAATAGAAGAAACATAAAACATTCTCAGCAACATCCTTCAATCTTCATACTATTTATTCCCGAGTAGTAAAACTTCCATGGGCATCCCTGTTCATAAAAAAACAAAAAACATTAAGTACAAGGTCCTCAGATAATGGCAAATAATATTAAACAAGTAGCCAACACTAGTGAACATGAAGATGATGCAAAAGCAAGTATACACAAAAGAACAAAGATTACTAAATTTAATCATCCACAGACCTATTTCTTGCAAGAATCTCCTCTTTCTTAGTTTTGTAGAATTCATTTGTCATTTCATCCATGCCGTCAGTATTAGTAAGCATTATCCTTTCATCCTCTTTAAATTGCTCCGACAGAAAATGCCTATCCCAATCTTTTTTCTTTTCATCAATAAAACCTTGTCGAATTTCAGCAAATTTAGAGCCACTTTCAGTATCTTTTCTCTTCCGCTTTCTGATTTCTTTTTCTTTCTTCCTTCATGTCGGCCTATCCAAGCTATCACTGTTATTTTTTGTTGCTTCATCATTTCTGATATGGGTAGCTGGAATACATGGATTAGAACCATTAGGGGATACTTTGGTTTTCCTTTTTTCTTTTCAACTTCTAACTCCCATTTTTTATGATGCTTGAGCTGTTCCCAACAATGGTCTAACTTAAACTTTTTCTTTTCAATCCGTTTGTACATCTTATGGGCAAGTTCAACCTGAGATTCAGGTACAGATAACAAATAATTATACAAGTATAAACAGATTTAAGAAAATATAATGTTTAGAATATACCTTATCGGCATCGGTAGTCCCGCTAGGATCTCTATTTACAACTTGAGCATAGTATCTGCAGAACTTGATCGTCATTAGTTGAATCTGTGATCATCGATGCATTAAAGAACTTGCATTGCGATTTGAATCACAGTCCTTGAGCTCATGGTAATACCTCCAAATTCGTTCCCAAAAAGTACTAAATTTTTTACCAGTACCATCAATTGGGTCTTGGCCCGTGTTCAGCCAAGCTGATATGAGCAATAAGTCCTCTTTTGTATAACTCCCACTACGTGCTCCAACAATTTTAACTTCGTCATTTGATTCTTCAGGAAGTGTTGGTTGAATTGGGCATGATTCGTGGACAATTGGTTGAGTCGTATATGATGGTTGCCTCTGTGAATAAACTGATTGTGGGAACATGGGCATCGAAAATGCATGTTGTTGTTGTTGTTTTTGTGGATAAGCTTGTTGTTGCATGTATAACTGCATATAAGCTTGATACTGAGATACTTGTTCCGGCGAGAAGGGTTGATGTGACTCAGACGTGAGTTCATCATCCAATGTATGTTGCTTGTCGTGCGTCATATTGAATTACAAACTTCTATGAAACAAATACATACCTGAAATATCATACAACTCTTCTTTGGGGGCTGAATTAGAGAGAGAAACAACTACAAAAACATGAACCTTGATGGAGATATGATGGGGGTATTTATAGGGAAAGAGATGATAAGGAGAAATAAGGTTAGTGGGGAGAGAAACTGAGGGATATTGTGGGGATATATGGTTGGTGGTGGAGAAATTGAGGGAGATAATGGGGAAGAGATACAATTCCTATAAGAGAGATATCTCTTGCGCATGAAAAATACTCGCGGGAAGTGAAGAATAGGGTGGGGGGAAGTGATTCCACGTAACCCATCTCTACTTTACACGTAAACAATTTTGATGTGGTAGCTGATTATTTTCTCTCTCCTCCCTCGCTATCTTTGAGGAGAGAGAGTATTGAAACCCCAAATAACTGTCTTTTTGAAGAGGCTAAAAATATTTTTTTTTACACTTTCTCCTCTTTATTTTAGCTATAAGGAGCCTACACCTGATGCTCTAAGAGCATCTGTAGTCGACTCTCTATATTGGCTTAAAATCAAATTTGGAGAGCCAAATATTTATAAAATACCTACATCCGACTCTCCAAATTAAAGTTAAATTGCCTAAAGTCATATTTGTTTATCAAATTTGACTGTTTTTTTCACTCTTCAAACCAAATTTAATGAAACAAAATCTACCCAAAAATTAAGAATTTTATGGAAAAGTTGACATGTGGCATTTGACGAGTACTTTTTGAGGAGTCGGATGTAATGAAAAAAATTTATGACTTCTATTAGCCAATAAAGCCAAATTTGGTGGCTAATATTTGAAGAGTAGACTACAGATGCTCTAACACCAGTTAGAGTAATTACCATTTAGTCTAACTGTAACAGATGTTGAACAAATTAGTATAATTGCTAAAATTTCCACGTGCTAAAATTTCTAGGATAACCGTCATTCAGATTTCAGAGTAGAGATACGTTCAAGATGATAAATAAATCCTTATAAGATGGCAATCTGTAGTTCTAAATGATTACAAATGATAACCCATTTAGATAGATAAAAATGCCAGAGCGAAAGTTGACAAAAAGAACCAAAATAGTTTATAATACATGTCAAAAATACTATTCCAAAATCATGTAAGTGTTTATAACAAAAATTAGTTTCGAAGTTGTTACAAAATACAGATATGCGACGCTTGAACGGACCTTGTACTCCCTTTAGTATTGATTATCAGGCAAGCCTAAAGACAGCAGATCATGCATGATTGTGAAGCGGCAATGACTGCCTTGAATTCATTTTAGGATATCTGTATTGTTGAGAATGGACTCCAGGAAAGTAGGAAAATAAATCCCACCGTCACATGTATTAAGTTGCTGTGGAACCATACGCAAATTCATTTTTCACCCTCCTCGGAAGTGGTACTTACTTTTATCCATCTTCTTATTTTCCTTCCCATACTCCCAAAAAAAAACACAAACCGGGTACGTACCATCATCTCTATAATTGTCTTCATATCCTTGTATTTCTTGATGCTTTCGTTGGTCTCTACTTATGGCAGAATGGAGTCGTAGAAGGAAACAATCTTCTCTGTACAGTTTACAGTCACCGCCACCCAATAAATTTTGTCCATATTCGACAAGAAAATAATTTCGTTGATATTGAACAGATTGTAATCTTGTTGGAAGTACGATTTTTCAGTTCTTCGTCCATGACATTTTCAACAGCTTTTGTCGTAACATTTTTGTCTTCATGTCTTGTGACTTTGGGAACTTATTGAACTCATCGTACGCGCTTACCAAAAGTGGTAAGGTAAACACGTCCATAAGATGTTTTTGAAACATCCAATTTTGGAGTTTGTTTTATTTAGTGTCTAGAGTAGGCGTCAACATTATCTCGTGGTTATCCAGCGTCAGTGAATACGCGTGGAGCGACTACAACTGGACTGATTGACTCGTAAGTGGGTTTCTAACTCTTTGTTCTAAAAAGTCAAGCCTATATATTTTATAGAGTATAAAAAAGTAATAAGAATGTCTCCTTAAAGAAAACAGAAGTTTTATTCGAATAACCTTTAATGTTGTTCGAATATGTTACAACGGATAGAATTGTATTCGAATAGAATTGCTTGTGTTCGAATAACTTTTAACAGATGCATTTCTATTCGAATAGATTGATTGTTGTTCGAATAACTTTCAACAGTTACATCTCTATTCGAATAGAGAAACTGTTGTTCGAATAACTTCTATAAGATAGATCCATGTTCGAATAGATTAATTTTTATTCGAACAGAGTCCGTGTTTTCCGTTTTCCATTTTCCGTTTTCCTTCTTAAGACATACTTACATTTTTCAAACGCTCACTTCTTGAAAACCTATCTTTTGAGGGCTTGTCTTTTAGTGTGAAGAGAGATCCATCTTTGAGAGATTCAAGAGAGAATCAAATCACTCAACTCTTGAATCAATCAATTGATCAAGAAACCTTAGTCATGCATTGAATAACTGGATAGAAGATTTTGAGCGATTCAAGATTAGGAGCTTCGACGTGAGATTGGAGCGAGGCGTTGCGAGAACGCGGAATTGATTGCAAAAAGATTAATTGGAAGAGAGATAACCATGGGAAGTGCTTATCGAGTCTGTAAGTGATTAAATTTTTGTAATTATTTTTCAATAGTAGATTGTTTAGCTATCAGGTGATTCGATAGCAACCTGTGGGTTTTTCTCCAGAAAAAGGTTTCCCACAAGGTTAAAAATCTTTGTCTTGTCTTTAATTTTCATTTCTTGTTTGACATTAGATAATTGTATCGACTTGAATTAGGTTAAGCATAGACCATTAATTTAAAAGATTTATGACTTATCGATTTAGACCTAAAACAATCGAAATTGGTTAGTCTCAGGCGACTAGTTATTTCAGTTTTTGATCTTTTACATCGATTTGAATGTTCTCCGGCAGGTAGAGTCTGAATATTGCTCTGAGTATACATTTATAGCCAGAGGAAACCGGTCACAATTATTGGGGGTACAAGTTATCCAGTTCACACATTTACAGGTAGCCTTATATTATTAGAGGTCATAAGGCGAAGGGACCTTGGGGGTCCTCCCAGTGGCGGAGTTAGGATTATTGGTTAGGGGGGCAGGGAATTTGGGAGGTTTGGGGGAGCGAGCCCCAAAAAAAAATTAGAGGGATTTGAAAGGTATTTTTGTAGCGGTTCTTTATGAAATGCATAGCTGAAAATGCCCTCTCTGCTGTCGCTATCGCAAACTAATCATCACCTACACAAATTGCAGTGATGTCACCGATCATATCGAATCACACACAAATCTCCCAAATCAACCAACAACTATGGTCCAACTACATTAAACCCCTAATTTCTCTAACCAATAACAAATCAATCATCGACATCAATCACAAATTACACTAAAATCAGTCCAAAATCAGTAAAATTAGATACAAATCGAACCCTAAAATAGCCGAGAGAGAGACTCGCCATTGTTGGAGAAAGGCAAGAGAGTTTTTGAGCAAATTTAGGGCACAAAGAGAGAGATACTTTGGTTTGCTTATGAGATGGTCACATGATGTGATCGGGTTTTTTTTTAATGTATATAAGTATATATAACTAAACCCTTTTTTGGAGAAAAGTGAGTGGGGGCATCTGCCCCCACTAGTCCTCATGTGGCTCCGCCCCTGGGTCCTCCTAGCAGCGCTTTGAAAAAAACTAGGAAAATGAATAGCTAATCCACTCATTTTAATTTGTCCAACAAGGGGGATAATCTGAAGACTAGTTCTTCTGGTTTCCCAAGTTTTTTATTTTCGTTTCTCTCTCCACCCAAGAAAATAGAGAATAGTTGTTTTGACATGGCTTCGAATTTTTACAATTAAAATGGGGACCGACCAACAAAGGTTCGATATTTTTTTTGAATGTGATCCCGTTTCGAATAAAATCGGGAAAGACCAATATGGGTTCGAATTTTAGGATGAGGAAAGATGCTGTAATCTAAGGAGATAGCCCATTTGAGTTGTGAGGTGGCGGAATTAACGAGTTAACTAACCAGGACTCAAAAAACTATTTGACTTTTATTAGCCAATTAAGCCAAATTTTGGTGGCTAATATTTGAGGAGTCGGCTACAAATGCTCTTACGGACAAAACACGTATCTATTAAAACATCGCAGAGGTGAATATTTTTTAAGTTTTAACGCTAATGCAACTACATAAACCTAAATCAGCCATTCTAAGAGTTTTCAATTTGGGCTGAAGTGTCTTATTATTTGTAATTTTTACTTTTGTTACAGTTTTATTCTAGTGCTGATATCCAACACATTTCTACCATATCTGAGAAACATTGTAGTGAATACTTCGGAAACTATTTAATGTAAAAGTAAAATATACACCAAGGAACCGATCACAATGATCAATGTAAACTCTCACCAAGTTTCATAAGGTATGAGTGTGCAAAAGAAGCATGTATCGCCGCTCCAATGGGAAGAACATTTTCATCGATTGTAAAATATGGACTGTGAGCAGGGTGGATGTGTCCTGCCTCGTCATTTCTCGCTCCGATCAAAATTATGGTCCCCGGTACATGTTCTAAGAAAAATGCAAAGTCTTCACTCCCCATGAAGCTAGAAGAAACACGTATGTTACTAGCTCCCAAAATCTCGCTAGAAACATGAACCATGTGTTCATAAACACTTTCATCATTTACAGTTGGAGGTATTGCAGGACATTCCTCAAGAAAGTTTACTTCAGCGGTGCACCGGTTAACTGCCGCTTGTGCTACATAACCTGATAAAGAGTAAGAGAGTGAGCTATATAACAGTAGAAAACTTGAGGTTCTAAAGAGTATTCCATGGATAAAGTTTTCACTCAACCCGAGCCCAATCTGACCTCGGATAGGAAAACAATTGCCAAACATCGGTCTGGATAACTTGAGTTTGGGGCCAAGCCCGAGAAAACCTCGGATTGGCCTCCTGTAAAGACAAGTCCGACTGGTCCAGTCTGATTAACTTGTCAGCTCAATAGGGTTGCTTTAGTACCGCTTTAATTCGATCTCTCAATGCATTGTAGCTCTTTTTGTTGAAAGCCCTGAAAGAACCAGTAATCTTAGCAAAGTCTGGCATAACGTTAAAAGCATTTCCTGCTTCAATCTTGGCTACAGTTACCACCTGCAACAAAGACATCACGCTAAACTCTCCAACAAGAACAACATAAAAAGCATGTGCTGCTACGTACATCTATATGATCGTTAAAAATTGGAGCTCGTTCTAATTACCTGTGAGTCGAGAGGATTGATCTCCCTCGACACAATGTTTTGTAAACTAATTATAGATGTTGCTGTTGCCAAGATCGGGTCAATAGTGCATTGTGGAATTGCCGCATGGCCACCTTTCCCAGTAATCTTTGCTTCAAAGCCTCCACATCCTGCAAGAAATTCTCCCCGCCGCGAGGCAACAACGCCTGTAGGGTGTGTTGTACTTGTGTGAATGCAAAAAATTGCCTCCACATTTTCAAGTGCCCCTTCTTCGATCATTTTTTGCGCTCCTACACCTCTTTCCTCCGCTGGTTGAAATATAAGAATGGCAGTTCCCTAAACAATCATTTATGTAGATACTAATCAGGATTTCATAATGACCTGATACATGCTTTGAAAGGATAAATATTTTAGTGTTACCTGCAACGTGTTTCGGAATTTTTGGAGTATTTTTGCTGCACCCAGGAGCATGGTAGCGTGTGCATCATGTCCACAGGCATGCATTTTCTCATCTATATTGCTCTTGTGCTCCCATTCTACCATTTCCTGCAACAAGCAACAATGTATTTCTTCAAATACTGGAAGTCACATACAATACACACTGTGTATAGGAACTTCACATCGTAATCGGATATCCTTTGAATTTCAGCTAGAAAATGCTAACGACGATCACCGATAATGAGATTATGTCGAAGCACGAGAAAAAAATCCATCCTATTAATTATCGCCTAATGGCATAGACAAAAGGCTAAAATTTGCTATTTTCAAGCTTATCTATACGAGGCTAGAGTTTGTAGATTTCACTATTGCATTATATTGATCAAATTTTCTCTTGCCCCCTATTAGATAGACGAATTCGCAATTGCCGCCCAGCGTTGCACTAATTGGCCTATGACCCCCATTTTGGGTTGACTGCCTTTGACAGGTCAAAATTTGGTGAACTTCCAAAAACACCCTCGCGTGCCAAGCACGTGAATCACTGACCCAGGTTATTGTAGAACATGTATTCAAAATTGAAGATAAAGATGAACGAAAAGGAAATGGAAAAACTGAAGATCGAGGCTTGCAGTCATTGCAATTTCTTTAAGACAGATTTCACCCTGCGTATGGTGCTTCACAGTTTGACGGTGTCTGCCTCCCAAGATACAATGATCGAATCGTATAGACTTGAAGCACTCAAGTCGATACGCCTGTCGAACTATCTGTGATTTCACTCTCAAGAAGGAATCAAATTGAGAAGAGGAATAAGATTTGGGGATGTTTTCTGTGTCAAACACATCAAGAACAATCATATAAATAAAGGAGACGGTGTCCTATAAAAGCACCTGTAGACGGGGTTGCGTCCCAAGACACATCTCTGAGAAGAGTTGTGTCTCTTGAAGAGTAACTGCATGTTTTATTCGAATAAAATCTATTTTTGTTCGAATACATTCTTTACTGCCAGATTTATTCGAATATAATTATAATCTATTCGAATAGATTCTTCCTGCCAAATTTTTTTTGAATAGAATATTATTCTATTCGAATACAAAATATTATATTCGAATACAATCTTATTCGAATAGAATCTATAAAATAGTTCAAATTGGTCGTGGGTTGGTTCGTGCACACAAGCCCATGAGCGTCCCCATAGCAAGCCTTTACACACTCGCCTCACACACTTGTGAGGGCACCACTTAACTTACACATGCTATACATGTGTAACCCAATATAAAGTAAAAATACTTTTTTCACTTATCCAATGTGGGACTAACAGTAATCACCAAGGTTTTATTCAAGCCACAAAGAAAAGACATGCGTTTTTTCCAACAGTTATAACTAAGTTCCCTCTGAGCCAACGTTATGTTTGCGTGTGTAAACTGCACATCACCATTCCTTGGCATCTTCAACATCATCCTATTAGCTTTCACCTTCAACAACCTCTCCAAAATGCTCACAAGCTCGGTAACAGGAACCGGCGATGTGTTCCCCAAATTAAAGACCAGTAGCTGTGTAGATCCCTTCTTTTTTCCACCACTACTTGTACTCTTCTCTGCCGTATCTAAAGATCCCAAACACCCTTCACAATGTCATCAATGTAAGTGAAATCCCTAGCCACAGTTCCATGATTCGGACCTTCGAAGATGGGAATTGACTTTCCTTTCAATATATCTTTAGTGAAAAAGAAGTATGCCATATCAGGTCGTCCCCAAGGGCCATAAACCGTGAAGAAACGCAACCCAGTTATCGAAAGTCCATGAATGTGGTTATAAGTATGGGCAATTTCTTCCCCAGCTTTCTTCGTAGCTGCATAAAAACTCGTAGGCTGGTCGGTACGCTCTCTTTCCAAAAACGGGACTTTCGAATTCATACCATAAACAGAACTCGAAGAAGCCCATACAATTGAAGGTTGTGGATTTGCAGATTTACATACTTCAAGTAGATTACCCCTTTTTTTTTAATCTTCTGCAACAGGTAACCTAGATCAGTGATTAACGTGTTTGGCACGCGATGGTGTTTTTGGAAGTTCACCAAAATTTGACCAGTCAAAGGCCAGTCAAAAAAATGGGTTGACTGGCCAATAAGTGCGAACTCTGGGGGACAATTGCGAATTCGTCTATCACAATGGGGCGCAAGAGCAAATTTGCTCCATTATATTTTAGTATCTCAAATATTGTAACAAATATAAGATGAAAGCAAATAAGAGTGTTGAAATATACCTGAATTGGCAAAGCATCCATATCTGCTCTAAGAGCAACAAAAGGCGGAGAACCAGACCCAATGGTGGCTACTACACCGGTATGAGCAACCGGCCACCGATACTTAACACCCATCTCATCCAACTCGCGTCTAATCACTGCACTCGTCTTAAATTCTTCAAAAGCAAGCTCCGGGTACTCGTGAATTTCTCTCCTAATCTTCTTCAGCCAGTTTACAGTCTCGGGAAGGTTAGCAAGCCTAATTATCTCATCCTTTATCAATGAACTCGAATTCAAGTTTTCTTCGATGCAGAAAGACGATTTGGGATTTGAAGAACAAGTTCCGAAAGTGATAACAACAATGGAGAGCAAGAGGGAGATTTGGGAGAAATCCATGGATTACTTGAGTTATCGAAAAGATAAACTATATTCAACACTTGGAAGGAAGGAAGTTGTATTTGATGAATGAAGTCTTTCCTTACCTACTTTTTTTTCGGGTATCAAAATCATCTTATTTCTCAAATCCTTGAAACACGTGAGAATGAGAAGAAAGCAGCCCCAAGTCAAAAGAAATAATTTTTAACAACTCACTTCAAGTAGCAACTTTAACAATCAGAACTTCAAAATAATGTTTAGATAAAAAGTCATCAGCACAAAACCGCTTACAAAATGTAGAAATTATTTCTGTCCAAGGGGGCGGTTTTCATCTTTGGAGATTAATTATAGGATGGGATTGATATAACTCCCATCCCAATTGGATATTTTAATATTTATAAAATTAATAGGACCCAAATCAAAAAGATTAAAGAAGGTATTTAATTAATATAATAATGGTAATAAACATACTAATAAACCTTGTTGCATTCGATTCCCATATCAATGCGACAAGTGACTCTTATTAAATTTTGTATAGATAAGGAAACCTCCATACTCTTCAAAGATAGATCTGTATTTTTTTCCTATTAAAGATATGTTGAAAATTTTTAAAACTTGTACCTCATTTTCATTTTGAGTCTTGAACCTATAACCTATTGGTTATCTGTTTTATGTGGCTCCTAAACTATAGCCTAAATTTTAGTCTTACAATAGAGGAACTAAATATATAAGGTAGTGCCCATGTGACATGTCTGTAACATGTGACATAGAGAGAGTGTATAGGTGTGTGAGTATGTGAGGGGATTTTAAACCCTATACACACTTGGACCTCTCTCAGGCGGCAGGCCGGCTCGGACTTGGGATTAGGATTGGGATTGAGCAATTGGCTCTGGAGGCCTTAGGGGCCCTTTGGGCTTGGCTCACCCTAATCTTTTTAACAAAAGCTTCCTTTGGTCTTCACATTCTTCTCTCCACTACTATAGGAGACCTGATCTTCTGGGACACGATTTGAATAGAGATAAAGCCGTTGGGGATTGAGATTGGGATTGGGCAATTGGCTCTAGAAGCCTTAGGGGCCCTTTGGGCTTGGCTCACCCTAATCTTTTTAACAAAAGCTTCCTTTGGTCTTCACATTCTTCTCTCCACTACTATAGGAGACCTTATCTTCTGGGACAAGATTTGAATAGAGAGAAAGTCGTTGACAAGCCTCTCTCTATAAATACTTTAGAGAGAGAGCCGTTGGCAAATCTCTCTCTATAAATATTTTTGTTCACCATCTTCTAAAAACAAGAGTGCGACCCGCGCCTCGAGCTGTTACTATTTGTTGTCTGTTTCATTGCCGGAGTTGTTGTTGTTTGTTACCGAAGTATAACATGTTGTTGTTGTTTACAACTCAGTTCTTCCTACTGCCTATAAATACGTTGAGTTCCTCCTCATGCCTGTTTGTTGGTGTTGTACACTACCACTACAAATCAGCCCTACTGTTGTTATTAACTCGTTACATCGCTATTGTTACTACCGTTATTTGCTGCAAAGAAAACTTGGTTGGTGTTTGCTGCTACTGCTTATAACTCAGTTGCTGCTGCTGCTGCTGCCTGTTTATATTTCAACTGTTGCTGCCTGTAACTCAGTTGCTATTGTTGCTTGTTTTTGTGTTGTTGTTGTTTCTGAAATACATAGAGCTGATTACCATAGTTGTGATGTCTTTCTTTGTTCTACAGTTCTGGGAAAGCGAATAACATGTTCATAAGCTTTATATTCTACAAGATAACATACTTTTATGGAGATCTTATCGTTCCAAGTATTCTATCTAATGCTGTAGAAATACTTCTTAAAAAAGAAAGAAAGAAAAAAGTCATTACATTTAGAACCACTACATGTTTTTTATCTTGACTTTTAGTAAGATGTTTTAGACAATATGTCATTTTCTATGTTATAAAACATACCCATACAGGGTTGAAATGAATGGCAGTTGGAGAGAGAAAGATAATAGCTTTATTTGGAAGAAAATTAAACACATCATAAATATGGACAATAATAAGACTAGGAGCGGTTCATTTAGGTGTTGTCATCTTCACTAAAGTGTTGCGTATTATTGGCAATCAATTAAAGATTAGGTATGTCTATAGGACCTTGTTTTCTTTCCTCAATTACTCTTGATATCTAGATTACATCTGCGATAGCCAAATTCCGTAGCTCGATACGATTAGGAATTAGCAATCACAGCAAATGTACCTGTAATAATACTCTACTAGAAAGTAAGAAATGCAAATATGTGTTTTTAGCGTAGAAGACCTCTGAATAGGTAAACAAACCACGACATCATATGGAGGATTATTGTAAAAGTATATTTATTTCTTTTACTGGGTATCTTTATTATAAGTGATCTCTAGAACATAGAAATGCTTTTGATCTCGTAAATAAGAAGTCTTGAGTGATTTTTCAGGTCCCTGTCTCTTCTGGAACTTTTCCTTTATATAGATTTTTCCCACAACTCTTCGTCATGCTGGAACACGTCTTCCGAGTAATAAGGTTAGTGGTGGTTGACTAAAACAATTGATGAGTTCGTGAGAGACAGGTGTCTTTGACTGGATCACATTTTCCAGGTTTAGCTCAATCCACGTTCTTGAGTAGTTCGTGGGTTAGTTAAAATGTTGACTTGAGTGTTAAGTGCTAAAATTGCGTAAACCTGAGATGAAGGTAATTCAAGCTGGATGAGCTCAATTTTGAGTGAGATTAAAGGATAAGTCTCTATAATCGCCCCGTCGCAACCGAAGTCACGAGTGGCTTTGGTTGAGAAAGGATGATTAAAAGTTTGAATTTTGAAATGGGGTAATGATGGCGTTTGACTGGGTGGAAGTTACATGATATTGGGAAGTGACGGGTATTAAATGATGATTCAGATGTATGTGACGGTTGCGTTTAAATAGTCGTGTCCGTAATAAATGATGGCGCTTGGGAAAATGTACCTGCACAATAAAGTTAGGGTTATATAAAGAGTACCTTGATTGATTCGTTGGAACAATTCTTGCATGTGTAACATTCTCTGAGATGGTGAAAACTCGGAATACAGTTCTTGAAGAGAGGATTACGTCTGAAGCGCAGAGGTTGAAGTTGAAGTACTTTGGTGATCGTTCATTGGAAATGGCAATCCCAGCCCCTGTTCCTATGACGTACTAAGGCTTGTCGGGAGAGGAAGCGGTCGAAGCTGAGGAAGATTTCTAATATAAGTGGAGATTGCATGTCTTCATCTTGACAGGCGAGGAACATTGGGCCTGTCTTCGTACCCTTGTAGAAGACAGAGTTAGGGATTCATATGCAGGGAAAGGTGTATCTACGGGGCAAATATGTTGATTTCTTGTGTTACCGTCGATTCTAATGTCGGGCCCTCTACATCTCTACCAACTCTTCGATGGTGGTGGTTATAGCGGTGATGGCAGTGGAGGAGGAGAATGAGAAGGGGCAGGGGGATCTTGCTGAAGCATTTCCATCGTGGTTTTGCGCTTAGAAGGCTTTTCATCTTGTTTTGTGGGTGCCAACACTGAGTCCACTTTGCATGGTTCTTGCTTGGAGTTCGACTGGGCTTCAATCGAGCCATGTGAGGGAAGATCTTTGTTGGTTCCAATGTCTTCTTTGTATCAGGGTGAAGAATCACTGAAGCAAGAAGAACTAGAATACATGATTCCTCTGCGTGCCTGAATAACTTGTAGCTTTTAACAAATAGGGAAATCTTGCTATCTGTAAAGTATCTGGAGTTCGGTGCTGGACGAATAACATTTTGTTGTATTCCTGTGTGAAAATTTGTCATCTGTAAATCGTATATACTATGTTTGATAGGAATAAAGTTGATTTTCAGGAAATTGTGCATAGAAAAAATAAATTGAATCGAACTAAAATGTGTTGTTTGTTTGTTAAATAAGTGATGAAACAATGTTGTCATACTACTCGAACTGATGTAAATACGAGCTGAGATCTTCGTGCTGATATAAATGATTTGGGATAGAAATTGTAGGAAATATGCAAATTCGAGCTATTTCAGTTCGATAAAAATACTACTCCTAGTAGCGTATGGTCGATTTGGTAACCATCGTGTATACTAGTGAGGGGATAAGTTATAATGAGTGAGTCCAAGATTTTGGGTTTTTGTTACCTGATACTAGGTAAAAATTGTGTGAAAGGAAGAAGTGATTGAGAAACTTATAAATACTGATAGCATGACCTGCATAAATTCGGGGAAAGGTTAGGATGGTGCGGATTCGATCTCAGAGGATTTGTCATGCCACAAAAGGTCGATTGGCTATAAAAATTGTTGAAGTGCAGGAGAGGATCTTTGGATCGTTTGGTTACGATACTGAGTTACCAATGAGGGAATGTCAGCTCGAAAGATTATATATAAAGAGCAGAGAACTTGAGTATACCCATTACTTTTATGAGTCATTCTTTCGTGTATTCATGTGGGATTCGGTAGAACGGGAAAGGTTGGTGAGTTTGATCACTGAAGTGGAGATCAAATTTGAAGATATGAGGATCGGCGAATAATGTGATTAGATATTGGTTGCTTAAGTTTACCAATGTTGTGATGGATATTGTGTAGAGTGTATCTCATGAATAAAATAAATGTTGGAATGTAACAGAAATAATATAAGTCAATCGAATCCTCTCTAGGGGTGAATCTATTTTGAAACTGTTCAGCAAACATTTTGAATATTGTTATAATTTTAAAAATGACGTCAATTACTATAAGTATGATAAACAAGGATTGTGAAACAAAAATATGTGAATGCAGAAGCTTCTAGTTTTGTTTTGTATGAAAAAGGAAATAGAGCTCTGACATCTTACAGTGCGAGTCATTATGAGTGAGGGGAGGTCAAGAAAAGATATGGAAAGAGAGAAAAAAATATGTTAAAAATGAGGGGAGTTGTAATCATGGAAAGATGGCTTTATCGAAAAGGTACAAAGCGTCTGACATGGAGAGTGGAAATGACATATCGGTTCTGGAATCGAGGACGGTTCGTGCAAGGACCAATAAATACCAGTCGTATGAGAGAGAAAATATAAATAGTTCTTCTTCGTCTCTAAACAAACGTTCTATTACAAAAAACTTAGAGTGCACTCAGAGAGAAAGGCGAAAAATCTAGGGTTCACTCTATCCGTCTGACCATCGGTCATGGGGTGAAATGTTGTGCTGAAATCTAATCTGGTATCCATAGCTCGCTGGAAACTCTTCCAAAAGTTTCCGGTAAATCTGGTATCTCGATCTGACATTATAGACACCAGAACCCCGTGTAAAGGCAATATCTCTCTCACATATAATCTGCTCAGCTCGTCAACCGTCAAAGTCTTGCGAACCGTAATAAAATGTACCGATTTGGTCAATCTGTCTACAATCACCCAAATAGAATCGTGGTTCGCCTTTGTCGGCGGTAAACCCGAAATGAAATCCATCGTCACGTACTCTCATTTCCACTTTGGAATAGGTAAAGGTTTAAGCTGCCCCGCCAGTTTCTGATGTTTGGCTTTCACCTGCTAATAAGTAAGACATTTGGAAACAAATTTAGCTACCTCACGCTTCATATTGTTCCACCAATAATGCCTCTTCAGGTCCTGGTACATCTTCGTACTGCCTGGATGAATAGTGTACCTTGAACCGTGAGCCTCGCTCAAAATCTCACGCTTCATCACCTCTGAATCTGGCATGCATAATCTGCCCATGAACCTGATACTGCCATCAGAACTCATTGTTCAATCGGGTCTGCTATCATCTGAAGCCCAAGACTGTAACTTCACATCTTGCTGCTGAGCCTCTATAATCTGTAAAATCAATGAAGACTGAACCCTCTGATTTACAATAAAACTACCCGCACCCCGTGAACACAAACTCAGCCCGGAATCTGTCACATCGCGAAGCATCAACCACTCATGAATCATCAGACGTGCAAGGAATCCCCTAGGCAAATGGCTCAAAGCGTCAGCCACCACATTTGCCTTCCCTGGGTGATACTGTAAGTCTACGTCATAGTCCTTCTGGAACTCCATCCATCTGCACTGTCTCATATTTAGCTCTTTTTGTGAGAAAAGGTACCGCAAACTCTTGTGATCAGAAAAGAGCTCGAACCTCTCTCCGTAAAGATAATGTCACCAAATTTTTAACGCATAAACCATTGCTGCCAACTCAAGGTCATGAGTAGGATAACTCCTCTCATGCACCTTAAGTTGTCTCGAAGCATAAGCCACCACCTTCCCTTCTTGCATCAGAACATAACCAAGTCCACTGAGTGAAGTGTCGGTGTAAATTATATACTTCTGCCCATTGGAAGGAACAATAAGAACAGGTGGTGTAGTTAATCTCTTCTTCAACTCTGTGAAAGCTGAATCATATCTATCATCCTAAACAAATCCAATGTTCTTCTGCGTCAAGCGAGTCAAAGGAGTTGCAATCCGCAAAAAGCCCTCGATGAATATGCGGTAATAACTGGCTAATCCCCAAAAGCTGCGAATCTTTGTAACATTAGTCGGGTGATCCTGATCGGCAATGGCCTCAACCTTAGAAGGATCTATTGCAATTCCATCCTTGGACACAACATGCCCCAGGAACTTCACCTCTTTCTGCCAAAAGTCACACTTCTCGAACTTAGCGAACAACGTGTTCTCCCTCAAATCTGCAAAGTAACTCTCAAGTGCTCCTCGTGCTCGACATCGGTCTTCGAGTAGATCAAAATGTCGTCCACGAACATGATGACGAACTGGTCTAGAAAAGGTCGGAAAACCCGGTTCATCAAATCCATAAAGGTTGAGGCGCGTTTGTCAAACCAAACGGCATAATCTGAAACTCATAGTGTCCATAACGCGTCCTTAATGCTGTCTTAGAAACATCTTCCTTCTTAATCCTCAGCTGATGGTAACCTGATCTGAGATCAATCTTCGAAAAGAATTGCGTTCCCCGAAGCTGGTCAAACAAGTCCTCGATCCTAGGTAAAGGATATTTGTTCATGATCGTGGCTTTGTTTAACTCGCAGTAATCAATACACAGACGCATCGACCCGTCCTTCTTCGCAATCAAAACTGGCACTCCCCACGATGAAGTACTCGACCGAATGAATTTCTGATCCATCAACTCATAAATTTGATCATATAATTTTTTCAGCTCAACGGGTGTCATACGATATGGAGCCTTCGAAATCGGAGCCGTACCAGGTAAAAGATCTATGCTAAAATCAATCTCTCTCGCTGGTGGTAAACTGGGAATCTGCTGAAAAATGTCGGAATAATCGCAAGCCACCGGAATCGAGCTAACGTCCATACCGGAGGACTCTAACTCTAAAATGGCCAATAAGCCATCCCCTGACTGCGCAGGTTTCGAACTAGTAAACACGAACCGCCTCTTACCAGGAATGCTGAAAGTGGCTATCTTCTTAAAACAGTCTAAGGTAACCCGATGCGTCGACAGCCAGTCCATACCCAGGATGATGTCAAACTCCTGCATCTGTAGTACTAACAGGTCTGCTGATAGGACACGACCACAAACAACTATCGAGCAATCTCTACAAATACGAGAGATGGGCACCGAAGAATCGAAAGGAGTACCCACAAAAATCTCATCAAGCAATAAAGAAGACTCAAAACAAATAATGCAGAGGAATGCATATGCAATGAATGAATGCGATGCACCAGAATCGAGAAGAATACGAGCGGGCGAATAAGAAATATGGATTGTACCTTCCACCACCGGTGGAGCGGTGCGAGCACCTCGCCTCCCCTCTATGTACATCCTACCCTGTCCGCGGCCCTGACCCTGGCCCTGCTGCTATCCTGGATACTGCGGTCTCTGTATACCCGGATGGCCTGAAACTATCTGTCTACTCTGTAGACCCTGGAACTGTCATTGCGGAAACTGTTGAGTCTGCTGCGTTCGTGGCTGATAACCAGCTGGAATCTAAAACTATCTCAATGGCGGTTGACCTCTGACTTGTTTAGGACAATGTTACTTGACGTGCCCCGTCTCCCCGCAGTTCCAGTACTGACCTGAAGCAAGCTGCGCTCTCTTAAAATACTGTCCGCCCATAACTCTAGCTGAAGTACCCTCAAACCTCAGCCTCTTTGAGCCTAAGCTATCGTATTGAGTCTGAACCGCCTTGCCCTTATCGGGTCTTTGGTCCTGTCTCTGCTGTCCCCTCAAGTCCTTGAACTTGCGATCATCGACATCGTTCTGTTCTAAAGCCAAAGCTTTAGACAAAACCTCTCTATATGTACTAACACTGGAGGTAATCAAGAACCTCCTAAAATATGGACGAAGATCTTTTAGGAACTTCATCTTCCTCTGTTCTTCATCATTAACAATGAACGGAACGTAACGAGAAAGCTCATTAAATCGCTGATCGTACCTAGCAATGTTCATATCGCCCTGCTCCAACATATAAAACTCAGAAATGCAGGCGTCTCTGTAACTCTGCGGAAAATATTGATAGAAGAAACGATCCTGGAACGATGCTCAAAGTATCGGAGTCTCTACTATGGTCATCTTGGCCGTATCTCACCAATGATCTGCCTCTCCCTGAAGTATATACATAGCAAGTATCACCCGTTGATCGTTAGGATACTTCATCGCGTCCAAAGTCTTCTCAAGAGACTTGAACCATGCCTCTGCCTCAGAAGGAACCAATGTGCCAGAAAAGGTAGGATGTTTGTATCTCTGGAGCTGCTCTAGATAATTGTACTCTCTGGTCGTTGGGTTCTTAACCTGCTGATAATAAGCTGCAAAACCCTCCATGAACTATTTCATCTCTGGGGAAACACCGGAAGTGGCTATAGCCGATAAAATGCCTGCCTGCTCTGGAATCACTTGAGTAGGTGGGGTACCCTGATGAATCTGAACGCCCGGTACAATCCCTATACCAACCCCAGCCTCTGAAGCTATCTGCTCGTTCTGAACGATCGGAACAGAACCCAAAATCTCCTGACTACTCGTTGGTTCACCAGCTACTGCCCTACTATGTAAACCCTCACGAATACCACCACGGGTTCTTGCATAACCTCTGCCTCTGCCACCTCTAGCCATCTGTACGAATAAAGGAAACACAGCTAAGGAAAGGAGGAAAGGAATAGGAACTGGAAAGGAATACGATATAATGCATAAAATACGAAAAGAATCGATCCTAACTTCATTTAAAGAATAACTCGTCATATGATTTGCAAGAACGGAGATAGGGATTAACCTAGTGCTCTGATGCCAAGTCTATCATGCCCCAAAATCTAATAATTAGTAGCTTGACCAATTACTAGATTTGAAGCTATGCAGGTCGTAGAATTTACTAATTCGCCCCACAAACAACCAATCCAAAGACAAGATCAAGCTCAGTCATTCACTTTAAGAAATAATCATCAGAGTAAAGAAAGAAAATAACAACGTATAAGCAAATAATATATGTACAGATCAGACTGAAAATAGAATTACAATATCTAGAATAAAGGACAGCTACATATGTTGAGATCACATACAAGAAGTCTAAAGTAAATAGATTAGCAGCGGCAACTGCTTCAAACACAGTTGAAGCTCTCAGCAACTCAAGCAACTCAACCTCTGAAAAGGGGGAACAATGCGAGAGTGAGCAAAACCACGGCTCATTGAAACCCAATAAAGCTAAATAACATACTAGTAAATAGGTGTAGATGAAGAGGATGAAGTGAATAATATAGAGTAAGTTTAAAGTAAATGAATAGCAAAATAAGCGATCATGATCCAGGTAATAAAGTAATAAGAACAAAAGAATATAATATATAAGTAACCAGAGTTAGGATAAAGAATTTAAGAGAAGAGGAGAATTATGACATGTGGAGATGATGCAATGATATGTTAATGATATGATATGATGAACTGGGATAATCCCACAATTATCTCTAATGCTGACTGATGCAATGATGAACTAAGGTCTTAATGTTGAATGATTGGATGTTTTAAAAAGTGTTACAATCCTATTATAATATTGGTTGATCAACCGCTAGCGTGTTTGACTTAAAGAGATCTGTTAAGGGGATACAATGGGTACACTTTATGTCAAGCTCGACCAAGCTAGTAGATATTCACTTGATCAAAGTTTTCTAGACTTTTCAACCCACGGAGTCAACGCCCGAACTGTATTTCATTCCAAGGAATTTCAACGTCACGAGGATAAGTCTAGTACTAGATTCATACTGCCTCATACCATCCCACACTCCCGGATGTGTATATAAGGTATGATAGTGTTCACAACCAGTTCTTCACCTACTATTTTAACCCAATTTAGGACTCCTGCATAAATCGATGTAGAGCTTTATTATGCATCCGATCTCGTTAAGTTAAAAGAGTTTTACATGATTAAAAAGATGCAATAGATCCCAAGGATTAAAAAATACAACAGCCGTAAACCCGGCAAACAAACATAGGATAACCACCTGCATAAGAGCATGGCACACAATCCTAACCCGAACGCAAACAGTGACTCAGTCACACCATCTAAACTTAGATGAAACAACAACTTAACCGTCACAATGACTAATCAATATTAGTCTCTAGAAGACCGAAACCAACAACAAAAAATACAGCTACTAGAAATCCCGCACTAATAGCTTCTAACAAAACCCAATGACAAATGCAAACTATAGTAACCAAGTTACAGAATAACTAACTAAATAGGTTAACAATTATACAGGGAAATAATATGATAACAAACCCTAACTAAATCACATGCACCTCTCTACACATAGTACTACTCTAATCAACATCTATTAACTAGTAGAGGAATTTAGAAATAAAGGGGAAACTCGCCTGATAACAATCCCGAGTTCTGAAAAAACTAAAACCGGAATTCTAAACTCATAATCAGCGATACAGCTAACTGAACACAGGAAAAGCTACAACAGATAATCACAACAATAATTAAACAAACTAAAACTGAAGTACTTGATGATAGGTGGAAGCGATTGCTTCCATATTGTGTATCCAACAACGGCCCATGATCCCAAGATAGCGAGACTTGGCATTGATGACCTAGGAAACGACATCGATAGTTGTTGGTCCTGTAGTAATGGGTAAGATAATCTTGCACACTCGTTCCTTCCTGGAGCCGTCGAACCCACTAATGTCGATGTCGTTCTAAATGACTTGGTCAACCAAACCCATCTGGTCGATCATACTCTGAAAAAGAATTTCAATACCGCTTCCAGTATCGATCATCATTGTGTGCATGACAAATTGTTTTATCTTAAGCATTATGACTAATGCATCATGATGTGAAAATTTGACATGGCTAGTATTACAATCCTGGAAAGAGATTCTAAGTCAGCGATTGCTCGACTTGGGAAGAAGTTTGGCTTCTTATTCTTGAGGTGTAAGATCACAGCATTTGGAGAGCCTTCGACGCTTTGATCGGTTGGAATTGTTGATCTGGTTGATTTCAATCATATTGCTGAGGTGGATGTAGTAGAGATGTTTCTCCTCAGCTCTGTCGTTGACCTGAACAACTTCGAGTTACTTCTTATAGTTTCCATCTTGGCATGACTTCAGGTCAATTATGTATTTGAGCATCCGTCCTTCTTTAAAAATGAGCTCGAGCATCCGCTGTATAGCATAGCAATTGTCAGTAGAATGATGATTTACCTTATGGTGTAGGCAAAATGGTCGACTCTCGATGGGCTCCAATGGTCGAGAGGTACGGTAGAGCGGGACGTTAAACAGTAGTGAAAAAAGGATAGAAACTCGGACGTTCAACTTTGGGATGACTATTTTGTTTTGTGTACCACTTCTCCGTGAGTACTCAGTGCTTCCCTTGGTGCATTTGTGATCTCCCTGTTCCTCTTTAGGCTCACTGGTCCGCTCTGCAGGTGGGGATTTGGTAGAGAGGACAGACTTAGTAGACTTTTGTCGCACAAATATCATCCTCTTTAAGTCGACGTAACCGTTGACCTTGGTGATTATCTCCTTTAACGTCGTAGGTTTTTTCAGGAAGAGGTATTCCTTTGCTTTGCAATCGAGCTGGAGAGCATTGGTGAAAGCAGTCACAGTTGTCTTTTGGTCGAGGTTATCCACCTATCTTGCGTGCTCTAGGAATTTCTTTGAAAACTCTACAAGCTTTTCTCTATATGACTGCCTAAGACTGATAAGAGAATACAAGTTCTCAGGAAGAGAGATTCCTCAGGAAGAGAGTGGAACCAACGGAGTGGCTCTTCTTGTAAACTTGTGGCGAATAGACGGCAGAGAATGTGGATGAGATTGGAGTACAACCCAAATGAATCACGGTATTGCTGGATAAGTTCCTTCGGGTCAGTACCTTTGTACTTATGAATTTTAGGAGTATGGAAACCTTTCGGTATTTTTATATCGAATAGTTTTTTGGCAATCAGACTTCCTTAAAATGTCGTGGTGTCGCCAGTAGTACCCAGAACTTGTACCTCGATTAGCTCCTTAATTCGTTGATCCATATGTTCTTTTGTGACGTAATTACGTGTTGGCTGAATTGTTGGACGTACTGGCAGTGGATGATGAGTTCCTGTACCTTCACTCAAGCGGTATCATGCTGGAATTTGATGTAGAGGTCACTGGTCTTCTTCCTGACGGATGGGAATCTGGTGACCTCGATTAACTTCTGATTGGACTTCTCCCCCCAAATGGATAGAGGGTTGCGGTCCATATGGTAGATTTCTGGAGATTGCTTTACTGGTGGCTCTCCGAGGTCCCAACCTTTCCCTTGCCAAAATGTAAGAGGTTTCTGGAAGTTGATCGTGACCCCTTGCTGGAGGAGCCTGCTTAGTATTTTGCAGAGTCTCGAGTGCAGTCTGCATCATTGTCATCAGATCTTCATGCCATTTGAGCACTGTCAAACGAGCTTGTCATTCTGCATCGAGCTCTATCTTTAAGAGCTCGCGATATTTTGTCAATTAAAGTTTGAGTTTGGCACTTTTCTCTGCCTTTGCATGGAGATTCACCCGTAACTCGGTGAGTTGACCCAGATCCACAAAAATTTCGAGCTGAGTTCCTGCGCCTGTCGTCTGGATGAAACCCTAGCTAAAAATTATAATTAAAGACTGCCTTAGGGTATCGAGTTTAGCTCAATTCATGTTCTAAAGTAGTTTGTGGGTTAGTTAGAATGCTGACTTGAGTCTTAAGTGCTAAAATTGCGTGAGTTTGTGATGAAGGTAATTCGAGCTGGATGAGCTCAATTTTGAGTGAGATCGAAGGATAAGTCCCTACAATCGCCTTGTCGCAACCGAAGTCACGAGTGACATTGGCTGAGAAAGGATGATTAAAAGTTTGAATTTCAAAATGGAGTAATAATAGCATTTGACTGGGTGGAAGTTACATGATATTGGGAAGTGACGGGTATTAAATGATGATTCTGATGTATGTGACGGTTACGTTTGAATAGTCATGTCTGTAATAAATGATGACGCTTGGGAAAATGTACCTGCACAATAAAGTTAGGGTTATTTAAAGAGTACCTTGATTGATTCTTTGGAACAATTCTTGTATGTGTAACATTCTCTGAGATGGTGAAAACTTGGCGTACGACCCTTGAAGAGAGGATTGCGTCTGAAGCACAGAGGTTGAAGTTGAAGTACTTTGGCGATCGTTCCTTGGAAATGGCCATCCCAGCCCCTGTTCCACCGACGTACTAAAGTTTGTCGGGGAAGGAAGCGGTCGAAGCTGAGGAAGATTTCTAATATTAGTGGAGATTGCATGTCTTCATCTTGACAGGCGAGGAACGTTGGGCCTGTTGCCGCACCCTTACAGAAAATAGGGTTATGATTTTATATGCAGGGAAAGGTGCATCTGTGGGGCAAATATGTTAATTTCTTGTGTTGCCGTCAATTCTAATATCGAGCCCTCTTTATCTCTACCTACTCTTCGGTGGTGGTTGTTATAGAAGAGGCGGTAATGGCAGTGGAGGAGGAGAATGGGAAGGGGGATCTTGCTAAAGCATTTCCATCGTAGTTTTGCACTCAGAAGGCTTTTTATCCAGTGCTGTGAGTGCAAGCACTGAGTCCACTGGTTGCATGGTTCTTGCTTGGAGTTCGACTAGGCCTCAACCGAGCCATTTGAGGGAAGATCTTTGTTGGTTCCAATATCTTCTTTACATCAGGGTGAAGAATCACTGAAGCAAGAAAAATAGGATTACATGATTCCTCTGCGTACCTGAATAACTTGTAGCTTTTAACAAATAGGGAAATCTTGCTATCTGTAAAGTATCTGGAGTTCGGTGCTGGACGAATAACATTTTGTTGTATTCCTGTGTGAAAATTTGTCATCTGTAAATCGTATATACTATGTTTGATAGGAATAAAGTTGATTTTCAGGAAATTGTGCATAGAAAAAATAAATTGAATCGAACTAAAATGTGTTGTTTGTTTGTTAAATAAGTGATGAAACAATGTTGTCATACTACTCGAACTGATGTAAATACGAGCTGAGATCTTCGTGCTGATATAAATGATTTGGGATAGAAATTGTAGGAAATATGCAAATTCGAGCTATTTCAGTTCGATAAAAATACTACTCCTAGTAGCGTATGGTCGATTTGGTAACCATCGTGTATACTAGTGAGGGGATAAGTTATAATGAGTGAGTCCAAGATTTTGGGTTTTGTTACCTGATACTAGGTAAAAATTGTGTGAAAGGAAGAAGTGATTGAGAAACTTATAAATACTGATAGCATGACCTGCATAAATTCGGGGAAAGGTTAGGATGGTGCGGATTCGATCTCAGAGGATTTGTCATGCCACAAAAGGTCGATTGGCTATAAAAATTGTTGAAGTGCAGGAGAGGATCTTTGGATCGTTTGGTTACGATACTGAGTTACCAATGAGGGAATGTCAGCTCGAAAGATTATATATAAAGAGCAGAGAACTTGAGTATACCCATTACTTTTATGAGTCATTCTTTCGTGTATTCATGTGGGATTCGGTAGAACGGGAAAGGTTGGTGAGTTTGATCACTGAAGTGGAGATCAAATTTGAAGATATGAGGATCGGCGAATAATGTGATTAGATATTGGTTGCTTAAGTTTACCAATGTTGTGATGGATATTGTGTAGAGTGTATCTCATGAATAAAATAAATGTTGGAATGTAACAGAAATAATATAAGTCAATCGAATCCTCTCTAGGGGTGAATCTATTTTGAAACTGTTCAGCAAACATTTTGAATATTGTTATAATTTTAAAAATGACGTCAATTACTATAAGTATGATAAACAAGGATTGTGAAACAAAAATTTGTGAATCCAGAAGCTTCTAGTTTTGTTTTTTATGAAAAAGGTAATAGAGCTCTGACATCTCACAGGGCGATTCATTATGAGTGAGGAGAGGTCAAGAAAAGATATGGAAAGAGGGGAAAAATATGTTAAAAATTAGGGGAGTTGTAATGATGGAAAGGTGGTTTTATCGAAAAGGTACAAGGCGTCTGACATGGAGAGTGGAAGGGACGCCTCAGTTCTTGAATCGAGGACGGTTCGTGCGAGGACCAATAAATACCAGTCGTATGAGAGAGAAAGGATAAATAGTTCTTCTTCGTCTCTAAACAAACGTTTTATCACCAAAAACTTGGAGAGCACTCAGAGAGATATGCAAAAAATCAGGGGAGTCGATAAAGAGTTATCTAAAGGCGATAAACAGTTAAAGAGGGTAAAAGATTTAGAATCTCGTAGGTGGCAGTACAACAGCATTGTGAGGGGAAAGTTTGATTCTACTGCCGATTCTCATTCGGATACTAAAGGTTAGTAGAGATATATGCAATATATTATGATGTTCTATAGTTAAAAATATATGTTATACATGACTGATTGATCAAGGATATGTGTGGAATATATATATATATATATATGTATATGTATATATGCATACACAGATGTAAGAATGATAAATACCTTAACTTGTATGTAGGTCGAGCGTGAGAGGCATCCTTGTAGGTTAAAAACATGCATGTAAAATTTGTTTTTAAGATGGGTAGTTCATCTGTTAATGAGGTCTCGACCTCTGGTCGGACGAATGACTTTAATAACGAGGGGGAAAGAGGATTAGAACAATTCTCGAGTTTCCCTGGTCAGTTGGTGTTTTATCCTCCAGGTTCTGATGCTTTTAGAGAATTTTGTAAAGCCAAGGCGGCTGTAGGAGGGAAGTGGGGTAAATGTGTAGAGTTTGCCGGTAGGCAGTTTAAGGGTAGCATGGTATTGGAGGGGGAGAGTATTTTTACCTGTTGGCAGATTTGGAAGTAGAAAAACGAGACAGGGGTATAGATGAATCGATCTCGTTAGAGTATTTTTATGGGGATGTCCGGAGTTACCTCTTTGAGGGTTTTCTGTGTTACCTGTCTCAATTAGAGTATGGGTTGAGTCTTCCCCTCACCAATTTGGTGAAGGGGATTATGAATGCAATTGGAGCATGTCATGTTCAAATGAATAGGAACATGTGGGAGGTAATAATTATGTATGGCCATCTGAATGAAAGGTGGGAAATGGATAAAAAAAAGTGAGGTTGATAACCCCTGAGGATGTTCTGTAGTTTTACGGGGTGAAGAATTTAAGGCCAGTGGGGGGTCGTATTTCTGTGCGAGCGCAACTCGGCATCGTTTTTTCGATCTGATTTCAGCAGGTCAAACCTAGAATGACAACATCATATGGGTGAAGGGTAATTTCCTTCAAATAGATGATGAAGCACCTCTGGACCTTCGATTTAGATCTGTAAATCAAAGTAAGTATAGACATGCATAGATAGAATTAGTGTTATGTTTCGTTGACAATTGTAGTTGATAGTAAAATATGTTATTACAGATGTAAAGTCCACAGTGGAAAGGAAAGAATCTTGATTGGATGAAGTTGCAGAGGAGGAGAATGAACTCGAACTCGTCTTGGAGGAACTCAGCCTGAGTAGAAAAAAGAGAGTTGACAGTAGGTCGAACAAGGTTCGAAAAGCTTGGTCTACTAGGTCGATGGCGGAGGTTGATGAAGGAAAAAGGCAAACAAGTGCTGAGGAGGCTTGAATGAATCCTTCCAAGACTCTGGGAACTGGCAGTTCGGCTCAGCTGAAACCCGTTAAGCCGCTGAAATGGATGCTAAAGACTACGCCGGCCCCGATCGCCACTGAAAGTGGTGAGGTCACCAAAGAGAAAAGGAGGCAGATCGAATCCTCTGGGGAGAAGGTCGCTGAGGTACGGCCTGCTGCAGTAAATGACCTCAGGGAGGTCGAGGAAAGGACCAGGTTGGCAACTCTCCACGGGGAGAAAGACACGAGCAAGATGGTAAGTGTTATATTATCATAAAGAAATGTTTAATATACTTTGAGCTAATAATTGAGATCAATTCATTTTATGTAGGTCGCTCGTCTTATGAAGGGAATCTGGATCGGTATTGATGAAGAGAAATCTGAGCTGAAAAAGGTGAAGAACGAGCTGGAGAAAGACCTAGCACGAGCCAAGACTGGAGCTATGAAGGAAGTGACATGGCCAAAGGCCTCTCACACCGTGGCAATCGGCCAGCTACAGGTCGAGGAAATGGCCGACCTAGGCGAGATTTTTGAAGAGCATGACAGACAGGGCTGCCACTTAATGATGAAGGGTTATTCCGAGGAAGAGGTGGATGCCATTAAGGCTGACACCTAGGCTGGGGAAGAGGATGAGGAAGCAGAAGTGCTTGGTGTCGTGGACAGTTTGGATGGTGTTTCCTGCCAGGCGGTACTTGGCCATCAAGGGGATGACATCGAGCTCCCAAAAGGTGGTAGTGGGATGGTAGGGTAGGCATGTGTTTTGAACAAGTATTTGTAAGTTGTTTGACTTCCGCATGAGGGAGAAACTTCTGTATATTGACTCTGTTTATAAATCTTTTGTAGATAGTTAGAGAGATGAGTCTCGGGATAAATGAGTTAGAGTCAGAACTTGCTAGGGAAAGAGAGACCTCTAAAGCCTTGTTGTCTGCGCAAGCTGAGCTACAGGTTAGATCGGTATAGGTTATTCGACTTTCATGTTACACCAATGTTAAGTTAAGTAAATAGGATAGAAATGTATTGCAAAAATCGAACGCAATTAATACATGATAAGATAGCGAAAGTGTGTACCTTGTACGCAGAAAGAAAATTCAAGAAGTGCTCATTCGAGATTGGACTCTAAACTTTTAATCTAAAAGTACTTGGAAACAAATGTTTTTAGAAACCACGTAGTCTCTTAGAATGTTGTAGGTATATGTTAGGCATTAGATTTCCTGAATCAAACTGTACTAAAATTAGTTAGATTTCCCAAGTCGAATTGGATTCATCTCATGTACGTGAGGACGACGTACTCGTGTGGAATCGGGAATTTACGGAGCAGTTCGACAGGATGAAGGAGGCGAACGAGAACATAGAGGATCAATACGTAAAAGTACATTTTAGACTCGAGAAGTTGAATCTGGTCGTTTTCGACCTGACTCTTCAGGTCGAGGAGAAAGATTCTGAAATTAAAAAAGGATTAAAAAATCTATCCGTGGCCACAGAATGTGCCGAGAAACTTCAACGTCAGGTCGGCGCGTTGGTTACTAAGGATAAGTATGCCGATACAGCCCAATATCGTAATCAGGCGCTGGAACGATCTGAGGAACAATGTCGATCTGATCTCCATAGGTGTAGGATCGATCTGGAGCGAATGAGAAATTTTTTTATCAAAAAGAATAATGATTTGAGGGTAGCTCAAGAAAATCTATTGGCTTCGGAGGCAGCAGCTGAACATTTGCAAACAGCCATCCCCGCCAAGGATATGAAATTCCAAGAAATACAGCACAGGAGCGATGATTTAAACTAAAGAGTTGCTCGACTTAAAGCCGAAAAGGACCAAGCTGTTGTTCGTGCCAAGAAAGGCAAGGCTAGAGAGCGTTCCGGGGGAAGTAGAACTGAGGTTAAGGCTCCTTTAGTTTGAGGGGTTGTAGTTAGTCTCTCAAGTCACATTAGAGAACTAGAAAGTGACGTATCTCGAATTCATAGGCATGTTCAGAAAGGAAATGTGAATTTAAAGGAATACCAGCATAAGCTGGATACTGCTCTTATTAGAGAGAAAGTTCTGGAGGGGGAGATCAAAGCAAAAGATTTGTTGGTGAAGAGGAAGGAGGAATTGTTGAAAGATCTGCCGGCTAGGGAAGAGTTGAATGCTAAGCTTGGGAGACTTCGTACTCATATAGTGGACTTAGAAGCCATGCACCTAGCGGAGTCAGCAAAGTACATTGCCATGTTGGAGGAGGATGCCATTTATCATAATAGGGTTGATGCGGAAATAATTGAATGGAAGGATAATTGTGTTAGGTTAAAGGTATGCCTCGAAAGGTTGAAGGCGAGATTTGCAACAGCGGTAGTACCTGGTATATCTTGATCTGGCCTGTTTAGGGTGATCGTTGCATATTTTGTAGAGGAAGTTAAAAGATTTGAGTCAGAACGAGATACCTTTCTCAAAACTCTGTCGGATAAGGAATGTACCTATTGAGCTAAGGTAGATCGAGGGAACTGTCTGGGTGCCATGGAGGCCAAACTGGGCCCTTGAACTACTGAATCAATAGATAAAGGTAGGGTTGCTGTGTCCCGCGAATTGAAAGATAGACCTCTTGATGATGTGGGGGAAGGCATTGTTGACACTCCATCAGCAGAAAATAATCTTTTGTAGTATGATTTTGGCCTAAAAACAAATAAAATTATCGCAGATACATTGTTATAGATGAAAGCTAGTATGATTATTGCCTTATCTTGTGTCTGGTGGGGTCTTTAATATAAAACAAATTTTTACATTCGTTTTATTTGCAGAAATGGGTTGAGTTAAACCAAGTTGAAACTTGATTTGAGCTATCGAAATGTCACAGGCATATTGAAGGAGATGAAAGCTAGTATGACATTTGCCTTATCTTATGCCTGGCTGAGTCTTTGATGTGAAACAAGTTTTCACACTTGCCACCTTCGCAGAGATGTGATGGTTCAGCTGATTTAAGTGTTATCGTTGATACAGTCCACTGAGTCTTTGATGTGGAACAAATTTTTACACTTTCCACCTTCGCAGAGATGTGATGATTCAACTGAATCAAGTGTTATCCTTGATACAGCCTACTGAGTCTTTGATGTGGAATAAGTTTTGACACTTGCCACCTTCGCAGAGATGTGATGATTCAGCTGAATCAAGTATTATCCTTGATGCAGCCTACTGAATCGTTGATGTGGAACAAGTTTTGATACTTGCCACCTTCGCAGAGATGTGATGATTCAGCTGAATCAAGTATTATCCTTGATACAGCTTATTGAGTCTTTGATGTGGAACAAGTTTTGATACTTGCCATCGTAGAGATGTATTAATAGACGCCAATAAAGTTCCTTGATCGAACTTGGGAAATGCTGATTGTAACCTAGTATTATCTATACTTAACTCTGTAGAATGTGGACGACTATTTCGTAAAGAGAATGATAATGTAAAAAAAAATTATTGATAAATTCATAATTTACATTGGATGGAGATAAGAATCTCACTTTTGAAATTGTAAAACAAACAGCGAAACATGGGAATGGAGTAGTAAGGCGCTTAACGATAATACCGTTTCAGTCGTCTAGTGTTCTAAGGATTTAAAATGTAGATTCCCTCTTCTGTCATGAGATAGTATGATCCCAGGCCTGAGAGACCAATGATAATGAATGGACCCTCCCAATTGTCGGCTAATTTTCTAGCATGAGGCTCTTTGCGATGTTAAGGAATTTCTCGGAGGACGAGATCTCTGATTTAGAAAGTACAGCTTCTGACTCGGTTATTGTATAACCTGGCAAGCATATGATGATATCGACCTAGGTTAGCGATGGCACGTTCCCTAGTCTTATCTATCATATTAAGGTTGCAAGCCAATTCAAACTCATTTTCCTCGTCAGTTAGCTCGTGATCACGAACTGGATGATGATTTTCAGAAGGAATAACTGCCACAATACCATAAGTAAGGAGGAATTGGGTATACCCAGTGGACTGTCGGGGAGTGGTTCGATACACCCATAGGATGTGAGGTAGCTCGCGAACCTAATTTCATTTTTCCTGTGAGTGAAGCCATTTTTTGAGTCTATCTCGATGGTCTTGTTGGTGATTTCGGCTTGGCTATTGCCTTGAGGATAGTATGGGTTTGATGGTGAATGGATGATATTGTGGTGATTTAGGAAAGTCATGACCTTATCTCCCACGAATTGGGGCCCGTTATCGATATAAATTAGGTGGGGGCACCCGAATCGAGTGATTATATGGTTCCAGATAAAAGATATGACATCTTCATCTCTGGTTTGACATAGTGGAATTACTTCTACCCATTTTGTAAAGTAATCGGTAGCTACGAGTAGGTGGCGGCGATTACCTGGAGAGTTAGGGAATTCACCGACGAGGCCTAGTGTCCATCTTTTGAATGGCCAAAAAACCTTGCTTGTATGGAGCTCGAGCGCAGGGGCAAGTATCATATTTTTATGTCTCTACCAGGTATTGCATCTGTGGGAATACTCTTTTGCTTGCTTGCGCATGCCAGGCCAGAATACTCCTTGAGTTATTGCTCGGTTCGCTAATGCTCTACCTGCGGCGTGGGAGCTATAAGTTCCTTCGTGTAATTTGCGTAGAAGCTCGTCTGCTTTTGACTTCTAGAGGCACTTAAGGTAAGGTCCTGCAATGGATAAATGGTAAAGCGTACCGTTTTGAGTAATATAACGCTTCAAGTTGTTGATCAGTTGTTTGCGTTCTTTCAGATCTCCTAGAAGTAGTTTGTTGTGATGGTTGTCGATACCGAGGTAATCTAAGAAAGGCTTTCACCAATCGTTGATTCCCCCTTTATCGCCCCCAGTGTTGATCGTGCATATAGATATGTGATCAATACCTGAGGTTGAAATGATTTCGATCTGGAGATATCGAGCTTCTCTGCACAATACCCCGGCTAGATATATCAAGGAATCGGCGTGTCTGTTCTCCCCTCGAGGAAGATATTTGAGAGTTGTTTTCGCGAACTTACTCATCCTATCTGTATTGAGGGCTGCGTATTCGATCATCTTCCCATTCTTCTTGTACTGCTCGGAATAATGATGAACGATGAGTAATGAATCTGTGTAAACTGAGAGTTCGGGGACGTTGAGCTCAAGAGCGAGGTCGAGTCCGTGAATGAGAGCTTCATATTCGACGACATTGTTTGAGGCCTCAAAATCCAAGCAGATTAATTTCTTAATTCTGTCATTTGAAGGGGTAATCAAAATAATCCTGATCCCTAACCCTGCGGGTCTTGCTGATCCATCTGTGAGAAGTCTCTACCCTGACGTAGTGATCCAGTCAACTCGTTCGTCGAAGGGCTTGGGAGTTGGATTCTTTGGCATGCTTTCGGAAAGGTCCAGGTCGCGCTCCTCCCACTCGGGATCTTCCACAGAAAAATCCGTGAGAAAATCGACAACGGCCTGACCTTTCTCTGAATAACGTTATTTAAACTTGATGTCATGTTCGCCCAAACTGACTGACCATTATTGTACTCTTCGTAACTACTTTTTTTTGGACAAAACTTCTCGAAGTGGGTAGTTCGTCATCACTTTGACGAAATGCGCTTGGAAGTAGTGTTTGAGCTCCTGAGAAGTGTAAACAAGGGTGAGAAGAAGTTTCTCAATTTTAGAATACCTTATTTCTGCTGGTGTATGTGTTTTACTGATGAAGAAGACTGGTTTCTTAATTTTCCCTTCGAGGTGAATAAGAACTGAGCTGAGAGAAGTGTCAGTGACTGCTAGGTTGATTATCAGTTCCTAATTACCTACTAGGGTGCTCATTATGGGAGACATCCCTAAATAGATTTTGAGATCCTGAAAAGCTACTTCGCATTCTGGTGTCCATGTGACTTTCGCAGTTGGCTGGACCTTTCCTCGTTTGGTACATCCACAGAATAATAGGAATAGCCAATGGCAGCAGTTTGAAGATTTCGAGACGAAACGGTTTATCGCGGTAATCTTACCGGCGAGTTTTTGAACGTCTTTTGTTGTCTTTGGAGAAGGCATGTCAAGGAGGGCTCGAATTTGATCTGGATCGGCCTTGATCCCTTTCTTGCTGATGAGGTGGCATTGGAAGTGGCCAGAACGTACCTCGAATTGGCATTTATCTGGGTCAAAACACATTCTGTAAGATCGAAGGATGTTGAATATTGTGTTCAGATCTGAGATGAGGTTATCCAACTATATAGTCTTGCACAAGGGATCATCGATGTAGACTTCAACGATATTTTCCAGGTGTACTTTGGACATAGCAGTCATCAATCGCTGATATGTGGCCCATGTATTCTTGAGCCCGAAGGGCATGACCTTGTAATAGTAAAGGCCATTCTCGGTGATAAAAGTTGTCTTCTCTTGATATTCTTTCAGAAGTGGGAATTGATTATATCCTGAAGCAGCATCCATCATAGATAGGAAATCATGGCCTGCAGTGGAATCGAGGATCTGATAAATGTTAGGAAGAAGAAAACTGTCATTTGGAGTATGTTTGTTCAGATCTATGAAATCTACGCAAGCGCAAACTTTTCCGTTCTTCTTTGGGACAGCGACAATGTTGGATATCCAGTCTGGATACTTGGCTTCTTGAATAAATCCTACTTTGATCAATTTCTCGATCTCTGTGTTAACTTCATCTCAAAGATGAGGTGAAAGTCGACTCTATTTCTGTTTGACCGCAGGGGCATTGACGTTGGTGGCTAACTTGTAGCAAGCCATAGCTGGATCGATTTCAGGCATTTCTTCGAAAGACCATGTAAAAGCGTCTTGATTGAGTTGTAGGAACTAGATGAGAGTGTCTTTCTCGTCCTGGACCAGCTAAGTTTCAATGAATGTGCCTCTGTTCGGTCCATCAATGTTGACGTATTCTGTAGGCTCCTCTGTAGGTGCTTGGTCGTCGTGGTGATCAGCCTTCTATAATTGTTATGCGGCCAAATTGCCTGAAGTATCAAGGACGGCAGAGACAGTATTTTTACAAGCTCGAGAAAGTTTCTGACTACCTCTAATCTCGTAAATACCATTGTCGTGCTTGAACCGAAGTACTTGATGATAGGTGGAAGCGATTGCTTCCATATGGTATATCTAGCAATGGCCCATGATCCCAAGATAGCGAGACTTGGCATTGATGACGTAAAAAACAACATCAATAGTTGTTGGACCTGTGGTAATTGGTAAGATAATCTTGCCCACTCCTTCCTCCCTGGAGCCGTTGAACCCGCTGATGTCGGTGTCGCTCTGAATGACTTGGTCAGCCAAACCCATCTGGTCTATCGTACTGTGAAAATGAATTTCAATACCGCTTCCTGTATCGATCATCATTCCGTGCATGACAAATTGTTTCATCTTGAGCATTATGACTAACGCATCATGATGTGAAAATTTGACATGGCTAGTATCGCAATCCTCGAAAGAGATTCCAAGTCAGCAATTGCTCGACTTGGGAAGAAGTTTGGCTTCTTTGTCTTGAGGTGTAAGATCACAGGATTCGGAGAACCTTCGGCGCTTTGATCGGTTGGAATTGTTGATCTGGTTGATTTCGATCATGTTGCTGAGGTGCCTGTAGTAGAGATGTTTCCCCTAAGCTCTGTCATTGACCTGAACAACTTCGAGTTGTTTCTTATAGTTGCGATCTTGGAATGACTTCAGGTCAATTATGTATTCGAGCATCCGTCCATCTTTAAAAATGAGCTTGAGCATCCGCTGTATAGCATAAAAATTGTCAGTAGAATGATGATTTACCTTTTGGTATAGGCAAAATGGTCGACTCTCGATGGGCTCACTGGTCCGCTTTGCAGGTCGGGATGTGGTGGAGAGGAAAAACTTAGTAGACTTTTGTCGCTCAGACATCATCCTCTCTAAGTTGACATAACAGTTGAACTTGGTGATCATCTCCTCAAGCGTCGTAGGTTTTCTAAGGAAGACGTATTCCTTGGCATTGCAATCGAGCCAGAGAGCATTGGTGAAAGCAGTCACAGCTGTCTTTTGGTCGAGGTTATCCACCAATCTTGCAAGCTCGAGGAATTTCTTTGAAAACTCTTTAAGCTTTTCTCCATGTGACTGCTTAAGACCAATAAGAGAATACAAGTTCTCCTCTTTGGGCATATATTTTGATGAACTGCTTCTGCAGTTGATCAAATGTGTAGATAGATTCCTTTGGGAGAGAGTGGAACCAACAGAGTAGATCTTCCTGTAAACTTGAGGCGAACAGACGGCAAAGAATGTGGTTGAGATTGGAGTACAACCCCAATGAATCGTGGTATTGCTGGATATGTTTCTTTGGGTCAGTACCTTTGTACTTATGAATTTTAAGAGGATGGAAACCTTTTGGTATTTCCATATCAAATAGTTCTTTGTCAATCGGACTTCCTTGTAACGTCGTGATGTCGCCGGTAGTACCCATAACTTGTTCCTCGATTATCTCCTTAATTTGTTGATCCATATGTTCTTTTGTAACGTAATGACGTGTTGGCTGAATTGTTGGACGTGCAGGCAAGGGATAATGAGTTCCCGGACCTTCACTCAAGCGATCTCTTGCTCGAATTTGATGTAGAGGTCGCTGGTCATCCTCCTGATGGATGGGAATCTGGTGACCTCCATTGACATCTGATTGGACTTCTCCCCCCAAATGGATAGGGAGTTGCGGTCCATGTGGTAGATTTCTAGAGATTGCTTTACTGGTGACTCCCCGAGGTCCCAACCTTTCCCTTGCTAAAATGCGGGAGGTTTTTGGAAGTTGATCGTGACAACTGACTGGAGAAGCCTACTGAGTATTTTATAGAGCCCCGAGTGCAGTTTGCATCGTTGTCATCTGACCTTCGTGCCATTTGTGCGCTGTCAAATGAACTTGTCGTTCTCCATCGAGATCTTTCTCTCAAAGCTCGCGATCTTTCATCAATTGAAGTTCAAGCTCGGCACGTTTCTCTGCCTCTGCGTGGAGATTCGCCCTTAACTCGGTAAGTTGTCCCGGATCCATAAATTTTTTGAGCTGAGTTCCTGTAGCCTGTCGTCTGGAAGAAACTCTAGTTGAAAATTGTAATGAAATACTGCCTTAGGGTATCGTGAAAATGTAATCTTTCCCACAGACGGCGTTAAATGTAATGGCCAAATTCCGTAGCTCGATACGATTAGGAATTAGCTATCACACCAAATAAACCTATAACAATACTCTACTAGAAAGTAAGAAATGTAAACAGGTGTTTTTAGCATGGAAAACCTCTGAATAGGTAAAAAACCACGACCTCGTATGGAGGATTTTTGCAAAAGTATATCTTTATTGCTTTTACTGGATATCTTTATTACAAGTGATCTCTAGAACTTATAAATGTTTTTAATCCCGTAAATAAGAAGTCTTGAGTTATTTTTTTGGTCCCTGTCTCTTCTAGAACTTTTCCTTTATATAGACTTTTCCCACAGCACTTCGTCGTCCTGGAACACGTTTTTTGAATAATGTGGTTTGTGGTGGTTGATTGAAATGGCTGATGAGTTCGTAGGAGACAGGTATCTTTGACTGGATCACGTTTTCCAGGTTTAGCTCGATCCACATTCTTGAGTAGTTCGTGGGTTAGTTAGAATGTTGACTGAAGTGTTAAGTGTTAAAATTGTGTGAACCTGAGATGAAGGTAATTCGAGCTGGATGAGCTCGATTTTGAGTGAGATCGAAGGATAAGTCCCTACAACATCAGGGGTCATAATTTATCATCTCTGACAAATTCCCGGAAAACCATGACCTTCCAGGTGGCATGCATTCGTGGAGAGTTATCTCAGGACCTTTCTTCTTGGGCATGGTTCTTAGCCAATTGGTTATTATAGTTGATATGTAGTTACGTGATCCCATGTCTTACCAAAACAAGATTTATAAATGAGAGGAAACCCTCCATAATCCAATTGTCTTCAATTGCTAAATTACAAAACAACCTTTCGGTAGGGCAGATTTAGAGGGGGGCGGTCGCGCCTTCACGAATTTTGTTAAAAATGCCTATATAGGTATATAAAAATAAATTTTAAAAATATATATATACATTTTTCTTTGTCCTAATGATATCAAGGAAAGTTAGCTCAACTGGTAAATTGTGGAGCTTCTAATCCAAGAGTCTAAAGTTCAATTCTTGATGATATCAAATAAGAACCTTATTTTGATTTATTTAAGTTGATCATGTCATTGCCGCAAAAAGCTTCAATTTTTTTTATGAGAGGAGAAGTGAATCTGGATAATTTGCTAGTCAAATATAATGTTATATTTGATTGATTTTTAAGTTTAAAATACCGTTAAATGGCCAAAAAAAAATTTGTCAGTGTAAGAAGCACAGAGCCTTAATGAAAATAGTTCCTCTTATATCTCGGGTTAATTTAAATAGTTATTCTTTTTACTTTTATTTTAAGAAGTTGGAATTTAAAAAGCCCATAATGAGGTAGAATTGTAGAAAATTTTGTGAAAATAGTTCCTCTGCACATATTTCAGGTTTACTCTCCAAAACACCAACTTTGGCTGGCAGGTAGCACAACTCCTATCAGATTGACATGAGTTAAGTGCAAAGATACATCATACAGTAAACACATGAGTTAACATAACCTGAAGGGAGAACAGTTTTGTTGACCTTACATTCAGGTTATGTTATCTGGGCATGAGTTAAAAACAAAGAACAATCATCTGACTAGATCACTTGAACTCAGGTCATGAGTGTACCATTTTATGAACCAATAATCTACTCTGCAAATTTCAAATGCTCTTCTTAAAAAAATAAGCTGTCTCTTTTCAAGGAAATTTTAGCAGTTATACTAAAATTTGTGACCATGTATTTTGCATATATCTCAACTCAATACCTCATCGCTGTTGTTATATCCTAAAAATTTTAGCACGTGGAAATTTTAGCAATTATACTAAATTGTTTAACATCTATTACAGTTAGACTAAATGGTAGTTACTCAAACTAGTGTTGGATTTCCAAATAACAGTTCATTGAAATTGTACCCCTCCATTTAGAGCACCCACAACAGCTAGGTACACCCTGACGTGGCAGGGTAAATTCCAAATCCACCCTCTTTTCCACCTAATTCATTTCCCAGCAGCTAGGTGAATACGTGACGTGGCAAGAGCAAAATGCATGCAAGGGTGGATTTTACACCCTGAGGGTAAATTCACGCCGTGCGGTTCTGAAGTGCGCGTAGCCATAGCGCGCAGTTCATAAGTGCGCGTACGCACTTCTTCCCTAAGATGATAACATGTGTCCTCCCATCCAATGGTTCCTATTAACCACAGTTTTGAAGTGCGTGTAACTTCAACGTCTAGAATTAAACCACGTGGACGGCTGAGATTTAAAGATTTTCAAACGGCTAGTTTTTGCCGCGCGGTTCAGAAGTGCGCGGCATAAGCCTGTATAAAAAATATCCTTGGTTCCCCATTATTTCACCTGAGTTTTTCCCTTATCAAATTCTTCAACGAGATGCTCAACGGCTATAAATGGCTAGTTTTTTTTTCTCTATTTATAGCCCCCATTCTCTTACTCCCTTCTACAATCAACTCATTCATCTTATATCACAAAACTCAACCTTCTTCATTTCTTATCAATTACGCTGAATCATGTTTAAAAAAATTATCCAAGACCTGTTCAGGCCTTACATATCACTCTCATCTTGGGAGTTATCATCTTCATCATCGTCCAGTGATGAAGAGCTATTCCGACGTCAAGTTGAGTTGTTGCACGAGTATGGTAAGATTATGATTAAGATAGGAGAAGCAGAAGAAAAAGAGCAAGAGGCGACATCATCACGGAGGCAGGGAGGCAGTAAAAGGGGACGGATTGACAATCAGAAAAGCCGTGAGCATAAATTGAGGGAGGATAGTATTAACCGGGATTACTTCAGTGACAACCCAAGATTCAAAGGTATCTTATTTTGTCGTCGATACCGTATGAGCAAAGGTGTGTATCAACGTATTTATGATCAAATAATCTCTTCGAACCTCTATTTTATTCAAAGAGAGAATGCCGCTAAGACTATGGGCTTATCCACGCACCAAAAGATAACGTGTACACTTTGCATATTATGTTACGATACAAGTACAGACGCCCAAGAAGAATACCATCGGATTGGGGAGTCTGCGACTATTTTGTACTTGAAAGAATTTTGTAAAACTATTATAACACAATTTAAAGCTTAATACCTTCGATCTCCTAATGAAGATGATATATTACACTTGTTAGAAGTTAATAGATCGCGAGGCTTCCCGGGGATGTTAGGTAGTTTAGATTATATGCATTGGAAATGGAAGAATTGTCCTACTGGGTGGGCAGGACAATATACCGGGTATAAGAAAATCTTGATTGTGATTTTAGAAGCGATTCCATCCCAAGATCTTTGGATATGGCACACATTCTTTGGGGTGCCCAGTTCTAACAATGACGTGAACGTCATGTATCAAGGGTAGCTTTTCAGCAACTTGTCTAATGGAGTTGCGGCGCCATGTAATTATTATATAGGCATGGTACCGTACACTTTGGGGTATTACTTAGCGGATGGAGTCTATCCAAAATGGAAAATACTTGTTCAAGCCATAAGAAATCTGTCCAACGATGTCGAAAGACATTTTTTGATGATTCAATAAGCATGCCGCAAAGACGTAGAGCGTGCTTTTGGGGTATTACAAGCTAGGTTTAAAATATTGGCAAACGATGCGCAATTTTGGAAACCTAGTGATCTAGGAAATGTTGTGTACGCATGTATAATCTTGCACAATATGATCGTCGAAGATGAACGCCATAGTTACATTGGGGAAATAGACATTGATCCTAAGTTTACAAAATCCGTGGATAATTAGAAGGAAGACTTAAATATAAGACATGCAATCATTACTATGGCAGAGTACATCCAGAAGGTTCGTGAAATTAGAAATGAAGGAACTCATTTCCAATTACGAGATGAACTCGTCGCGCATTTGTGGAGTCGAAAAGGGGCAGAGTAATTGTAGTCTTCATCATTGTTTGTTTATTTTCTAAAGTAATGTATTTTCTTTTCAAGTTTAATATTGAAGTTGTAATGTATTTTATTTCTAAGTCTTCATTATTATAACATTTTAAGGAAACATAGTTTACTACTTCTATTTTTTAATTTTGTATCAATTTTAAGGATTACGAACCATTAATAATAATTTTATTGAAATAATGAAATGACATAGATCTTAATAACTACAATTAACGCTAAGGATTACATCAATCATTTATCACTAGAAACATCGTCATTACTTGGATACTACTCCTTCAACTTCTTCGTATATTCTTTAATCTGATTCTTCATCCAACGCCTTTATATCGGTAGTAGATTACTTGGGTCCGTTGTCATCACCTTAAACATATGCGAGTTGTCGAAGGCTTTTTTTGAGTTAGCTCCGCTTCACACCTCCTTTGAACTTCAACCTCTTTCATCAACTTTAGTTCCTCTCGTGCTCTAGCTTTAACTTCCTTTTTTTCTTTCTTCTGCTCGTCTCTCTTATTCTATGACTTCATTATGTTGGACGTTGTCTCAAACATCTTCTTCCCCCAGAAACCTATACTTGCCTTTGTCGCTTCTTTTGCCTTGTATTTGTTTTTGGTCGTCCGGTCCCACATCCCCATAAGAATATAGTGGTACATCCACGTCGATAGAATCATCCAGAATTATGATATTTAGAGTACCGGATGTAGGTGTTTCAGGATCGGTATTGGTGGAGTTACCCGGGCTATCGTTAAAATTTAACTTCCTATTAGCGTTGCGGCCGGAATGGCCGATGTGATGAATTTGTGACCATTTTGGGTAAGTTTCCAAAACTTTCTACGCTTCCCCAAGTTTAAATGATTTTCCTTGTACTTGAAAAAATGTATCGTTTGTCATACATTCCTAGAAATCAAGTTAGAAAATCTATTAGAGTATGATTCACCTTTGAACATTAATAAAATGAGAAAAATAAATGAAATACTTACGAAGTCATCCATTCCAATACCGGTATGATGTCGGCTTTCAAGGTCTTGAATGATACCTCTAAAAATTGAACATTCCTTATTGAGCCATCCCTTATACGCACAATTGACACCATTGTACGATCGCCACATTGATTGGTCAATATAGAAGGAATTGAATTGATCACGCACCTTGAGCCAAAATGTAGCGGCTTTTTGGTTGTTCGTGGTAGCAAGGTTTTGAGACACTTGGGATCAAGTGCATGCAAGATTTACGAAGTCATCGGCTGACCAATTCTTAGAGTTAGAGAATTGTTCTTTGTCATCATAAACATCATCTGAAGCCTCAAGTACTTCATCAACTATAATAGGTGTCGATATCGTCTTTCTTTTAGACTTTGCCTTCCCGCGAGTCCACGTATTACTTATCGTGAGAGCCGGATTGAGTTCCTCAGCCTGAGCTATATCCTCAACTATAATAGGTCTCGATGCCATTTTTCTTATAGACTTTGCCTTCCCATGAGTCCACGTATTACTTATCGTGAGAACTGGACTGAGTTCCTTGGAGATGACCAGAGAGACAACTGGAGATGCAACCGGCGTACCCTGCATCGGATTGAGTTCCTTGGATTTAGTTCACGTATTAAGATTTAAATCATTAAAACCCCAATACAAGTTTGAGATGAATAATATGGATTTCCCGGTTGAGGGTACGAACCCGTATACCCATCAAATGGAGGATAATATCTTTGGTTTAGGTAGTAAGAGTAATATCCATGGGTTTGAGATTGAAATCGATTGTCGGATGGCGGGAATAGTTGGCAAGCATGGTAATTCTGATCTTGAGAAGTGTTAGGCATTTACGATGGATCAAATGTGTCAAATTGATGAGGAAAGACGTTTCCTTGTTGGTTCCTATTGGAGGATTGAGAATGGTTTTGAGAATTAGATTGGGAGCTTGAGGAAGACATAGTGGCTTTGTTTGTAATGTAAGGAGGGAGGATAGTGTAGAAGATCAGAAGGGAGGAGAGTGTAGGAGATGAATGACATTTATAGATGATAAAAACTAGTCGTTAATATAGTCGTTAACAAGTGTCCAAAAAAAATATAGTCATTAATATGGCTATTGAGTAACTTGTACAACAAGTTTCCAAAACCAAAATATAGTCATTAATATGTCTGTTGAGTAACTTGTACAACATGTTTTCAAAACAAAAATATAGCCGTTAATATGTTCGTTGAGTAACTTGTACAACAAGTTTCCAAAAATATAATTTTCAAAATAAAAATTATATTAAAACTCTGAATAAAGCATAGTTTAAACAATATTAATGCACAACATAGTTTAAACAAAATATAAATAAAAGTTCTAAATAAAATATAGCCTAACTGGGATGACCTTTCTTCGTTTGGCGGGCGCGTCTTCTACGTGCGAGACTCTCGTCATAGGTACATTGTATAACCGGATCTGCCTGGTAGGAAATGGACATCTCAGCTAGTCTATCGAACGTCTCTCGGATGACCTCCTATGCCCAGCTCAGCTCCATCCTCAACTCAGTATTGTTGTCAGTTAGTTGCCTCAAGTCTTCATATGCCGTAGACCGTAATCTTTGGTTTTGATACCACAACTCATCCATTCTATAAGTAGGTGGACACGGGTATGGTACATGCATCACCGGGATTGGTATCCGTCTACGTTGATCATTTGATCCTGCCACATCCATGAACCATCCCATATCACGTGGATCGTCGGTCGCCTGATCACCATAGTCTTGCACCTGTGAAGACGTAGCTAAACTCAACGTAGGTGGCAAGATTACATCGGGCCTCACTAAATCACGCCCGACCGACCAAATATTTCCTGCCCTCTTTACTAAACTGCAACTGATCTTAGGATTTGGATGAACGATACCCTACTATGTCATGTAATCTACGTCGGGATCAAGAGAATCGCGGCCATCATTGAAGTCCACATCCTTCAGAATCTGATATAATTCTCGATCGTACCTTGGGAATTCCATAATCTCCTGAGGGGGGTCATAGGGCACACTATCAAGCCCGATCATCTAACGCATATACCGGTCTCCTAAATACCAAAGCGTACCGTGACCGTATGGGACTGACACCAATAGAACCCTCTGGGTGCTCAGCGCTGAAGCAACTCTTACCTCTAGATGTCTCAATTTTGTAGACCTGTGGCATGGTTGTCAATCTATATTAGTTTTGTCCTTCCATTCTATCATATCTCTTATCACAGCAAAAGAGTGATGGATTTTAGACCCCGTACTCACCCTTTCATCTCTCCACCTAGAAATACAAGGATAAATATGGTTAAAGTTTTGTACCTTAACTAGATACATTCCAACCCGACAGTACTTGAAGAACAAGTACTCCAGCACCGCATAGAATCCGATAATCAATTTCTTTACCTTCCTGGGCCTCAGAATTGAGACTTCATCAAGCCCCCGATATAAAGCTGCCATAATGGGCGTACCCCAGTCAAAATCTGACGTACCAAGAATATCGTTATCTGTCAAAGCTGCCAGATAACCTGCCCGAAAGGATGTGGCACCATTTGAGAAGAATAGATTACCCATCATATAGGCAATAAATGCCCGTGCATACACGTTGTCCATTTCTGAGTCGTAATTGTGGAGACGTGGATTCAAAAGCTCTTGCCACTTTTTTAAATAGGAGAGAGTGATGTTACCGTACCTCATATCAGAGCTTGTGATTCCCAGGAATATCTTTTCTGTTTCCTCTAACTTGGAGTACCTCTCCTCGTATGGGAGTTTGCAACCCCTCCCAAATAATATGCCCCTTAGCATGACGAAGTCAAACGGTGTGAAACCCAGTTCCCCGCAAGGAAAGTGAAAGGTATGGGTGGAAGGTCACCACCGCTCCACCAGAGCATGAATGAGACGGTTATCCAAGTTTCCCGCATTAATCGAACAAAAGTCTGCAAAACCCATATCGTTGACCAACTTCTTCAACGTCAGATACACGGCAATCCATCGGTGCCACTTCAGTACCTTATCCAATGATCCCCTACACTGTAATTCATCTCGGTTCTGACAAAAAAATACATTAACATGTTATAAGTTCATTCGGGAATTTCATCGAACACATTGCAATATATGTTAATAACACATGAAATTTACATAAAACTTACCGGTATTTCCTCCGATCCAGCAGAAATATGGACCCAACCATCCGGGAGGATATCTACTCAGTTTAACTCATCCTACAATGGGGTGGGATCGGTGTTATCCATCAATTGATCTGGCCAAACATTTGTTACATCCGCGTTCCCCCATCGTTTTACTTCCGCGTTAGAGTTATGTGTAGTTTTGGAAGCATTTTTCCTCGGTCGTGAACTAGAAGAACCCGACATTTTGAAGTGATTAACGGAGGAAATGGGTTGGGTTGGGAAACTTGTGGAGTAAGGTTGGGTATGCCTTGGGTAAAACCTCAAACACAAGTATTATGCCTTTAACACTTAGAAATGCCAATACAAGTATCACTAGAAAAAAAACACAAGTGTTAAGCCTTTTAGGTTACAGGGTGATGTCGCACGGTTTTGAACTGCGTGGCTATATATTTTTTTTTTAAATACGTGTCAGTTTTCTATTGGCTGGTAGTTACGCGCGATTTAGAACTGCACTTGGTTTTGGATGGCTGAGATTTAATGATGTTCTCATCTGAGATGCCCATTTATGCGCGCGGTTCAGAAGTGCGTAGGATAAATTCACCTTGGGGTGGATTGAAAACTGTTGTGGGGTGGATTGAGATGGATTGGATTCACCTTGAAATTCATCCAATTCACCCTCTTAACTGTTGTGGATGCTCTTATGGTTTATGCATATTCTAGAAAGTCTTACTTCCACAAGCATTGCATTTGTTGACTCTAACTTGTGTTGGATTCCAGTCTATAAATTAGTAGTCTTAAAAATAATTTTTCAATTGTACACCATGGTTCGTATACTTGAACCAGGCGTTGTACCCTCAATGAACGGTTGATGAAGGCATAAACATCTACCACCACCACCTCAGTGAGAGAATTTAGATGTCCTTGCTACGGGCTTGGTTGAAGCATTGACTTCAATCACCAGGCTTGAAAGTGATGTGGAGTGTTTGGAAGAAGCCATTACTCATCTTGAAGAAAACATTCAAAGCGTTGCGGAAGAAGTCATATTTGGTTGAAGAAGAAGTTTTTGTAATCTATCTATATTAGGCTACATTTGACTGACTTTGGCTATAATATATTTAAATAATATATGTACTTATCTTTTGCTACATCTATTTATCTACTGCTACTTAATAGGTTTTCTGGGTACAGCATAACATCCAAGGAGGATTTAGACATTCAACCTCTTAAAAAGATGCCAAGTCGTTCGAACGAGCCTTGGAACCGTTCGAACGAGTTCGAAGGAAAGCGGAGCTAAAGGTTTTGTTGCTGTTTCTAGGCTTAATTGCCTAGGTCATTCAAACATGTTTTTGAGCCGTTTGAACGAGTCGAAGACCAAAATAAGGGATTTTAGTTGTCTCGATTTTTAGGAAAAATCAGCCATGTCGTTCGAACGACATTTGGATTCGTTCGAGTGACTCTAGATTCCAGAAGACTAGTTCTACCTATCTTAGTTTTTAGGCTTATTTGAGTCAGTTCGTTCAAACGACTATTATGAGTACTTCAAAGTTTAGTACGTTTAAAAATATTTATGTCCTATTTTGTAACTAGGAAACTTGTGACCTTCATAAAAGGACAAGGCCAGACATGATGAAAGAATTCAAGTTTTATAATCTAGAAATTAGGGCTTGAAAAAGGAATTCAATTGGAATCAATCCATTGAGCAATTAAAGCTTTTATTGGGAAATTATCCCACCAAATTATGTTCATTTAATTCTTCGATTAGGAAGTTCTTTAATTTGGTTGTAGATTAAGTGGTATCAGATTTTTAAGTTATGATTCTCAGGGGGCTTTTGGCTTATGGTTTATACACGTGACCGACTCAAGCAAACGAAGGAGATTCTTGTGAGTCTGTTGATGATTTATAAAAAACCTAGCTCAAAGAAGAAGGTAAATTTGAAGATGGGCAATTCTAAAAATCGACTCATAAAGCTTGAAACTCATGTTTATGACCTAACTACTACTCTATGGGAGTTGGTAGAGTAATTACATCTCGCAAATCTTGCAAAAGTATCCACTTCGACAAAATGACAAGAATGCATGAAGAAGAAAGGAGTTGTAGAGGAGGAGAGAGACGAGGGTGACGAGGAGGAAGATTGAGATTCTAGTGATGCCAATTATGTTGAGGAAAGATCGGTGAATGGTAAGTCCATAAATCATATGCTTAATCTTCGTATCGATTTAAAAATATAAATTCCAGTATTTGATGGGTCAATCGATGCTGAGAAATTTGATAACTGGTTAGATAGGTTAGAGACCTACTTTTCAGGATATTAATATTCGAATACTCAATTTTTTTTTAACATTGAAATTTGCAAGTCATGCACTCGCGTAATAGGAAGCTTGAGTTAGAAAGAATTCAAGGTTTTGGTTTATAAACAATTTTATCCTATTGGGTATGAGTAGGAGAGATAGTTCAAATAGCATCATTTACGCAAAAAAATATAGGCAATTCGTACAAGAATTCACTACAGAGTTTCATAACCAAGCTTTGGTTTTAGACATCGATACGGACGAGTATAGGGTGTTTATGAAGTACACGTACGGGGGGTTTGTCGAAGTTCATATAACGGAGTTGAAACTCTTTAATTTGGCGAATATCGAAGACGCTATCATGAAGGCGATTGCCATTGAAGACAAATACTTAACTAGCGACAAGAAAGATGACAAAGACAAGTCGGGGGTACAAGTCCAATTGGAAGAATGAGTATAAGAGAGTGTCTAAAAGAGAGGGGCCTTCGTCCAAGGAGAATTATTGCAATCATTGTAATACGAGTGGGCCTTTTCAGATAAATGTTAAAAACTTCACCCGGAGCTTAGGTCGAAAAAGGAGAAAAGCAAGAAAGAAAGATATGCACTAGCCACGGTTGTTGACCTCTCAAATTTAGATAAACCGAATCTTAAGTTTACTCTTATGTTTTAACAGACTATGGCTACTGAGGAGGCGAGTCGGGAAGAACATTTTATGTGAGTATTCAAGTGAAGCAGACCTTAGTAGAGGCCACTGTTGATTCGGCTAGTAAGAAAATTTGAATTTATGAGGTGCTGGTGAAGAAGATGGGTTTGACTACTACGGCTCATCCTAACCCGTATGGTTTGGGGTGGATTTAGAAAGACACAGAGTTGAAGATCATAAAATAGTGTACATTCAAGTTTGCGATCACTGAAACATTTATTGACGAGGTGACGTATAAGGTAGTTCCTTTAGATGTGTGTCAGATCATTTTGGGTAGCCCTTATCTTTGGGACCAAGATACGATTTATTACTATATAGTTCACAAGTATCATCTTGTGAAGGAGGGAAAAAAGTTTCATATCAATGCTGGTAAGGAGCATGTCACAACAGAGAATTTAGTAATAGCGACTCAAGTGAAGTAGTTGATTAATACGAGCGGTAAGTTTGTGTTATTAGTGCAACGATTAAAGTATTGCCTACTATGACAATGTCTCCTAAGCAATAAATTGAAATGGGGAAGTTGTAAGAGGAGGTTGTGGTACATTTCGATCACAACCCGTTATAGTTTTTTGCTACACAGTTCAAGCTACAATAAACTCGCCATATGAAGTGAATGTCGTATCTATAACAATACACCTTGATTATCAAGTATAAGAAAGAAGTAGACAAGAATTGGTTGACAGGTTATCTCGACCCCCCATTACCAACTATTTTTACTATGTTGGCAGCTATACAAATACAACCTATTATTTTGTATGAGTATGTTTTAGGATATGATGCTCACGAAGAGCTCAGTGTGATTCACCATAAGTTGTTGCAAGGCAAGACATGTGAGTATGAATTGAAGAAGACTCAAGCGAAGTATTGGGCTCGACACGATAAGCATCGGGTTGAGTATACTTTCAAGAGGGCGACCTAGTTTGGTTGCATTTGGGTAAGGAACGATTAAAGGGAGAAGGCGAGAAACTCAAGTCTATCTATTATAGTCCATTTATGATACTCAAGAAGATTGGTAACAACACATTCTAATTAGATTTGCTGCCTTTTATGAAGATGTATTCGGTTATTAATGCCGAGTATTTGAAACTATTTGAGTCGTTTCTTCTAGATGAAGACTCAACAATCGATACTCGCCTACTATGAGTTGATGACTTATGGATTGAAAGAGAAGATCCGTTGTAGGGTGATAGTATTCTAGAGAAGGAGGTTCATGCTACAAGATGGGGAAGGATTGAGTCGTTCTGAGCTGGGAAGAAAGGTCAACTACCTAGCAAGTTGAAGTAGTACAACAGGGAAATGGGCACGACCACTTTCCCTCGTCTTCAGTTCTTGGTTTGAGCAGAAGCTCAAAGGAGCCATGATACAGGAGGATCTAGACATTCAACCTCTTTACAAGATGTTAAGTCATTCAAACGAGCCTTGGAGGTGTTCGAACGAGTTCAAAGGAAAGTGAAGCCAAAGGTTCTATTGGTGTTTCTAGGCTTATTTGCCTAGGTCGTTCGAACGAGCTTTGGAGCCATTCGAGCAAGTCAAAGACCAAAGGAAGGGATTCTAGCTATCTCAATTTTTAATTTGGCATGTTTGAATGACTCTACGCTCCAGAAGACCAGTGTTGTCTATCTAATTTTTAGGCTTATTTGAGCGACTATCGCGACTACTTCAAAGTTTACTGTGTTTAAGGGCATTTTTATCCTATATTATAACTAGAAAATATGTAACCTTCATAAAAGAGCAAGTCTAGGCAAGATGAAATGATCTAAGTTTTGTAATCTAGAATTTAGGGTTTGAAAGGGGAATTCAATTGGAATCAATCCATTGAGCAATTGAAGCTTTTATTGGGAAATTATCTCACCAAATTGTATTCTTCGTTTAATTCTTCGATTAGGAAGTTCTCTAATTCGATTATGGATGAAATCAACTTAATAACATATCTTAAAGAAGAGCATAAAGCGTGTAGAATCTAAATAGCGTAGTAGTACACTTTATTACCTAGGTTCAACCATACATATTTACTGTCTACCTACACGAACTTATGCAACATAGTTGTATAAATTGGAAGTGTTGTGTAAGTCCACATATGCTTAAAGAAATGAAGAAGCGTATTTACTCCGGGAAGATGATTTTCGCTCTTGGTGTAGTGACTGGTGGGAGAACCACTTTCAACCATTGCCCTATAAGAGGACATAAACAATGTACTCACCACCACCACCTAAAGAAAATGATGATATTAAACATATGCTAAACACCAATGTAAAAGAAGAGAAGTTGGAATGTGTTACTCCTCAAGCTATTAAGGTTAATAAAGCTGAGGAAGGCCAAGTGTACGATAATGGTGAGGAGGAAGAATTCGATGTGGATGAAGATGTTGTGTTAATTCTGAAACAACAATATGCAACCATGTCTTAGAGACCCACATGTTATCGCATAAACTGTTGTCATTTGTTAGTAAACATCATTTTATCCAAAGTAACATCAGTCATCACCGATATGTTGCACTTTTTATTTTATTTTTGAAAGGTGTACGCCGGTTTTAGGGATCTGTAACCACAGAGTAACAATGCCCCGAAGGGTACAAGCCCGAAGGCCACAGAGGAACATCAGTCATCATCGATATGTTTCATTTCTTGCTTATTTCTTTCTGCATTTTTATTTATTTCGTCAAGAGGCGACATGCATATGCCCTAATGTAATGTACTAATGTGTGGCATGTTTGGCTTTCCATTAATGTTTAGATATATTATACTAAAAATTTTGCAAAAAAAAGCTAAATAACTTAAAGTTCATCTCTCAAAATGTACAAGCAGTCACATTGTTCACTTTATCCCCTATCATATGTGAGACCCACATAGAATTATACTACTTACTTTTGTCATTATAGTAGCACTTGTTGTCTTTTCTAAATTATTGTTATTTCATATGTGTTGTTTAATCATTTCAACCATGGCTGCCAAGAGGGACATTTCTGCTCACCTAACGCGGCAACCCAAAAATAGTACATCAAATAAGATGATAAGTAAAAGAGACAGAACATTACCATGTTTCAACAAAAAAACTTAACTTGAAAATTGATACACAACATTACCATGTTTCAACAGAAAAACTTAACTTGAAAACTGATACATTGCATTATAGGAGAGGATTCGCCTACACTCCCTTTGTTGCTACACACCCGCTACACTCTCTCACAGCCATCCATCTTTCTACATCTCCTCTCCACATAAGCAACCAAAAACAACTCTCTCTCTCTCACTCAGCTGCCTATGTGGCAAAAAAACTCTATCTCCACTCGCCTCACTTGATTCAAATTTGAATCACTCACTCTCTCTCTCTCTCTCTCTTCCGGCTTCCCTCCAATCTATCCTCTATTGAATCACTCTCTCACTAATTTCTCTGTCAATCTCTCTCTCATTCCAATGCATCTCTCTCACTCCACATTTGAGTTCTACGAAGCTAGCTTATGTAAAAAAAATCAACTTTTCTCGCGCAATGTCGTTATGCCTTTGACCAAATTGTCCACAAAAAATCACTCCAGCCAATATCTACTCTAAAAATCAGCAAAAAAGAAACAAAAATGATCCAAAAATAACCAAAAAGGAAACAATGTGTAGAATTCGACAAAAAGAAAATTTATTGTCTAAGTTAAATTTTAACAATTCAATCATTTATTATCGAGTTGTTAGAGGATTTGACAATAAATTGTCGAATTGTTAGAGGTACCAACAATAAATTGTCGAATTGTTAGAAGATTCGATAATAAATTGTTGAATTGTTAGAGGATTCGATAATAAATTGTTAAATTGTTAGAGGATTCGATAAGAAATTGTCGAATTGTTAGAGGTGTCGACAATAAATTGTCGAATTGTTAGAGGTGTCGACAATAAATTTTTCAATTGTTAGAGGATTCAACAATAAATTTTTGAATTGTTAGAGGATTCGACAATAAATTGTTGAATTGTTAGAGGATTCAATACGAAATTGTCGAATTCTAACCATTCGACAATAAATATAGCTTTTTTTTGTCGAATTTTGTGGAGATCGAGACACGATAAGTGAGTTCGAGATTGAGCGAGAGAGAGAGTAAGTCTAGTCGAGTAGTTTCAATCTATATTATACCTGATTATGACGGAGATGTTATGTTGTTTAGAATATTTACCGTAGAACTGACTAAGAGACTGAGTGAGAGAGAGAGAGAGAGAGAGAGAGCGAGGAGTTGTCAGAGATGATCGCTGCAAGCGAGAGAGGGAGTTGAGTGACAATGACAGTGACTGAGGTGAGTGAGTTGTTTAGTTGAGGCGAGTGAGAAAGAAAGCGAGTTGAGTGGAGAAAGAGTTTTTTTTTTTTTTTTGCTCGCCACATTGGTGCTGAGTGGGAGAGAAAGAGTTGTTGAGTTGGCGTTTTGGGTGGTGAGAGGAGAGTGTAGCGGGGTATGTAGCGGGGAGAGGGAGTAGGCAAATCCTCTCCCTTGCATTATAACTTAAACATATATAACTTGAGAACAAACAAATTGCATTCAAATGTCTTCCATTGCTCCTTCTTCGACTGGCTCATGCATAGTGGGGTCCAAGTACTTGGTCAGCAAGGTAAAAAGACATTCTTTCAAATTAGCCATCAATTTGCCCAAGATGACTTCAGCCCTTAAAATTGTAGACACTTTATCTACAAGATGCTTTAGGACTAATTTGAGCTTGTCAACCTTTAATGCCAATGAAGTTAGCTTGGGACCTGATACCGAATCTTTATTGAATTCTAGAAGTGATGATATCAAAGTTGAAAGCATCGTCTTTAGCTTCAAGATTTCTTTAGATGGCAACCTCGGAGATTTTTGGGAGGATGAAAACTCAGTACATGAAAATCTCTCTAATAAAAAATGACAATTAGCGTTATAGTATATAAATTGTTTAATACTGATAGTAGCCGTAAATAATTGTTTTGAGTATTAATAGGACCTTAAAAGCCTAATTCGGTTTCAACCAAACTTCAATGTCGGCAACTCAATATCCGATGAAGAGCTGTACCAGGGCACTTAGATGAGAATGGGTGGGTCATATATGGGAGGTGGCGGTGATCTACAAAATGAGACTATGATGACTTCCGAGCATTAAATGAAAAAAAAAGTACTGTCTATTCTTGTTAACTGGGCCAAACATCTCTGTCAACGGCTAAGAGAGTTCCGGGTAAGTATTCAGAAGAGGCGTGCGATGCTAATGCTATGGGAGACTGTTGCTGAGTCAGACCTGGCAATTGTAAGGCACCATAAAGAGAATAAAATAATGGAGCTACGGGAGAATTGTGTGGAAGCATCCTTAACTTATACGGAGAGTTATGGTTCTGAGAGCGGGTTGAACGAGTACAAGTACACCGTCGAAAATCTAGAGATTCTTATATCACTAGATGTCATGAGCGACGACTCTAAAAGTGTTATCTCACTATAAATCTTGCACAAGTTAGCATGTATAATACTTTTGGTTTGCCATTTTCATTATTTAAGACTTAATAAATGTTTTCAAATGTTAAATATGTTTGAGGTTTGTTATGATCCTAATAGTAGTTGTCAAAGTTGTATTATTGGTTAAGAACACAACACTAGATCAAAACAGTACACTTAACTAGTTTACAAATGAAAAATTACCTAGGTAGTGTAATAGCTTATTTTTCGTAGAGACCAAAAACAGTGTTTTACACTTTCGAAATGTAGAACTATGGTTGGGAACTAAAAGCAATAGACACGAGTTTTAGCATGGAAAACCCTTGAATGGGTAAAAAACCACGACCTCTCCTGTGGATTTCTGAAAGTATGGTTTTTATATAAATGTTAGCTATTACAAAGAGAAAGAGACTGGGTATCTGAGTTATGGTAGGGATGACTTTCTCTCAGAGTTCTCTGGGTGACAAATATTCGTCCTGGATTTTGATCTCCAAGTCTCTTTTTATAGGTCTTATAATATAATTGTTGGTTACATTGATAAGGGACGTTACAATATTAGGTTTTGATGAGTCTTCATAATGGTCTTCTGTAATATTTTGATATTTGTTGATCTGTAACGGATCTATTAATATTCTTTAGCTGTAACTTTAGACCGTTGGGAATATACGATCTCTTATGATGTTCGCGTGCATACGACCTGTTGATAAGTGAGGGAGTATCTTCTGTAGCGCGAAGTCACAGGAATCTTCAATATCTCCGAACTGCAGGTGAGTACACAATCTCTAATAGTGTTTGTATGTATTTGAATTGTTTGATAGACATCTGAGTATTTTCTGTAGTGCGATGTTATTGGACGCTTCGACATCCCCGAACTGTAGATGAGGAAGTCTGTATTGTGAACTGCTTGCCTTCAGCCCTTGGTTAGCTACCCGTGTGCTAACTTCGAATTATATGAGCTTAAATATCGGACTTAGTATGAGGATTATAAATAATCCCTCACAACTGCCCCCTCTCGGCCAATAGCAGGAGAAACATGTGTAGCGAGTGGTGTTGGTTGAGAAGTCCAGTCATTTTTAATGCTGTATTGATGGCTTCCTATGTATCTGGAGGGATAATTGTTTTGACTGTTGGGTCTCCCAAAAATGCTGCTTGAGATGTGTGCTTGTGATAAAGACTGTATTGGAAGTGGTGGAATGGAATTAAATGCTGTGACTATAAAAAATGGTAGATAGTTGCTATCACTATTCATCCTGGTTGAACCTGTCAGCCGTCTGGATTTGTATAAGTAGTAGCGATGGTGACAACTAGTCGTCAGGCGTACGAGGAGAGAGTTCAAAAGAAGATGATGATTCTGCAAATTCGCTACTTTGAGAACCAAAGTCTTTCTTTGCCAACTCCAATCCTTATTCCTCCAACTTTTCATGGGATGTCGCAGGAAGAAGTAAAGGAGGCAGATGATGATTATCATCAAATGTGGCGCTTCAATTATATGGTTTTGTTTGCTGCTTACCGTCGGTCCTGTCTTCGGATACTTGTAGAGGATGCGGTAGCGGCGGAGGATGAGAAGGCCGAGGTGTCTTCTGTTAAGTATTGTCGATACCCTGCTAATGATTGGGTATGATAATGGTGGAGGAGGTCCTTCATCGGCAGTGGAGGTAGGGGTTATGGAGGAGGGGTGAGATTAATTTTGTCATCTACCTCCCTCCAGTTCCTCTTCCTGGGTTTTGAGTTCTTCTGCTGGACCCGTCATTATTTTTTCTCAAGTGTTGCACTGTCATCTGTAACGTGGGCTATTCTTTGTAAAAGAAAAAAAATTGTCTGTAGAACTTGTAATCATGATTTTTAAACTGATTGAAGTATTCGTCCTTGTAAATTGTTTTTCTTGAATAATAAATTCGAACTTTATTATCTTGTCTTGTAAGTGTTTGAAGCTGCTTGAAGAATTGTTGTAAGATACCATATAACAATTATCGAACTAGTCACCGATGACACAGGTCAAAAATATGTAGATCGAATTGTTGTCGAGCTGAATGAAGCATATCTGAACTGTATAGGTCATTCTTATATATTTGTGGCATTGTTGAGATATAGTGTTGTTATGTCTGCGGAGATGACGAGGGCATAATATCTTTCATGCTATATATAAGTTATTGGTGTTAGGGCATGGTCACTGTCAACTTGAACACTTGTTATCATCGGGGGAACTTGGTCGGAGCCTCTGATTAGTTCGATAAATCGCCCTGGATAAACTTGCTAAAGAGGATGTTAGAGCTGCTGATAGAAAAGTCATTCCGTGTGGTGAAGAGAATTATCCGTTACATCATTATATGTAAGGTCGGATAATTGATGATAATAAAATGATTTGTTTGTGTTGAGGTCGTCTTGTCATTTCTTTCTGTATCTATGATAATTTTTTACTGGAATATAACTGAAGCAGAATTTGCTGCCAATTTTCTACTGCTGTGAGACTGAAATTGAGGTAAGTGACAGCTATAATAGTTGTACTTAGATTTTTGAATTGGAACCATGCTATAAAAAGCGTAGCAGGATCGTGCAGCGTAAAAGGTTATTGCTGTAAGCAATCGTGCTGTAAGATCTGTACAAATCTTCTTGGATAGTGAGTCCTTAATAATGGCTGAGAAGAAAGACAGACGTGATAACATAACACGTTACTCCAAAAACCATTATGAGGGCAAACGAAAAGACATGCCTACTAGGAGAGATGATGTGGATACGCGTCCCGAGGAGCCGTCGTTTTAGAAACCGCGGAATAATATAAAGGCTTGTCTTCCATCTTCTCTTAAACCACAATCAGTTTCAGACAGAGAAAGAAGCATTTCTAGAGAAAAAAAATCTTCAAATTTTGAACGCAGTCCTCTAGTGTTGTGTGATCTTGCTAAGAAGAACAAATTTTTGTCATCTGAGGTGCGAGCGGTGACCGGAGTCCACGACTGTTGCTATTCTAGTACAGGTTAGTATCTCTGCTTCCATCTTTTCTGCTGTTGTATTAGTTTCTTGGAACTGGTAGTTGCATTTTTAAACTTTTGGATAGATTAATAAAGTATTGGGTACGGCTGAGGGAGGGGGCCTGTTTGATTAAAAAAACTCATAACAGATTTTTCCTGTATGTGGTAGATGCGCTCAAAAAATCCGAAACCCAGTAGTAAATTTATTGTATCTACCAGTAGTGAGGAATCATCATCGTCTGATAAGATATGGATGATTCGGAGGTAATTGGTACTGTACCTGTTGATAAACCGGTTGTTCCCTCTAGGAGGGATGTGAGACTGCATGTTGGGTTTGAAACTGGGCAATTTTTTAGGTATCCCGAGAATGTAGACGTAGCGAAGAATTTTTTGCAGTATAAAAGAAGTTTATATGGAAAATGGAGGCATTATGTGATGAATGCGGGGCTGTTGTTTAGAACTCTGGTGAGACCGGGTGGTAATATAGACCATTATTAGGTGCCTTCCCTGGATCAGTAGAAAGAAGTATAGATATAGGAGACGATATAGATATCTTTTATTATAATGGAACTGGCACAAAGGTCATAGAGGAAGGATTCCTTTGTTATTTGAACCAGGTCGTATATGGGTTGAGTATTCCCCTAACCTTTTTCCAAAAGGGGGTAATGAATGCTTTAAAGAATTGCCCTGGTCAATTAAATGGTAATGTCTTTGAGATGATGAGGGTATGTGAAGCCTTTAATCAGAAGTGGAGAAATGGTGGTATTACGAGACAGTTCATTGCGGACGATGTCTTGAAATACTATAAGTTTAAATATGTGAAAGATCGAAAGAGTGGATACTTGTTTAATGATTTGGCGATGCCGAAATTATTTGATTTTAAATCTGCTGGGAGACCCTGATGCGACCACCTTGTGATGGTAAGGGGTAATTGTATGCAAGTGCTTGGGGAACCGGTGTTCGAGCTGATATATAAGAATTTTAACGAGAGTAAGTGTCTTCATTCTGCCTGTAGTTCGTCTTTTAACTTATTTTGAGCTGCTAGCATAGTTTGTGGCTGTTTTGGCAGAGCCTAATCCAAAATATGTCGTTAATACGTCGAGTCTGTTCAACGTCGTTAGTCGAGAAGGAAACGAATTGAACAAAGTTCTTGGAGAACTAGATATCTGCAGAGAGAAGAGGCTGAACTCTGTTGTCAAAAAAGTGCAGCGAGCTCATCAAAATTGAGTTATGGCTACTTCTGGCTCTTCTTATGTTGATGTTATGGAGATTTCTGCCTGTGATGCGGGTACTTCAAGTTCCTTAGTTTGGCGACCTAAAGTAAAAAGGACGGTGCCACCTTCTGAATAGACTGCTCTTGTGCAGACACCACCGGTGAGGACTGAGGGGGTGAATGCTGATGTAAATTTGGCTCCTCCTCTGAAGAAGCAAAAAAAAGTGTCCGGGAAAGATATCCCAACTTCTTCAAAGGGGGTCGACCTTAAAGCGGTGGAGCAGAAGGCGCTGGACTTGGCTAAGCGTGATCTCATCCACCTAGATACTCAAATTCAATCCAGTATCTCCCAAGTATGCATGATGTTATCTGATTAAATCTTATTAAGTAATGATCCAATCTTATAGTACTACTTTACTGTACTCGTGGTGCAGCTTTCTGTTGCTTGGAAGTCGGTCGCGGAGGTGTTGAAGGTAGCTGCTGCGGATCATACCGAGTATGAGACTGAGAAAACATCTTTGGCTGAATAGTTGAAGGAGCGAACTGCGCTGTGTGAGCAATTGCAGAAGGAGAAGGTTTTGCAGAAGGAGCAGTTCGAGAAGGAAGAGGCTCTGCTGAAGGATCAGTTCGAGAAGGAAGCTGCCGCTACAAAGAAAGAGGTTGAAGATGAGGCCAAGAAGGCTGTTGACATTGTGGTGGCTTCCCGAAATAAACTGATTCAAGCCTTCTACTTCAGGGTTTTGAGCAGAGTGGATGTTGATCTTGCTCTTGCAGGGAAGTATAGCGAGATCATCTCCCCAGGGGATGATGCTTCTCCAGTCGCTGAGCAGAGCCCGACTCCTCCAGTTGCTGATGATACGACCAAGGAGGTAGCAGGAGCTAAATCTTGATTCTGTATTTGTAACATAGTTTTGAGACTTGGCCAAATTTTGATCTTTGTACTGGTGATAGAACTATTTTTGCTGAGAGTTAAACTTTTTGTGGTTGTTGTTAATATATGTTGTTTTGATGTGAATGTATAATTTGTATGTAGGAGGTAGTTCGTTTGAGGGAGAAAGTGATCGAGTTGGAGAAGGGCTTGAGTCGAGCAAGGGATTCCATCAATCGTACTCAACAGGTAGACAATTAACTTGAATATCAGAGACGTCTTCATAAGTCAAACTTTGATAACACCTTTAAGGAGTTATTCGAGCTTTAATGTAGATATGGAAAGATAAAAATTGAGAGGGATGAGGTTTTGCGAAAAGAGAGTGATAGGTTCGTTTTATTCCAAAAATCCCTTAAGAATAAGTAGCTCGTAGATGAGAGTGACAAGTTAGAGTGTCATAGGTCGTTATTGTCTTTGACGCTTCATTTTGAGGCTGAAGTTGATAGTGAGCGGGGCTTGAAGGAGGCCTATTTAGATCTGTTAACTGAGAGAGACATAGTACCGGACTCAGCTCGAGTAAAATTCTTAGCGCAAGAAGCGCGTAATCGCCAACGTATAGAGGCGCAAAGATGCTCAGCTCGGGCTGGAGTATCCATCATATGGGGTGGTGTAGGTCCATTGCCTGATGAGCTTGACTTTTGTAGGGGCAAAGAGCAATGAGGATTCTTTTCTTCAACATAAAAAAGGAGGATAGAAAGATCCAGGCACAATTAGAAATTGATTTGAGGCATGCATGTGATGAACTGGAGCGATGTAAGGGTCATAATGCATGTCTGGAGAGGGAAAAGGTAGAGTGTACTAGGTTATTGTAGAGCTCGGAGAAGAGAATGACATTGTTAGAACCACGTTTACTAGATATGCAAAAACATCTGCAAGTGTCCCAATCGCATTTGAAGAAGAAAATTACTCCAAAGCGGGGAAAACGTGCTATCAACACGGACCACGAACGTCAGATAGCCGATGTGATCGCATTTTATGGGGGCGAGCTCGAGAGAGTAGAAAATGAATTTAGAGGTTATATCTCGACCTGTGGTAAGGATACGGAAGTAGGGAATGATATGGTTGAAAATATGTGGTTTACAAAAGGGAATGAGGGTGGGAAAGCTTCAACCTCAAAACCACGAGTTAAAGAGTCTGAGGAGGAGGAGGTCGAAGATCTGCTACCTCACACACGGCATAAGACCCATCCGCAAGAGGTCGCAATCTTCAATGAACCTTTGCAAGTAAATGCGAGTAGTAGCAGGGCTCAATCATAAGCCTACTAAATTGTGGCATATTATTGTGCTCTGTATAATGTAGTTGATTCGTGTATTATAGCTTGATGTTGTAATAAATGTTGTTGAATGATATGTCTTGTTTGCATGAATATCTGCTGATAGATGTATTGTCGTTTGTAATCTGTTCTTATAGGCTGAAGATGATGAACAGAATAAACTAGTTGTCTTATCTGCATCAAATAAGGAACTGTCTGCCAAGTTGCAGCAATGTTTGTTGGTGGTTAAAAATACGACTTTGTCGAATTCGAAGCTAGAATCTGATATTTTGGAACTGTCGAGTCGGCTAAATTCAGTGATTGTAGAGTTGTCATGTAAGGATGCAGAGATATTGACTGCTAATAATGAGGCCGAACTGTGGAAAAAATCTCTGAAGAAGAAAAAGTTGGAGACCATGGCTGCAAATCAACAAGTTCTGGATCTGTTAAGTACGATTAAAAAGCAGAAGAACGATCTGTTGTACCATCAGTCGGTGGTAACAAATAATATTGATCTCTTAAAAAATCAAGATGCTGAAATCCGTCATATGCGAAAGCGTTTGAAAAAGCTGAACTGGGATTTGCGTGAGGCTCGAGACTCATGCCAGAGAAAAAGTGACTGTGCCAAAACTCACGAGGAAGCATGTTCCCAGAGAGATCGAAAGTTGAATGAAACCATCAATAAGTGTAACACACGTATCGCCGATCATGACCGGGAAAAATAAGCTTTGATACTAGAGTGTATGCAAGGTAATGAAGTTTTCGAGGAGCTCCATGTGAAGTATAAAGAGTCGCAGAGGTTGGTGGACGCAGCAGAAGATGAGATCAATTATTTGAAGGAGGTATATAAGAAGTTACAACGTCTGAAGTAGGAGATAGAGCGCAGTGTGCAGATAACGAAGCAATATAGAGATTCGTTACTGCAGGAGAAAAAATCTCTGGCAGATCGATGTAAAGATCTTGAAGACGAACTAAACAAGGTGAAGGCCGAATTATGTGATGCTACGTTGTTGAATGCAGATAATGTTACGTTACGCGTTTTGGCTATGTTGCATGATGATGTAGAGAAATTTCGAACAGAGCGTGAGTCGATCTTGGCTGCTTCAACTGAATACGTCATGGAATATGATTTGCAGCTAGCGCGGTTATCTTATATAGATAATTTGATGTCGAGAGTTATGGAATTGTTAAATGCACCTTCTACTGTAGTTGATGCGACTATTCCTTTCCCTTCCTTACTTTCATCTGGACCTGGGGAAAGTTTGAATGTTGTATGCCCAAAGCTTGAAAAGTAGTTTCATTGTTTATATTGTAATGAGATAGAGTGTAAATATCTCTTTGTTGTAGAAAAATGTCAAAAGTTTAGTAGAAAATGTTTTTGTTTTGTAATCTCTTTGTATGGTCGAATTGGTTGAATCAATTAATGACAATGTAGAGATATGATTGCAACAGTGTTGTATGGTCAAATTTATTTGAACAGCTATGTTGTAGGTCTCAGTCACAGGTCGAATTAAGCGTATCAATAAGCGACCGTACTAAGACGTCTTTGAATACTGAATAGCTGTATGGCGCATCTCTGCCAGATCGAATTGATTATCTCAATAAGCGACCTTCAGAGAACAAATTTATTTGAACGGCTATGATGTAGGTCTCGGTCAAAGGTCGAATTGAGCGTATCAATAAGCGACCGTAATGGGACATCTTTGAATATTGAATAGCTGTATAGTGCATATCTGCCAGATCGAATTGATTATCTCAATAAGCGACCTTCGGAGAACAAATTTATTTGAACGGCTATTATGTAGGTCTCGGTCACAGGTCGAATTGAGCGTATCAATAGGCGACCGTACTGGGACATCTTTGAATATTGAATAGGTGTATGGCGCATCTCTGCCAGATCGAATTGATTATCTCAATAAGCGACCTTCGGAGAGCAAATTTATTTGAACGGCTACGATGTAGGTTTCGATCACAAGTCAAATTGAGCGCATCAATAAGCGACCGTACCGGGACATCTTTGAATATTGAATAGTTGTATGGCATATCTCTGCCAGATCGAATTGATTATCTCAATAAGTGACCTTCAGAAAGCAAATTTATTTGAACAGCTATTATGTAGGTCTCAGTCACAGGTCGAATTTAGCGTATCAATAAGTAACTGCACTGAGATATCTTTGAATATTGAATAGCTGTATGGCGCATCCCTGCCAGATCGAATTGATTATCTCAATAAGCGACCTTCGGAGAGCGAATTTATTTGAACAACTATGATGTAGGTCTCAGTCACAGGTCGAATTGAGCGTATTAATAAGCGACAGTACTGAGACATCTTTGAATATTGAATAGTTGTATGGCGCATCCCTGCCAGATCGAATTGATTATCTCAATAAGCAACCTTCGGAGAGCGAATTTATTTGAACATCTATGATGTATGTAATACTCTGGGATAGACGAAGATAACAGAAATGCTTGAATTGAGTAGACTTGCAAAATGATGCTGAAAAGTACTTTATTGCATAATATCGGATGTTACAGCATATTTATCTTTGATACAGCTTTAATCGGCGAGTATTCCATGAATTAGGTACATGAACTCCATCATATGTACTGAGATCGTAGGATCCTAAACCACTCACTCCAGTTATGATAAAAGGACCTTCCCAATTCTCTGCCAGCTTCCCAACACTAGGTGTTTTGCGATGTGGTGGGATTTATCTGAGAGAAAGGTATTTAACTTTTAATTCTCTGTGTCGAACACGTTTGTTATATGACCGGGATAAAGCAAGATGATATCTTCCCAGATTAACAAGGGCTCTGTCACGTGTTTCTTCGATCAAATTCAGATTGTATACGATCTAAAATTTGTTTTCTTCATCTGTCATCTCGTGATCATGTATCGGATGATGATACTGAGTGGGAATGATGGTTTTAGCCCCGTAAGCCAATAAGAACGGAGTACAGCCTGTTGCGGTTCTAGGAGTTGTTCGGTAGGCCCAAAGTACATGTGGTAACTCGTTCACCCAGTTCCCCTTTTTGTCGTCTAAACGCTTCTTGATGTCATCCACAATAGTTTGATTAGTAATCTCAGCCTGTCCGTTTCCTTATGGGTAATAAGGGTTGGATGGGGAATGAATGATGTTGTACTCATTGAGGAATGCGATGATCTTGGAGCCAACGAACTGTGGTCCGTTATCAATTCGGATGAGATGTGGTATGCCAAATCGGATAATAATGTTCTCCCAGATAAATCTGATGACTTCGTCTTCTCGGGTTCGGCACAACGGAACTGCTTCTACCCATTTAGTAAAGTAATTTGTAGGGACCAATAAATTTTTGTGTTTCCCTGGCTATGTAGAAAACTCTCCTACAATGTCGAGAGCCCATCGTCTGAATGGCTAAGTGACTTGGCTCGAGTGTAGTTCGAGTGCTAGAGCTCAAATTTTAAGTCCGTGCCACTGACAAGCGTCACACTTACGAGCATATTCGATTGCCTGCACTTTTATTTTAGGCCAAAACATTCTTTGAGTTAAAACTCTATTTGCAAGAGATCGTCCTGCTGCATGGGATCCGCACGTGCCTTCGTGTAAATCGTGCAAGAATTGTTGTGCTTCTTTGTCAGATAGAGACCAGTGACCAAAATTTTATATAGGAGATTGTCCTGAACAGTGTATCTTCGAGCATTGTCAATTAATCTCCGCCGCTCCGTAGGATCCTCAGGAAGTGGCCCGTCGAATTTATTGTGAGGCTCGATGTAAGTAATAAAAGGCTTTCTCCAATCATCTTCAATCTCTTGTTGCCCCCAGTATTAATGGTGTTGGCTTCGATGGTATTGATATTGGGGTTAGAAATGATGTGGATCTTTAAGTAACGAGCTTCTGATCCGAGGACACCAGCAAGGTAAGCGAGCGCATCTGAATGTCTATTTTCTCCCTATGGAAAATGCTCCATGGAAATTGTCTGGAATTTTTTCATTCATTCGACCACTGCAGCAGCATAGTCGACCATTCTCCTATTGGTTTGATAGACGCCTGTGTAATGGTTGGCGATCAGTAGTGATTTGGTGTAGACTGAGAATTCTGTTACTCCCAGTGTGATTGTCATGTCCAAGCCATGAATTAAAGCCTCATATTCTGCTTTGTTACTGGTTACCTCAAAACTGAGGTGAGCGGATTTTTTGAGCCGATCATTGGAGGGAGTAATAAGAACGATTCCAATCCCTGATCCTGATGGACCGACGGAACCGCCAATCAAAAGTTGCCAACCTTTCTTTGTTACCCAATCTGACATATCTTCGGATTGATTTGCGAGTGGCTCATCTTTCTGATCAATTTTTTTTCCCAGCCAGGATCTTCTATTGGAAAGCCTGCTACAGCTTGACCCTTTTCAGAATAGCGTGGTTCAAAATGTATATCGTGCTCCCCAAGTGTTACAGACCATTGTTGAATACGTCGAGATTTTTTGTGCTTGGATAAGATTTCGCGGAGTGGATAGTTCGTCAAAACGCGAATAGTATGAGCTTAGAAATACTGCTTCAATTTTTGGGATGTATAGACGAGAGCAAGAAGAAACTTTTCAATCTTGGTGCATCTCGTTTCTGCGTGAGTCAGAGTCTTGTTGATAAAATAGACTGGTTTCTCAGTCTTTTCTTCAAACCAGAGGAGAATAGAGCTGAGAGATGTATCAGTGATGGCTAGGTATTCTGTTAGTTCTTCTCCTTCTGCTGGTGTGCTCATAACTGGTGGTTTGCCCAAATAACGCTTGAATTTAAAGAAGGCTGCTTCACATTTATCTGTCCATTCGATCCCTGGGTCTTTTTTTGATTTTCCTCAAGACGTACCATGTCTTAACAGATTGAACAGAGGTCGACATCTGTCTGATGATTTGGACACAAATTTATTGAGCGCTGCAATCTTCCCGGCTAGTTTCTGAGCGTCCTTCTTCGTCTTCGGCAAAGGCATAGCTAAGAGAGCTCGTATGTTAGATGGATCATCTTCAATGCCTTTTCTGCTTATTAGGTGGCTTAAAAACTTTCTGGATTTTACCCTGAACTGGCATTTCTCAGAATTTAAACGCATCTTGTAGGATCGCAAGATCTCAAAAGTTGCTCACAAATCTGTAAGATTGCCCTCTTTCTTGAGACTTTTGCAGAACATATCATCAATGTAGACCTCCATTATTTTACCGAGATGGTCTTTGAACATTTATGTCATCAATCTCTGATAGGTGGCGCCGACATTTTTCAGGCCGAAAGGCATGACTCTATAGCAATATAGACCTTGTTCAGTAATGAATGCAATCTTGTCTTGATCTTCAGGAAGAAGTGGTATCTAATTATATCCTGATGCAACGTCCATCATTGAGAGGTGCTCGTGCTCTGCTGTAGAATCGAGCAGGTGATTGATGATTGGAAGTGGAAAGCTATCTTTCAGAGTGTGTTTGTTGAGATCTGTGAAATCAATACAGATTTTGATTTTGCCATTCTTTTTAGGTAGTGCGAAGATGTTTGAGATCCAGTCTAGGTAAATAGCTTTGTGAATGAAACTGACCTCGATCAATTTATCGATCTCTTTATTCACTTCGTCTCGCAGTTTTGGTGATAAAGTTCGTTACTTTTGTTTGACCGGTTCTGCTTTATCTTTCAGCCCTAGCTTGTGGCATGCTATAGCTGGATCAATCCCTGACATTTTATGAAATGTCCATGCAAAGACGTCGCTGTTCTCTGTGAGGAATTGTATGTGACTCGAGCGCTCCTCCGTACTTAAGAGAGTTTAAATGTGAGTTCCTCTGTGCGTGCCACTAATCTCTATGTACTATGTTGGTTCGACGTCTGGCAACTGAGGTTCTGTTGGAATTGACTGCTATAATTGCTATGCAAGAGTTATTACAACTGATTTAGTTTTAATAGTATTATCACAGGCTCGGGCTAATTTTTGACTTCCTTTGATTTCAAAGATCCCTCATTTCCAATCGAATTGTAATGCTTAATGATATGTGGAGGGAATAACTTTCATGTCATGTAACCATAGTCGCCCCATGATGCCCAGGTAACGGGATTTGGCTTTGATGACATAGAAAACTACGCCAAGTGTGACTGGCCTGGATGTGATAGGAAGTGTGATTTTCCCCACGCGCTCTTCCATAGAGCCGTTGAATTCATAGACATTAATGTCACTTGGTTCAACCTTGTCTCCTAAACTCATTTGGTCAATTGTGCACTGAAAAATTAGTTCGATGCTGCTGCCGGTATCTATCATCATCATATGTAGAACTATGTTCCTCATTTTTAACATGATGACGAGAACATCGTGATGCGGAAAGATGATGTGACGAACGTCACAGTCTTCGAAAGAAATCCCGACTCACCGATTGCTGGATTTTGGCAACAAACGGGCTTCTTTGTCTCCCATTGTCAGATCATGGCATTGTCCGACGCGCCTACGCTTGGCTCTGTTGGAGTTGCTGATTATCTGAGTCTCAATGAAATATAAATGCCTTTCGTCATTTGTTTCGTCAACTTCAACGATCTTGGCGTCAGCCTTGTAGTTGCCATCCTTATAACTTTCGATGTCGACAATATACTCCAGCATTCGTCCTTGTGCAAGTATAGTATGGAGAAAATATATCACTGCGAAACACCGCTCTGTGTCATGATGTTGTATTTGGTGGTGAATGCAGTAAGGCTTTCCTGGTATGGGCGGAAGAGTATTGGCAATTTTGAAGCACTCATATTTATGTATTAACGGATATAGGTCTGCCAAAGTAGTTGTTAACTGCGGTATACATGGCATCAGCTTCTTCCGCCTGTGGCATCCTTGATTGTCATTGCATTTGAATCGCTTCTTATCACCCCCATAGTCTTTATTGTTGTTATGGGCTCGTTCGTCGGGATGGCCTTTTGTTGGTAGGGTGGTGCGTTGAGGTCTTGGCTTCTCAATCGTCAGCCGTTCAAGGTCGATGAAGTTGTTGACCTTCTCAATCATGTCCTCCAACGTCAGTGGTTTGTTGAGAACCAAGTGCTCCTTGACTCGTCCATCCGCAAGTAGTGCGTTGGTGAAAGCGGAGATTATAATTTTCTTGTCGAGGTTGTCAATTTTTTGAGCTAGCCCGAAAAATTTCATGGTGAACGTTTCTAATTTTTCATCCGGCGCCTGCTTTAGGCTGAACGAAGAGTAAAGACTCTCTTTCTTGTCTTTATTGTGCGAATAGTTTTTGACAAACAGTTCGCGAAGTTGTTCAAAAGTGAAGATAAATCCTTCGTTGAGTGTGTGGAACCATCGTAAAGGTTCTCCTTTCAAACTGGTTGGAAAGAGGCGGCAGAGGATGTGGTTAGACGTTGAGTGCAGTCCCAAAGAATCCTGAAATTCTTGGACGTGTTCCACAGGATCTCCCTCCTTGTATTTCTGGATCTTTGGAGTATGAAAACTGGCGGGCACTTCCTCATCTAGCAATTCTTGAGCGAGTGGGCTCTTCTGTAGTTTAGGATAGCTATTTTTTGTAGTGTGTATTTGAGCGTCTAACAGTTCTTTGATGCGTCGGTTCACCTGCTCCGGAGTGAGATGTAGGCGAGACGTGACAGCTCATTTTGTTGTTGGTCCTCCCGTAGGATTATACTCTCATATTGCTTCTCCTATGCCGTCATAGACTGAAACTCGAAGTTTTACTCTGTTTTGCTCCTCCTGTTGCTGTAGATCTATTACCACTCCAGTGGGTAATGGTGGATTGATGTGATTCTGAGGTAGGACTGGTTTTGCTAAATTTGAGAAAGTACGATATTTCGGCCTCGATGTCCCAGACGATCATGGACTAATATCCCTGAAGCTGCAAGCAGAGCGTTCTGCTGTCGCGGATTTGCTGTTATTTGAGCTTGAAGCGCTCTAATTGTTTCCTGCATATTGGCGAGTTGTTTCTCTAGCTCTATTCGTCGTTCGGCTTCTGCTTGCACAATTGTTCGCAAATCTGTCACTCCTCAGCAGCGTTAGGCAGGACGTGGTGTGATTTGTCTTGATTTGCCATCTTTTAAAAGTGAATGTGGTAAAAATTGGATTGGAGAACGCTGAGTGTACGCTTCGTTTCCCACAGACGGCGCCAAATGTAAAAGCCTATTTTCATAGAGATCGAAAACAGTGTTTTACACCTTCAAAATGTCGAACTATGGTTGGGAACTAAAAGTAATAGACACGAGTTTTAGCGTGAAAGGCCCTTGAATGGGTAAAAAACCACGACCTCTCCTGAGGATTTCTGAAAGTATGGTCTTTATATAGATGCTAGCTATTACAAAGAGAAAGAGACTGGGTATCTGAGTTATGGTAGGGACGACTTTCTCTCAGAGTTCTCTGGGTGACAAATAGCCGTCCTGGATTCTGATCTACAGGTCTCTTTTTATAGGTCTTATAATATGACCGTTGGTTACATTTATGAGGGACGTTACAATATTAGGTTTTGATGAGTCTTCATAATAGTCTTCTGTAATGTTTTGATATTTGTTGATCTGTAACGGATCTATTTATATTCTTTAGCTGTAACTTCAGACCGTTGGGAAGATACAATCTCTTATAATGTTCGCGTGCATACGACCTGTTGATAAGCGGGGGAGTATCTTCTGTAGCGCAAAGTCACAGGAACCTTCGATATCTTCGAACTGTAGGTGAGTACACGATCTCTAATAGTGTTTGCATGGATTCGAACTGTTTGATAGACATCTGAGTATTTTCTGTAGTATGATGTTATTGGACGCTTCGACATCCCCGAACTGTAGATGAGGAAGTCTGTATTGTGAACTGTTTGCCTTCAACCCTTGGTTAGTTACCCGTGTGCTAACTTCGAATTATATGAGCTCGAATATCAGACTTAGTATGAGGATTAGAAATAAGCCCTCATAGGTACTACACAAATACCTACTTAACTAAAAGATGGCCATGTTTCTACTATTTTACCCACCAATCCTCGACTCCAATGCCTCTATCCTCGCCTGAAGATCATCGAAGCTCTTTTCAACTACAGTTCTTTTTCCGCAAGAACGTTTAGCAGACCGCTTAGGATGTTCTGTATGCGTGTGTTTAATTTACAATCTAACTTTCCAGAATTTGTGTGGGGAGGAAGAGTCAGGAGTTGTGTAGTCCAACTCTTTGAAATATGGGTTGGATGCGGCAAACTCTGGGATGGTTGTGGCGACATAATACAAGATTGGTGCCAAAGTTGAAGTAGCACAAATTACGTTTAAACTGAGTTCTCTAAGTTTATGTAGTTAGCACTCACAAAAGAAAAAAATATACCCGTTGGGACCTTGGCAAACATATCGTCATATCTATTCTCGAACGAATATATAAAGTATGACAAAAATTTAACCTGCTCAATACTTTACCAATGCCAGATGACAATTCCTATCATATTGAATGACAAGTCCTTTCAGTCAGAAGAAAATACAACAAACTCCACACAAGTGTCATTGCCTTTTGGACACGTTGGCACGCATGCAAACTACACATGTCCCAAGCAAACTAAACATGACTTGTTTTTCTTATCCACTTAGGCCAGCCTGAAATCATAAAAGAGGGGATCAAAGGTAATATATTGTGTATTTCAGAAATACTATCATCTCGGATGACTTCAGTTAATAAATCTTGATTCATAAGTTAGTTGCTAATACATACAAACAAATGGCAACTCAATGGATGTCAAAACATAAAATGGAGCAGGTGGATAAAATAAATGATGACATAGGTTCTAATTAAAGGATAAAATAACACTGCTTTAATTTTATCATTATCTTCAAAGAGCGACTCCAATGCATGTATCCTCTCCAAAGCATATTCACCCTTATCATCCACTTCCTTTATAGCGTCCAACATTCTATTTAAGGTGATCAATATTTGTGTGTTTGATTCACATTGGAGAGAAAGGGAGGAAGAGGCGGCGTGGGAAGTACTGCTCGGCGACAAGGAGGACTGTTGTTTATAACCCTAGGACTGTTGTGCTGATCCATCATACAGGATCTCAACCAAATTTAAACTATTATGGATTGGGATCTCTATAGCCTTTTATGTACTTGGTGAAGGTCACAAAGGACAAACATTGAAGAATGAGTACAATTGGGACCCGTGAGTTCCTTGTCTATCAAGATTAGAACGCGTGCTTCTGGTTGTACAAGTGTCAGCAAACAAGTCTTGAATGACATAATTCAATCTAAATACTTGTCATGTGAACTGTACATAAATTTCATTATCACACAGACCGAGTGGCATCAAATGATAAAAGAGGTCATCAAAGATGACAATTGAAATCACCCTAAAGGTTTCTTTATTTCCAAAATATATACATATGACAAATTCATCTATCTAAGATGACACCCAAGTCAAATAATGTATAACTGGGAAGACGTGTTAGCTTAATTCAAAACTAGAATATTAGAAGACAACTCAGTTCATCGTATCTTCCCCATGTTAATAAATGATTACAGCTGATATAATTTCCCAGAGTCATCTATATAAACACTGAACAAGCTCATCAATGGCAGACTCCTCCCAACTACTATTACCTAGAATACAATATGAGTGTTACAGGAAATAAAAAGTAACTTAAGTGTCCAGGAGCAGGAACCACGGTACCAGGTAATAGGTTTACATAAGATTTTCAATGAGCGCTTCATGAATCTCAATGTGAGAAGAATTACCGTGGGTTGAGAGCACAACTGCTGAGATAGTATTACAAAGAATACGAAAGCACGCTGGGTGAATCGGAATGTCTAAAAAAGATTTCGAAAGAAAAGATTGCATGTGACACCAAAATTTAGTGGTTAGAGTCCAGAGTGTTGGCCCTTACATTACTGAGGGACGATTATAAATGGATGTGGGAAGAGTCTGTATCTACAAATAGCTGCCTTTGCCAGACAATCGTGGCATTCAGACGGGAAGAGTCAAGCGATAATTGGGGCGAGTAGATTATGAATGATTTCGATTTTCCTTTTTTTTGTTTTCACGGATTTTTTTCATGTGTGTTTCGGATTTTGCATGTAAACTTTGCTTGAAGAAATGCTTTCTCTTAAATGAATGACTGTAGATATGGTAAAGTGTTTTTTGGTAATCAATTGTGTTTATCTAAGTGTTGACTCTTAAATGAACTTTAAACTAATACATGACAGCAAAGTCAAATCTATCTGTATATCTGACAACATAATTTCATTGCTTCACTCTAGATGACAACATCTGGTTTGGTACATGACATAAAGGATTGGACAAAGTATCAGATAACCCTCAGGTTTATGTGATATCAATATCATAAATGACTATTAATAGACCAAAATTATTTATTTACATCCAGCGTTGTGTGGTACCTATCTAGATATTGTATGTGTGCCATGTACGGCTGACTGCCATGGCTAATTGGTTTGAATCAATGGGCATTAAGGAGGAACTAGACTTGATAATTAATGAGTTCTCCCAATTGCATCTTAAGGAACAAAGAAAGCGAAGATAATGAGAGGGCAAGATCTTTGAGAGAGAGAGAGAGAGATAACAACTTTAAGGAATCCCTGGTTTTAAAGGACGTTGTGTACCTTGCGAATGAACATATGAAAGTTAAGGTCACCTCAAAAGAAGCTAAAATGGAAGAAACATACACTTCTGCTAAGAGGGAGCTGGAAGATTGCCAAAGTAAGACTCAACGGATGGTGGGTGAAGTTAATTAACACAAGGAAGTACGGGAGAAACTACTATTGAAGAAGACATCCGAACTGAATAAAAGAAGGCTTTTGTACCGTCAAATATTAGAGATTAAAACTCAGATTGCGTTTGACATTGATGATAGTGGAGTCGAAGATGAAGAGACGACCATCTGATAAGTTCAGTTCAGTTCAGTTCAATTAATATTTTAGTGTAAAATGTCATCATCCAAAACTTTTTGCCTGTTTTCAATTGAATTGTCATCTGAGTAAAGTTAATGTAATTTTTATTAGTTTTCTTTGGAAGTTGAGGTTGTAAAGGAACTCTGAACCACAATGTTAACCACAACCCAACAATAATTACTAGTTCAACACAACAACAATGACAAACTGGCTCGAAAAGGCGGGGGTATGGGAAATTATAGACTACAAAATGTTTAATTTGAGTAGCCTCCAAGGACAAGCTGATCTTATCTTAGATGATGAAAACTCATTCAAGTTTAGGCTAATTTACTCTTAAATTTTATGACTCGCTGCTTCTACATGATGCAATAGCTGCAAAACATCAACAAATGACAAAATTGTGTACAAATATGGAGTATATGCAACCGAATGAAAGTTATTGCTACTATTTATAGAAACATACGGTGGATTTCATCTATTGTACCCACCGTTCATCTCACACTAGTTGGTACATCTTCCACCAACCTTGGACACCACACCGTCGCAGGGCCATCGTCCATAAAAACATATAGCAGATTTGTAGGCCGAGTATTATCGTCTATAGGGAGGGGAACGCCCTACATGACCTACTATTGTGACCATATGTTCTGCATATACCACAATACCTTCTCCCATTATTAAGCCTGCCATTTTTGGCCTTTTCCTCACCGTATGAGGACGACCTGCTGGAACCCTTGCGATTAGCACAAGAACTCGTGAGTCATTCAAAAAAATTATCACACTTTTCTCGTCTCCTCATAGGAATCTAGATAAATTCATAGGTGGCACCAAATTGTACATTACTAAAGAAAGGTGAAGAAAGTTTTGTTACATCGATACTTACATGGTTTAAAGCAGGAATTGCTTGTTCACAAGGTATACCCATGCTTTACCACCAAACACATGTACATGTACGGGCATCGATATCGACAACGTTGGTTCTTCTGTTAGAATCTGAAATGGGAATGCTGATTGATCTTAATCAACATAGTGGGAAACGTGCCTCCAATGTGTTTTATGTTCTTAATTAGGTTTGTAACATATGTAGTAAGGGGATGCTGATTGTTTTTTTGCTGTTACTCTGTGCTCTTGTAATTTCTCAGCACATATGGTGTAAATTTCTTCTATAAATACATGCGCATGCAACTCTCTCCCAAGCAAAATTTTATTATTCTAGCTCTCAACATGATTTGTGTAGATAATGTCGTACCTATAATTGATTAGAAGTAGGAGATATAGGAATTTTTAGTAAATGATCAAAATACGTATTAAGGATAAATAGAAATGCCTTCAAAAATGACAAAATCTACAATGTATATAAGCATTAGCCTAGTGCCTCTTGTCAATGTTCATTATGTATCTGTAATCCACTAGAGCCGATGTCCTGATCTCAGTCATAATCCTAGCAAACTTTAGTCTCATTAAAGCAAAAGATGGCTTCTTGAAGTCAAGCTTAGTTGGGATGTTATTTGCAATATGGCAAGCACAATATGTGTGGGACACTTAAGGAAATACTCTGGATACTGAAGCAAGAATTCCTCTGTGTCTATCGGAAAGATAACGAATTGTACTTCATACCCATAAAAATTTTGTCCAAACTTCTGCAAAAAGTAGGTCAAACTTTCTGTATCCTCACTCTTAACAATTGCAAATGCAAGAGGGAAGATATGGCTTTCTCTATTCATAACAAGGGCTGTCAGTAAAGTTTTCTTGTACCTTCATTTCATGATTGTTCCTCGATCATCAACTGACGGTATGTCCTTTTTTGAGACCCAAAACACCAAAAACCAAGAAAGAATCGTTGATTTTCTTGTATTTGAATGTCATAATAGCATTCTGGGTCCACTAGCTTAAGTTGTTGAACGTACATTATCGGGAGCTGATAGGAGTGGCTAAAACTTTCTCGTATCTAAACTAAAAAAAGTACAATGAGTTTATGGTAAGCGGTGAAGATAAATGTTGGAATGTAGATGACAAATTATGGGATGTGGTGGAGATAAGTGTTGGAATGTAGATGACAAATTTGGGTTGCATAGTTGTTGGGAAGTGTGAAATTTTATATGCTCGTATTTAAAGTATTTCGATAGATTATGTCAGAACTATTCCTATCAATCAATGATCTAGGATTGAACAGAAACAATCAAAAATAAAGACAAATAATTAAAATACAAACAATTGTTCACCCTGTAGAAACTTTTTACACAGGAGAAAAACCACAGGTCTTGTCGATGAAATCAACAACTAAAAATCCACTAATCAAAATAGTTTAATCTGAATTACACTTACAGACTTGATAACCCAGTCTCAAGATTATCTCTCTTCTGACCAAAACTTCACGCCAAGAATCGTTCTTCTGTTCTCGCAACAACCTTTCTTGATCTCACACCAAATCTTCTTCTGTTCTCTCAACAGCTCTTCTTGATCTCCTACCAAGAACCTTCTTCAACGATATGTAGGAAGTATTGTCAAACTAATTCAACATCATTCTCTAGATTAGAAGATGATTGATTGATATTGAATTCACTATTTGATAAAAAAGTTTTTGCCTTCTGAAAAAATAAATTGGTTTTTGAAACAAAAAGACCGGGAGAGAAAAGGAAAACAAGGTTTGCTTAAATCGTAACCCTATTTCTCCCGAGAGTCGTTCGAACGAATCGTTCGAACGAAACATTGGCTATGGGACAAAAACCAGGGGATATGTCAACTCGTTCGAACGATAATAAAACTCGTTTGAACGAAAATTGGTTATGAGCCAAATTTTCAGGAGACATGACAAGTTGTTCGAACGACAATTAAATAGAAAGCTTATTCCTTTATCATTGAGTTCTACTTACCTTCTGTCCAGAGATCTCCATTTTATCAGTATCTTCGACTGAAACAACCAGGAGACTTCACAGACACGAAATAAAACAAATAAAACCTTTCAATATCCCCCTTTGGTTCATTTTGTGACAAATAAAAACTAAGACGAACACACGACTCTATAGTACTTCCCAGCGACAGAGAGTGTCTAAACCTTAGAAAGACACTACCTCTTTCTGAATAGGCTCAATCTCTGAACCTCTTCTAGGAATAATATCGTCTTACAACCCTGTTTTCATCAGATAGTGTAATTGAATATCTTCACACTCAGCAAACGCGTTTATGATATATGTGGAAAAAGGAACTTAGAAGATAGTCACACAAACGAACTCAAAAAAAATAACATATACATCCAGAGAAGCGTTTGCAAACCATTTATGTAAACTCTTTCCTCCCCCATTTTGTCACGGAAGAAACAATCAAACAACTATCTGAAAGAAAAGAAATTAGAGATAACTGATAAAGAGATAAACAAAAGGTAGTACTAGATAAACTGGTAGAGTTAGTACAAAAGCTCCTATCTCACATGCTCTAAAAAAATAGAATCTCAAAGAAAAGAATAGACAAAAGAAACCAAAATGGAGAGCAGACGGAGGAGAAATTTTTTTTAGCAAAGGCACCCTATGCAGTCAGTCATCTCCAGAATCAAAATAAAACACAAAACCATGTGACTCCTCGATAGGACGAAGGCCCCGAACCTCTGTCTCAATAGTCTCCAGGTGTCCCTCAATAGTCTCTAGACGACCCTCAATAGCACCCAGCCTTGTCGTCACTGTCTGAAGCATGCTCCCAATACTCTGAATAGAAAATACCTCCTGAGGCTGTGTCGCTGAGCTAGAAGAACCGATGTGCTCACCTGGAGGGACAGGCGCAGAAGGTAACACAGGAAGAAGATGAGATGCACTCTTGTGACAATTACTCGCATCTAATTTTTCAGCTTTTGTATCCTCAGGTTCATTAAGGAATACTTTGTAGCTAGTAGCAGTAAGAATTGCCATAACAAGTCGAGCAAACGGTAATGAACTTCTGGTCACCGTTTTGGTGCTAGCATCAATCATCTCCTCAAGGATGATATTAGGTAGATATATCTCAATATCATTCTTGAAGGCATAAAGAAAAACCTTAATCCGCTCAGAGAGTTTATTCTTTTGAGAATGCGGAATGATATTTGTAATAGCTATACTGTGGACCAGGCGAGACTCATCATCTAACATCTTTCGGGAAATAATACCTGATCCAGTATACAGAAGATGTTGAGCCGTGATGTCAATCACCATAGTGTGCAAATCAGGAAGAATAGGAACCCCATGCTCCTCAAAATCCCCTCAGAAGTAGCAGTAGGCCAGGGATAATACGATGCTGGCCAAATACATCTCGGAACCGCAATGCACTGAGAAGAACGGAAACCCAAAATAGTATAGATACTATCCCTAGTGACTGTGTATGTGGAGCCACCAATAGTGACGGAGAAAATACGACTATACAGAGTACGGATATGCTCAAGTTGCAGAGTAGCATAGAATAGTCGAACAATCCTCGGATAGACCTTTCAAGACGGAGTAAGAATCTTGGTCCAATTTCTTTCTTTAAACTTCGCAAAACCCGGGCATAACCTTCATTCACCTCAGAAACACTTTTGATCTCGACGACTTGTTCTTTCACAATTGGCCGATCTTTAAACCCTTTTTCCGTAGTCCAATATACCGGGTTATCACCAACCCTCTGGCCATCAAGAATACCTGTATTGTCAGAGCGAGATCTCTTATTACCGATCCGTTACTCAGGTGCCATTTGAACATAAAGGGCAAACTATTGTAACTAATAGTCTCAAGTGTATAACCAACCCAATATCAATCAAGAAACGCACACCTACTGAAACCAAGAAACCTCCAACACCTGCACAAAAGCAACACCACCACCTCCCCAAACTTAACCAACACGGTTAAGCAGGGGAACCCAAACAAACACAATTTTAGCCCAAAACCTGTAGTCATCAATCCCAACCCCAATCCCAAATTCTTTTCAACTTATTTTTAACACTGCTTCCAACCAATCAATCACTTCTTCAAACACACCAACATAAATTCCCTTGTCCAAACAGTAAAAAAAAATAATTCCAAAAACTAACAATTCCCACAATATCAACAATCACAGAGGTGTAATAAGCAACTTAGGAGATTTTTCATACAGGTCTATGCCAATTCGTCCAAAGAGGCATACTAAAGAAAAACTAGGGCACAAACAGTACGGGGAACAAAAACTTACCAAATTGAAACCCAAGCGTCAAATTAAACGTGGAAGAGTAGAGAAGATACCAACTTTAGCTAATTTCCTTCCAATCAAGACCCAACAATAAGCTTTGAAGAACAATGGTGGAGTGTAGTTGAGAAAAAGAGAGAGAGAGAGACAAAAAAAAATAATCAAACCAAATTTGTTTTTAAAATAACCAAACCCGAGACTCGTTCGAACGACTATAAAAGTCGTTTGAACGAAATGGAATCTTTTCCCAAAAAAATACACTGCAGTTTGGAAATGAATGAACCAAAGGAAGTAATTGATGAAAAAGATGAAATGGATGAAAGAAAGAAAAAAACTCATCCAAAATCACTAAGAAGCCATAAACAAACGTAGAGAGCAAGAAAAGAAAATTGCGACTAACAGATACACTCCCCCTCAATATATGCAGTCATATCTATAAGCACAGCAGATACACGATAGAGAATATTATAGAGCTATACACTAAATAATGTAAAAGAACTCGGTGTGTGTGTGTGTAGTCCAAACAAAGTCCTGACAAGTAGGCATACGAAGAGCACTATATTGGAAATATGATTCAACTTAGGCCTCTCATGGGTGGTCACTCAAAGTCACTGAGAATTTACTAGTAATCACTCTTAGGGAATATGAATATGAGTAATGAAGTTAAAAATTCATAATCCAAGAAAGCGGTACCATTTTACTGATGATCTTATAGAAGGAATATCAATTGTTTTGGTGGTGTCAAGTTAAGTACCATAGATTTTCAAACTATCATGTCCACTAATCCCGATTGCGCTAGACATAGAATCCAGTAGGATTTTTAAGGTTGCAATGAAGGCAAAGGTAGGCTAGTGAGGAAAAAAGTGTTTTACTGGCATTCTGAGAACAAAAAAACTTCCACCTCCATTGTTGTTATCAATACACCTCCTTTCCTTTTTTTTTTTTTTTTCAACCTTTGTTGTAATCACCTCCATTGTTGTTATCAACACATCTTCTGGTACTATTTGAATATACACTTTGTTGTAACAAAACATTCTCCTAAGCAACACTCATACACACATCACCCTTCAGATTGTATTACTTCCTGTCCTCAAAACAAAAGGTTAAAACAAGAATTTGGCAAATACAAAGAAATGACTTATTTTAGGCTCAACGGGTAGCAAGTGAATTAACGATTTTGGGTTAGATGTTAAAAGGTCAAAACAGGAGCAAATAAAAATGCCTAAAATCATGTCCTAAGACTTGTGCAATATCTCGTTTCGCCTCGAATCATGTAGAGAATATGTTATATTGCTTTAACTTGAATTATATATCACCACCAACAATTGACTAATGCATTAAATAATGAGATCAGAAATAAAGAGAGAGTTTGCCAGAAAAAATTTATTTAATAACACTCAACGCTTAGAACAAAAGGCTAGATCCTCACATAATGTTAGGTAACGAAGTCTCATCATTGCCCCTCAAGATTTCTACTTATACTGAATAAGTGATGCTAAGTAACTTAAGCATTAAATGAATATAGAACACGTAAATAATTTCCATACATGCATATGCAATGCTCGATAGGCTAAGTGTAAAATAGGTAAGATAGTCAGTAAGAGTAAAAGACACGACACATACCTGACGATGTCCACAAGATAGCGACACCACAGACATAAAGACCGGAGGGATTTAGGAAATGGAATAAACACCAATATCGCATCGAAGATTTTCAAACCGAATAACATCCAAAGGTTTGGTGAAGAGATCAACAAGTTGGTTCTCTGTACAAACATACTCCACAAATACAATCTTACACTCAACAAGGCCTCGAATGAAGTGAAATGGGATGTCAATGTGCTTGGTCCGCGAATATTGTTCAGGATTCTTAGAAATGTTGATTGCATTTGTATTATCACAATAAAGTGACATTACTCCCTGATTCAGCCCGTAGTCATGTAACATTTGCTTCATCCAGACTAGTTGAGTACTACAACTTCCCGCGGTAATATACTCTGCCTCTGCAGTAGACTGTGAAATACAATTCTGTTTCTTGCTTTGCCATGCCACGAGATTGTTCCTAATGTAGTAACATCCCCCAGAGGTACTCTTCCTTTTATCAGAATTTCTGGCCCAATCAGCGTCTGAGTATCCAATAATTTTAGATGTAGTGTCTCGAGTATACCATAATCCAAACTCACAAGTCCCAGGCACATATCGAATGATCCGTTTAACAACGTATAAGTGGAATTCCTTAGGACTTGCCTGATAACGTGCACATATGCAAACACTGAACACAATATATGGTCGACTAGTTGTAAGATACAATAAGCTTCCTATCATGCTCCTGTATATCTTTTGATCCACATCAGTACCTATAGAGTCCTTACTCAATTTTGTGGCAGTGCTCATTGGTGTTTGGGCATGTTTGGAGGAATCAAGACCAATTTTTTTGACAATATCCTTTGCATATTTAGATTGAGAAACAAAGATACCATCCTCCCGTTGCTTGATTTGAAGACCTAAGAAATAGGTCAATTCTCCAACCATGCTCATCTCAAACTCTTTTCCCATTAACTCGCCGAATGCTTTGACACGAGAGTCCGACATAGATCCAAAAACAATATCATCCACATAAAACTGAGCAATAAGAATGTCATCTCCTTCCCGCTGAATAAACAATGTCTTATCAATTCCCTCTCGAATGAACTCCTTTCCAAGTAGAAAGTTTGAAAGTCTATCATACCACGCTCGAGGAGCTTGTTTTAGGCCATAAAGTGCTTTTTCCAAACGATAAACATGCTCTGGGTGATGAGGAACTTCAAACCCCTTTGGTTGAGCTAGATACACTTCTTCCTCAATGATCCAATAAATACACACTTTCGAGTACAATGATCCAATTTTCCTCGCTGATGTTTAGGTATATGAACAAAGACAACACATCCAAAAACACGTGGTTCTAGGTTTGGCATTGCAGGGATGGCGATAAGATCATGAAGTTTTTGGAAAGGGTCTGAAATTCAATGACCCTAGATGGTGTGCAGTTTATCAAGTAAGCAACAAATTTTAACGCTTCTCCCCAATAATTCAATGACATATTCATTCCAAAAAGAGATGCACGAACAACTTCTAACAGTTGTCTATTCATTCGTTCAGCTAACCCATTTTGCTGTAGGGTATAAACATTAGAGGTTTGATGTCAAATGCCGTTATTTATCAAGAACTCCGACATGTCATTACTAGTAAATTCTCCTCCATTATCAGATTGATACACTTGCATCCTCCTTTGGAATTGGGTCAAAATCATCTGATAAATTTTTTAAATACTTCAAAGACTTCACTTTTATGGGTAATTAGGGATACCCACATCATACGAGTACACTCATCAATAAAAGTTACAAAATAACGAGCTCCAGACAATGAAGGAATGCGTGCAGGACCCCATACATCAGAGTGAATAATACTAAAAGGTTATGAACTTTTATTAAAACTTGGAAAGTATGTAATACGATGACTCTAAGCGAGTTCACAAATATCACACTTGAACTCTGAAATACTACAATTCGAAAATAACGACGAATTTAATTTATGAAGATGCCCGAAGGATAGATGACCCAATCACCGATGTCATAACCACACATTAGCTTTTGCTTCTTCAATTCCTCTGACTTTATCCACCTGATGAATTCACTGCTCTCCACTATTAGTCAAGTCTAAATAGTAGAGATTGCCTTTTCTAACACCACAACCAAGAACCTGCTGAGTTACTATGTTCTAAAAAATATAGAATTGAGGCAAAAACGTCACAGTACATGTAAGTTCAACAGTGATCCTACTGACAGACAATATATTATACTCTAGAGCAGGGACAATAATGATAGAGTTTAATGTCAGGGATTCAGATATGTCAGTGAAACCTTCTTCAATTATAAAAGGAGAACCACCATTTGCTGTGTATATAGAGGTTTGGGTTGAAGGTGTAATGGATGATAATATGCTAGAGTCATTTACCATGTGATCTGATGTACCAATATCAATTAACCAAGTACTATTCAAAGAATTTACAACTAAAACACTACCTTTAGTTTTCATACCTGACTGGGCAACATTCACTGAAGGAGGACTTTTAGCAGTATTCTTCTTCGCAGTTATGTTCTTCTTTGGTCGCTTTATAAAATCCTACCATTCCGGATACCCAATGACTTCATAACACTTCTATTTTGTGTGCCCCTTCTCTCGATAGTGGGTACACTCAAGATCAAGCTGGAGAGGTCGAGTCTCTTTATGAGAATCCCAGGAACCTTGAGGCTATCCCTTTTTATAGTTTGAGTTTGATGATACCATTGTTGTATCATCATTGGAACCCATTGGTCAAATTGCTACAGTGATTTTCTAGTATCTGCTACAGTAACTTCGACTGCTACAGTACTTCGAACACTACTGCTACAGTGATCTCGAACTGTTGCAGCTACAGTGACTTTGAACTTCGCAACATAATTAAGCTTCGTGACAGTAATTCACAGCAGAATTCAATTCGAAAGAACCAGGTTCAATTATTGAACCCGCTCTGACACCATGTAGAAACTAATACAAAGAATAAGATATTCGAGAATTACTAACTTTATTATTATTCGATGATTACAATGGAAGAAGACATTCTCCTTATATAGTTATAATTACTTGGGCTAAGTAAGATTATCTTATATTTAGAGAATTCTATATTTAGTATATATCCTATATTATGTATATTCTATATTCAACATATATTCTATATTCAACAGAACCAATAAGCGACCTGCAATGTATTAGATGGGCGGTCGAATTGGGATTAACCAATAAGCGACCTGTAATCTGTTTGGTGAATGAACTTGTATTCGTAGAGAATGTCATAGAAAAACTCGATCTGAAGACCGAGCCTGAACCAAACTTTATCGCAGGTACAGAAGCCCCAGATAGAATTGTACCAGTAGAGCTAAGACGACGAAGAAATCGAAATGAAAATTATTCGATCTTGTTAGATATGTTGCAGCAAGACTAATTTAAGATGTTCATGATGTTGTTGAAAAGAGGAGGTCGAGTATTGAGTCTAAGCTAAGATAGCTTTGAAGCTGAAGTCGAGCTTTGTGTCTGAAGCTGAAGTTGAGCTCGCCTTCATGTATGATTTATTTGTATGTTGAAGGAAGTAAGTAGACTTCTATGTTGACCTCAAGCACCTTATTAGATATCTCGAGATTCAAACCTTCCAGGAAATGATGAAAATACTGCAGAAAGATTCCCATCCTTGGACATTGCATACCAGTCTGATCTTAACGAAGTAGTAGCCGATCATATTGAACCTTTTTATCCAGCCCAATTAATGTAAGGCATCCTAATCACATTCTTAAACCGTGACCTGCTTGCAGAAGAAATCAATGTTTTCATGGAGGAGATAATGTAACAAACAAAGGGTCACCTTACGAGCATGGCAATTTAGTATATCTGGAGGCTGGAGAGGAAACGCAACATCTGAATGATCTTGATCAAGAGGTAGTTGGGAGATTGCCATCAACCTATCATACCCCCTAATAGAGGTTTAAATCTTGCGATAAGGGACCTTTGTCTCAACAAAGGTAAGTGGAGCATTAGTAACACAGCGACCAAACACAAGCTTTCTCAGATTGGGGAACGATTTATAGTCACTGGAGATGTCGTTGGAATGTAATCAAACATATTGTACTCAAACATTGGATCATAGTAACTGTAATCAAACAGTGCAAACAACATACAAAACATGCATAGGATCGGAGTTGCAGGAGCAGAGTCATCTGCCATTGTTGAGGTCGATCGAAGACCGTTATACTAAGCAAATATCGTTTAAAGCCTCGTTATCCACAACCATGTATTCATCTGCATTTTCCATGAGCTCTTGAACAGAGAGGGTGGCATTGTATGGCTTTTAACTATGTCTATGATATCATGAACGCAACTTTCGAATCTATTGGACCATATTGCAAGAGCCTCTTGTATTTCTGGCTAGTTTTGCTTGACCGGGGAAGATATATCACAATGCCATGTTTAAGCGCCATGTTTGGTCCGTAACAAACAAAGAGACGAGGTGCCAATGGTGACAACAATAGTAGACCATTTAGAGAGAACAACTGCGGCTAACAACTGCGGCTTCTTCGGAAGTTCATTAATGATGAATCTGTACTCTAAATGATGCATCTGTGCGCTAAACTACGGCAATAGGGAGCATCGTCCCCAAGAATTCGAGGAAGATCTGAAACATACAATATGGCTTGAACGAGTTATCGCCTAAACTTGATCACCACACCGTAGGCAAAATCTGCCCGGAACAAGGCACAACGTTGCGATTCGATGAAATTCGCATATCATCGCCATTGTACAAAAAAGACTGCGACAAACATGGATATCGACTTGAGGTACATATATCCAACTTCAGAATCGGCATCGCTAAGTCTTCAAGCATAACAACATCGCTAAGTTTTCAAGCATAAGAGATTAAAAATCTTCAAATATTTGGAAATCGCTCCATCAATCAAATCACCGCGATCGCAAACAATCAGTACTGGGTTTTCAATCACCACGATTAGTTCATCAACTGGGATGAAGAGGGAGATCTTTAGCAGCAGTTACATAAATCTCCACAAATTAAGGGTCTGACCCAAGGATGGTAGCCAACATTTTGATGAATCTATTTGGTAAATCTCTGTTTGGCATTCAAGGAACTCCTGGTAGAATTGAAACCAAGATAACGCCCTCGAACTCCCAAGCTCGATTTAGGTCAGATGAACGATTCAAGCCAGATGAACGACTTAAGTTAGATGAACGAAATCTTTCTTCTGGGGATCGAATGAGCAGTTATCGAGAGCTCGATTGAGAAGGTTTACGAGAAATCAGATCTCCAAAGCTCGATTTAGATGAACGAACCCTTTGCTTTGCTGGAGCTCGAGTAAACAATTATCCAGATCTAACGTGAGAGAGGAGGATTTGTGCCAAAAAAAAATTGGATTTTGAGATCGTTAAGGGGCGAAAATTATAAAGATTGAGAGGAGGGTTTATGGATAGAAAGAGAGAGAGAGAGAAAAATAATGAAAGAGTTGCAGGGATGAGCGCAATGGGGAGCGAATGTTGATATTCTTAAGAAAAATAACGGTCTCTAGTGAGGAAAATTTTCCTGTTGAATAGAAGTATAACTATTGGTGTAAGGACTTACTTAATATTTGAACTTACATAACTCGAGTAAACATACTAATAACCAATCAATGACTAAGGCAAGAAGATCGTTATACAGACTTCCTCATCTACAGCTCGGGGATGATGAAGCATCCAATAACATCGCACTAAATACTCAAATATCTATCAACAGTTCGAATACACGCGAACACTATTGAAGATCGCATAGTCATCAACAGTTCAGAGATATCAAAGCATCCTGTGACTTCGCGCTACAGAAGATACTCCTCCACTTGTTGATAGATCGTATGTACGTGAGCATCACAGGAGATCGTCTGAAGCTACAACTAGAGAATGTTAATAGATCTGTTACTAATCAACAAGTATTAAGACGTTACAAAAGTCCACAATGAAGACTCATCAAAACCTGATATTGTAACGTTCCTCATAAATGTAACCAACGGTCATATTATAAGACCTATAAATAAGACTAGATAGTTACGAATCAAGGGAGACTGTTGGGAGAACCTCTAAGAGATCTTTTCTATATCTCACTCTCTCTGTAATAACTAGCAGTCTAAATAATACCTCTCTCTCTTTCTAAAATTCTCAGGGGAGGTCGTGATTTTTAATCCATTCAAGGGTTTTCCACACTAAATCTAGTGTTGTTTTTTTCCTATTCATAACTAAATGCTCTAGATTTCGAAGGTGTAAAGCGCTATCTTCGTGCAATACAAAAATAGGCTATTACATTTGGCGCCGTCTGTGGGAACGAAGATTACACTCAGCGTTCTCCAATCCAGTTTTCACCACTTTTATCTTTTAAAGATGGCAAATCAAGACAAATCACACCACGCCCTGCCTGACGCTGCTGAAGGAGTGACTGATCTGCGAACGGTTGCGCAGACAGAAATCGAGCGACGGATGGAAAAACAGCTCGCCAGCATGCTGGATACTATCAGGGCACTGTAAGCTCAAATAACGGCAAATCTGAGATAGCAGAACGCTCTGCCCACCGCCTCGAGAATATCAGTCCATGATTGCTTAAGGCATCAAGGTAGAAATACCGCGCTTCCTCAGATTCAGCAAGAACCAGCCCTGCCTCAGAGTCACATCAATCCACCATTACCCGCTGGAGGGGTAATAAATCTACCGCCACAAGAGGAGCAAAATAGGGAAAACCCCGAATTTCAGTTTATGACCGTATGGGAGAAGCAACAGGGGAGCATAACCCTGCGAGATACCCAATAACAAGACGAGCTGTCACATCTCGACAACACCTCACTACAGAACTGGTGGACAAACTCATCAAAGAGCTCTTAGACGCTCAAATACTCGCCAACGGAAGGAGCAACTATTTAAGGTTGCAGAAGAGTCCGCTTGCACAGGAGTTGCTAGATAAAAATGTACCAACCAGTTTTCGCACTCTGACGATTCAGAAATACGAAGGGGGGGATCCTATGGAACACGTCAAAGAATTTCAAGATTCTTTGGAACTGTATTCCTCCTCCAACCACATCCTCTGTCGTCTATTCCCGACCAACTTAAATGGCGAACCGCTACGATGGTTTCATACACTGGATGAGGGCTCTATCATCACCTACGAGCAACTTTGCGAACTGTTCGTCAAGAACTACTAGCATAATAAAGACAAGGAGGAAAGTCTTTACTCTTTGTTCAGTCTCAAGCAAGCGCCAGGAGAAAGGTTGGAGTTTTTTTACCAGAATTTTTTTCGAGCTAGCTTGATAACCTCGACAAAAAGATCACGATCTCCGCTTTCACCAATGCGTTACTCATAGATGGACGAGTCAAGGAACATCTGATCCCCAATAAGCTGCAGACGTTAGAAGATATGATGGAAAAGGTCAACAACTTCATCGACCTCGAAAGACTGACGACTGAAAAACAAAAACCTCAGCCAATGATCATACCGGAGAACGTACTCGCAACAACAGTAAAGACTATAGAGGCGATAAGAAACGATTCAAGTCCTATGATGACCGAACTAGCCAAGACAAAAGAGACCAGCTCTATGCTTACCCCAGTTGACAACTACAATTGCCAATATATATCCGCTACTGCAAAAGGATGAGCTCTTCAAAAATGCCAATACTCTTCAACCCATACCCGGAAAACCGTATTGCATTCACCACAAGATCCACCATCATGACACGAAACAATGTTTCGTGTTGAAACTCCCCCTCTTAAGCATATTTTTGCATGGTCAGATGCTCGAATATATTGTGGACGTAAAAATTATAAAGATGGCAGCTACAAAACTGAAATCACGGTCGTCCAGACTGAGGAAGGGAATGAGGAGAAACATCTGTACTTCATTGAGACTCAGACAGTCAGCCACTCCAACAGATCCAAGCGCAGGCGTATTGAACAATGCCATAATCTAACAATGGTAGATAAATAAGCTCGTTTGTTGCCAGAATCCAGCAGCCGACGACCTGGGATTTCTTTCGAAAACTGCTATGTACGTCACGTCAACTTCCTGCATCACGATGCTCTTGTCATCATGTTAAAAATAAAGAACATAGTTCTGCATACAATGATGGTAGATACCGGCAGCAGCATCTAACTATTATTCCAGAAGACGATTGACCAAATGGGTTTAGCAGACAGAGTCGAGCCAAGTGACATCAACGTCTCTGGATTCAACGGTTCCAAGAAAGAACGCGTTGGAAAAATTACACTTCCCATCACGGCTGGACCAGTCACACTTGACGTAGTTTTTACGTCATTAATATAAAATCCCGTTACCTGGGCATCCTGGGACGACCATGGCTGCATAACATGAAAGATATTCCCTCCACGTATCATCAAGCGCTGCAGTTCTACTGGAAAGGAGGAATCTATGAAATCAAAGGCAGCCAAAAATTTGCCCGAGCTTGCGGTAATACAATTGAAGCCGAGCCAGTTGCAACAGCTCTAGCATAGCAATTACAGCATTCAGTACCAGCAGAACATCAGCTGCCAACCGCCGAGCCAACAAAATATATCGAGATTAGCAGAACACAAAGAGGAACTTACATTGGGACCCTCTTGAGCACGGAGGAACGTTCAGGTCTCATACAATTCCTTTAAGATAATCACGATGTTTTTGCGTGAACGTTCTATGAAATGCCAGGGATCGATCCAGCCATGGCGTTCCACAAGCTCGAGTCAAAAGAGAAGGCAGAATCGGTTAAGTAGAAGTAACGAACACTAGCACCAAAAATTCAAGACGAAGTAAATAAAGAGATCGAAAAATTGATTGAAGTCGGTTTTATCCGTAAAGCTACTTACCCTGACTGGATCTCGAACATCGTCGCAGTTCCAAAGACAAACGGCAAGATCAAAATTTACGTCGACTTCACAGATCTCAATCGACACACCCCAAAAGATAGCTTTCCTCTCCCAATCGTCAGCCATCTGCTTGATTCAACAGCCGGGCACGAACTTCTCTCTATGATGGATACTGCATCAGGGTACAATCAGATACCGCTTTTCCCTGGAGATCAAGACAAGACTGTATTCATCACCGAGCAAGGCCTGTATTGCTATAAGGTCATGCCTTTCGGCCTGAAAAATACTGGCACTACCTATCAGAGATTGATAACGTAAATGTTTAAAGATCAACTCGGTAAAACAATGGAGGTTTACATCGACTATATGTTTTGCAAGAGTCTCAAGAAAGAAGACCACCTGGCAGATCTACGAACAACTTTTACGATCTTGAGCTTGTAAAATGTGTTTGAATCCTGACAAATGCCTGTTCGGAGTACAATCTGAAAAAAATTGGGCCACCTCATCAGCAAACGAGGAATTGAAGCTGGTCCATTACGTATACGAGCTCTTTTGGCTATGCCTTCTCCAAAATACAAAAAGGATGTTCAAAAACTAGTCGGGAAGATCGCAGTACTTAACTGATTTATGTCCAAATCATCAGGTAGATGCCGACCTCTATTCGATCTGCTTAAACAAGGTAAATCACGGGGAAAGTCAAAGAAGGATCCCGAGATCGAGTGGACGGATAAATGCGAAGCCACTTTCCTTGAACTCAAACAACATTTGGGTAAACCACTAGTTATGAACAAACCAACAGATGGAGAAGAGCTAACAATATACTTAGCCGTCGCAGATACTTCTCTCAGCTCCGCCCTTCTTCTAGTCGATGAAAAGATCGAGAAACCAGTCTATTTTTTCAGCAAGATTTTGACCCCTGCAGAAACAAGATACACCAAGATCGAGATGCTTCTTTTGGCCTTTGTCTATACGTCGCAGAAATTGAAACAGTATTTCAAAGCCTACGCTATTCGGGTATTAACGAACTATCCACTCTGTAAAATCTTATCTAAACGCGAAAAATCTTGACGTATTCAGCAATGGTCAGTAACACTTGGAGAACACGACATCCACTTTGGGCCACGCCACTCTGAGAAAGGGCAGGCTATAACAAATTTTTCTAGCTGACTTTCTAGTAGAAGATCCTGATTGGGAAGAAGATTTGGATAAAAACAAAGATGAACCACTCACAGAATAGCCTAAAGAAAAAACCGATTGGGTAACAAAGAAGGGTTGACAACTTTTGACGGACGGCTCCGTCGGACCAGCAGGATCAGGGGTGGGGATTGCTCTTATTACTCCTTCCAATGATCGGCTGGAAAAATCCATTCACCTCAATTTCAAAGTAACTAACAATGTAGCAGAATATGAGGTACTAATTCATGGCCTGGACATGGCACTCACACTGGGCGTAGCAGAGCTCTTTGTCTACACCGATTCATTACTAATCATCAATCATCACGCGGGTATCTATCAAGCTAATGGGAAAATGATTGACTATGCTGCTGCAGTGGTCGAACGAATGAACAAATTTCAGAAAATTTCTATGGAACATTTACTAAGGGGAGAAAATCGACATTCAGATGCACTCGCTTACCTCGCCGGGGTCCTTGGATCAGAAGTTTGCTATTTAAAAATCGACGTCATTTCTGACCCCAGCATTAATGCCACCGTATCTAATGCCATCAGTACTGGGGGCAACGAGAAGATCGGAAGTGATTGGAGACAGCCCTTCATTAGATATATCTGAATTCACAACAAATTCAATGGCCCACTCCTAGAAGATCCTACAGAACGTCAGAGATTAATCGACAATGCCCGCAGATATATTGTCCAGGACAACCTCCTCTATAAAATATCAGTCACTGATCCATACCTCCTCTGCCTATCTGAAAAAGAAGCACAACAATTCTTACACGATATACACGAAGGCTCATGCGGGTCCCATGCCGCAGGACAATCTCTTGCTAATAGAGCATTAACGTAAGGAATGTTCTGGCCTAAGATGAAAACTCAAGTGATTGAATACGCACGCAAGTGTGACGCTTTCCTGCATCACGGTCCGAAGATACGAGCCCCAGCGTTTAAACTACACTCAAGCCAAGTCACCTGACCATTCAGACGATGGGCTCTCGATCTCGTAGGAGAATTTCCTACAGCACCAGGAAAGCGAAAGAATTTATTGGTCATTACGGACTACTTCATTAAATGGGTAGAGACAGTCCCTTTGTGCCGAATACGAGAAGAAGAAGTCATCAGATTCATTTGGGAGCACATTATCATTCGGTTCGGCAGACCGCATCTTATCAGAATCAATAATGGACCACAGTTCATTGGCTCCAAAGTCGTCACGTTCCTCAATCAACACAATATCATTCACTCCCCTTCAAACCTTTACTATCCTCAAGGAAATGGACAAGCTGAAATTACTAATCGAACGATTGTGGATGGACTCAAGAAACGTTTAGATGACAAAAAAGGAATTGGGTGAACGAGTTACCATACATTCTTTGGGCATATCGAACAACTCCAAGAACAACAACAGGTTGTACTCCATTCTTACTGGCCTACGGAACATAAGCTATAATTCCCACTCAGTATCATTACCCAATACACGATCACGAGATGACAGATGAAGAAAATGAATTTCAGATCGCATGTAACCTGAATATGATCAAAGTTGCATGTGAAAGAGCCATTGTCAATCTGGGAAGTTATCAACTTGCTTTATCATGGTCTTATAACAAGCGCGTTCGACATCGAGAATTCAAAATCAAGAACCTCGTTCTCAGGGAAATTCCCTCGCATCGCAAAGCACCTAATGCGGTAAAGTTAGAAGACAATTGGAAAAGTCCTTTCATCGTAACTGGTGCAAGCGGTTTGGGATCTTACGACCTTAGTACACATGATGGAGTGCCTGTACCTAATCCGTGGAATACCCGCCGATTGAAACTGTATCGAAATTAAACATGCTGTAACTTCAAATTTCACTCAATAAAGCAAATTTTCATCATAATCAACATCGTACTCATCTTCATATGGTTCATTCAAATTGACCTACTACAACAATATCTGCTTCATAGCTCTTCAAATACATACACGCTCTCCGAGGATCGCTTATTGAGTCAATCAAGTTGATCTGGCTGAAACGCCATTTAGCTATATAATATTCAATACAGGTCCAATCACGGTCGCTACGTTCGACCTATAACCAGGATCTGCTTCATAGCTCTTCAAATACATACACGCTCTCCGAGGATTGCTTATTGAGTCAATCAATTCAATCTGGCTGAGACGCCATTTAGCTATGTAATATTCAATACAGGTTCCATCACGGTCGCTACGCTCGACCTATAATCGGGATCTGCTTCATAGCTCTTCAAATACATACACGCTCTCTGAGGATCGCTTATTGAGTCAATAAAGTCGATCTGGCTGAGACGCCATTTATCTATGTAATATTTAATACAGGTCCAATCACGGTCGCTACACTCGACCTATAATCGGGATTTGCTTCATAGCTCTTCAAATACATATACGCTCTCCAATGATTGCTTATTGAGTCAATCAATTCAATCTGGCTGAGATGCCATTTAGCTATGCAATATTTAATACAGGTCCCATCACGGTCGCTACGCTCGACCTATAATCGGGATCTGCTTCATAGCTCTTCAAATACATACACGCTCTCTGAGGATCGCTTATTGAGTCAATCAATTCGATCTGGCTGAGATGCCATTTAGCTATGCAATATTTAATACAGGTCCCATCACGGTCGCTACGCTTGACCTATAACCGGGATCTGCTTCATAGCTCTTCAAATACATACACGCTCTCCAAGGATTGCTTATTAAGTCAATAAATTCAATCTGGTTGAGACGCGCATTTAGCTATGCAATATTCAATACAGGTCCCATCACGGTCGCTACGCTTGGCCTATAACTGGGATCTGCTTCATAGCTCCTTAAATATATACACACTCTCCGAGGATCGCTTATTGAGTCAATCAATTCGATCTGGCTGAGACACCATTTAGCTATGCATTATTTAATACATGATCCATCACGATCGCCCTGCTCGACCTATAACCGGGATCTAATTCATAGCTCTTCAACTATATACGCGTTCTCTAGGGATCGCTTATTGAGTCATTTAATTCGATCTGGCAAAGACGTCACTCAGCTATGCAATATTTAATGTCCCATCACAATCGATCAGATCGACCCATAACAGGGACCTACATACACGCTGCTCAAAGGGTCGCTTGTTGAGATAATCACTTCGACTTGGCAATAATGCGACCTTCAAATATCTCATTACAATCTTTAGTGTTTTGTTCAAAATAACTTATACACGTTATATAGTTCAAACTGAGTTACAATACCATATCACTAAATCCCTATATGATCGTTCGCTGGATCACCAAATTCGATTATACATAGAGATAACAACAATATTTAACTTTTTTCTACAGCAAAGTCATACTTATATTCTGTCTCATTCAAATGGAACTACTGCTCACGCTTTGGGGATACAACATTCGAACTCTCCCTAGGCCCAGATGAAAGTAAGATAGGGGACGGAATAGTCGCATCCACTACAGTAAAAGGTGCATTCAACAATTTTATAACCCTCGGCATCAAGTTATCTATATAAGATAACTGTGCTAGCTGCAAGTCATATTCCATGACATATTCAGTGGTAGCAGCCAAGATCTCCTCATGCTTTGTTCGAAATTTCTCTACATCAGCATGCAGCATAGCCATAACACGCAACGTAACATTTTTCGCAGTCAACAACGTAGCTTCATAGAATTTGGTTTTCACCTTGTTTAGTTCGTTGACAAGCTCTTTACACCGAGCTTCTAGAGATTTTTTCTCCTGTAGCAGTGAGCCTTTATATTGCCTCGTTATCTGCACACTGCGCCCCATCTCCTGCTTCAGACGGTCCATCTTTATATCTACTTTCCTCGAATAACTGATCTCGCTTTCAGCGGCGTCCATCATCCTCTGCGACTCTTTATACTTCGCGTGAAGTTCCACGAACACTTCATTACCTTGAATGCACTCCTGCACTAGAGATTGTTTGTCCCGATTAAGAGTAGCGATCAGCGAATTACACTTATCAATGACCTCACAAAGCTCTCGATCTCTCTTGGAACATGCCTCCTCGTGAGTTTTGGCACGGTCGTTCTTTCTCTGACATGAATATCGAGCCTCACGCAAATCCCAGTTTAGCTTTTTCATGCGCTCACGCATATAAAGTATTTCAGAATCTTGCATCTTTAAGAGATCCGTATTAGTTGTTATCACCGACTGATGATACGACAGATCATTCTTCTGTTTTTCAATCATACTTAACAGATCTAGCACTTGTTGATTCGTAGTCATGGTATCCGACTTTTTCTTCTTCAGAGATTCTTTCCACTGTTCAGATTCGTTATTAGCAGTCAATATCTCGGCATCCTTACATGACAACTCTACAGTCACAGCATTTAGCCGACTCTGAGGCTCCAGCATCTCCGACTCCAACTTTGAATTCAACAAAGTCTTTCTTTCAACCGCCAAAAAACATTGCTGCAACTTGGCATGCAATTTTTTATTTGACGCGGATAAAGAAGCCACGTTTTCATTCTCTTTGTTCTCAACCTAGAAAAGCAGATCACAAGAGACAATATATATATCAACAGATATTTATTCCTACAAGACGTATCATTCTACAACATGTGTTACAACATCAAGCTATAATACACGAAGGCAACGTATAACCAAATGTCACAGTCTAGTTGGTTTGTGACCACACCTTACTACTATTAACATCAACTTGTAAAGGTTCATTAAAGATTACGACCTCTTACGGACAAGTTTTATGCCGTGTGTAAGGCAGCAACTCTTCGGCCTCCTCCTCCTTAGAGTCTTCAGCTCGTGATTTTGAGTTTGAAGCTCTCCCACCCTCATCCCTTTTCGTAAACCACATATTTTTAACCTTATCATTCTCTACTTCCACATCCTTACCATAACTCGAGATATAGGAGTCTAAATTAATTTTATACTCTCTCGAGCTCTGACCCATAAAATGTGATCACATCGGCCATCTGACGTTCGTGGTCCGTAGCGGCAACACGTTTCCCCCGCTTTGGCGTAATTATCTTCTACAAGCGTGATTGGGATACTTGCAGACGTTTTTGCACATCTAGTAAACGCGTTTCTAACAAGGACACCCTCTTCTCGGAGTTCTGCAATAGTCTAGCACACTCCACCTTTTCCACCTCCAAACATGCATTATGACCCTTGAATCGTTCCAGTTCATCACAAGCATGCCTCAGTTCATTTTCTTATTGCGTGTGGATCTTTCTATCCTCCTTTTTTATATTGAAGAAAAGAATCCTCATTGTCCTTTGCCCCTACCAAAGTCAAGTTCATCAGGCAATGAACCTACACCACCCCATATGATAGATACTCCAGCCCGAGCTGAGCATCTTTGCGCCTCTCTACTATGGTGATTGCGCGCTTCTTACGCTAGGAATTTCACCTGAGCTGGGTTCGACACTATGTCTCTCTCGGTCAACAGTTCTAAGTAGGCCTCCTTCAAACCCCGCTCACCATTAACCTCGGCCTCAAGGTACAACGTCAAAGACAATACTGACCTTTGGCACTCTAACTTATCACTCTCATCTACGAATCGCTTATCTTTTAGGGATTTTTGGAGTAAAATGAGCCTATCGGTCTCTTTTCGCAAAACCTCATCCCTCTCAATTTTTATCTTCCCATATCTACATTGAAGTTCAAATAACTTCTTAAAGGTTTTATCAAAACTTGACTTATGAAGGCATCTCTCATATTCAAGTTTATTATGTACCTGTTGAGTACGATTGATAGAATCCCTTGCTCGACTCAAGACCTTCTCCATCTCGCGCACTTTCCCCCTCAAATGAACTACCTCCTATATACAAATCATACATTCACATCAAAACAACAATATATGAACAACAAGCACATAAATTTCAAAACCTCGTCCAAAATAGTTCTACCACCAATACAAAGGATAGAGTTTGATTAAGTCTCCAGATCTATACTACAACTACATAATCAAGATTTAGATCCTGCTACCTCCTTGGTCGGATCATCATCCATGGGAAGAGCCGGGGTCTGCTCAGCCACTGGAGAAGCATCATCCCCTGGGAAGACAATCTCGCCATATTTCCCCGCAAGAGAAAGGTCGACATCCACTCTGCTCAAACCCCAGGCATAGAAGGCTTGAATCAGCTTATTGTGGGCAACCACCGCAATATCAACAAATTTCTTCGTTTCATCTGTAACCTCTTGCTTTGTAGCAGAAACGTCCTTCTCGAACTGCTCCCTCTGCAGCACCTTCTCTTTCTCGAACTGTTCCCTCTACAACTTTTTCTCCTGCTCGAATTGCTCTCGCAAAACAGCTTTGTTTGCATCATGTTGCCGGACAAGTTCAACACGATTCACAGTAGCTAACTTCAACACCTCAGCGGCCGATTTCCAAATAACAGAAAGCTACACCACAAATACAGTAAAACAGTATTACAAGGTCGGATCATTATCTGAAAAAGGTTTAATCAACTATTACATTACATACCTGAGAAATGCTGGATCGGATTTGAGTATCTAGGCGGATGGGATCATGCATAGCCAAGTCCAACGCCTCATGCTCCACGGCTTCAAGGTTGTCACCCTTCGAAGAAGCTCGAATATCTTTCCCAGATTCTTTTTTCTGTTTTTTTGGAGAAGCTCAGATATTCTTTTTTTGAGTATCTAGGCGGATAGGACAAGTTCAACACGATTCACATCAGCAACCACCTACTTAGTTCCAACCGACGGTAGCTGCACAGGCATTGTTTGCTCAGAAGGTGGCACTGACTTTTTCATTCTTGGTCGACGAACTAAGGAGCTCGAAGAACCCACAGCACAGGCAGGAATCTCCATAGCATTGGTGTAAGCAGAGCCAGATGCAGCCATAACTCACTTTTGATGAGCTCGTTGCACTTTTTCAACTACAAAGTTAAGCATCTTCTCTCTAGGAATTCCTAGTTCTCCGAGAACTTTGTTCAGTTCACTCCCTTCTCGACTAACGATGCCGTGCAAACTCAATATATCAGCAGCAACCTTTGGTTTTGCCTCTGCCAAAACATCAACAAAACTATGTTAGCAGATCGCAGTAAGTCGTGAGACAAACTACAGACAGAATAAAGACACTTACTCTCGTTAAAACTCTTATATATCAGCTCGAGCGCGGGTTCCCCAGGCACTTGCATATAATTACCCCTCACCATCATAAGATGGTCACACCAGGGCCTCCCAGAAGACTCAAAATCAAAGAATTTCAGCCTCGCCGAATCATTAAACAAGTATCCGCTCTTCCGATCTTTTATATACTTAAACTAATAGTATTTCAAGATGTCGTCTGCAGCGAACTGTCTCGCAATACCACCATCTCTCCACTTCTGATTAAGAACTTCACAAACCCTCATCATCTCAAAATATTACCATTCAATTAACCAGGGCAACTCATTAATGCATTCATTGCCCCTTTTTGGAAAAAGGCTAGGGGAATATTCAACCCATATGCAACCTGGTTCAAATATCAGAGAAATCCTTCCCCTACGACCTCTGATCCAGTCTCATTATAATAAACGATATCTATATCATCTCCCATATCCATACTTCTCTTCCAACGATCCAGAGAAGGCACCTGATAATGCTCTACATTACCACTCGGTCTCACCAGAGTTCTAAACCGCAACCCTGCATTCATCACATAATCCCCCCATTCTCCATCCAAACTCTTTTTATACTGTAAAAATTTCTTTGCTACGTCTACATTCTCAGGATACTTAAAAAATTACCCAGTTTCATCCCCAGCATGCACTCCCACACCCCTCCCAGAAGACACAGACGGATTGTCAGCAGTCATCGTACCAATTACCCCAGAATCATCCATAATCCTTTCAGACGATGATGATTCCTCACTACTGGCAGAAACAAAAAATTTACTACTGGGATTCGGATTTTTTGAGCGCATCTACCACACGTAAAGGAAAAATCTATTCAGAGTTTTTTATTAACAAAATAGGCCTCCTCCATCAGCCGTACCCAACACATTATTAATCCACCCAAACAGTTCACAAACACAACCTACCAGTTTTTCAAGAAACTAATACAACAGAAGAAAAAATAGAAATAGAGGCACTAACCTGTACTAGAAGAGCAACAGTCGTCGACTCCGGTTATTGCTCGCACCTCAGACGACAAAACTTTGTCCTTCTAAGTAAGATGATCACACAACGCTGGAGGACTGCGCTCAAAATTTGAAAAGTTTCTCTCTCTAGAAATGCTTATGCTTTTGTCTGCAACTGATTGTGTTTTAAGAGAAGAGGGAAGAAAAGCTTTTATATTGCCCCTCAGTTTTTGAAATGATGGCTCTTCGGGACACGTGTCCACGTCATCTCTCCTAACAAGCACGTCTTTTCTTTGGCCCTCATAATGGTTTTTGGGGTAACATATTCTGTTATCACGTCTGTCCCTCTCCTCCGTCATTATTACAGACTCACTACCAAAGAAGATTTACACAGATCTTACAGTACGATTACTTTTAGCAATAACCTACCACGGCTGCACGATCCTGCTACACTTTTTTATAGCATGGTTCCAGTTCAAAACAACCTAAGTATAGCTATTACAACTGTCACTTACCCCAATATCGGCTTGACAGACGAAGAAAAATCTGCGGCAAATCCTGCTTTTGTTCCATTTCATTCAAAAATTATTATAGATACAAAAAGCAATAATGAACTGGCCTCAGCACAAGCAAATCATTTTATTATGATCGACCGTCTGACCTTACATACAATGACAGAACGGATAACTCTCCTCACCACGAGGAATGGTTTCAGGATTAACAGCTCTCACAAGTATATCCAGCGCGTGCTCAAAGGCTCCGACCAAGTTCCATCGATGATAACAAGTATTCAAGTTAACAACGGCATGGCTCTAAATAACTCATGGCATGAAAAGGATCACAACTTTGTCATCTCCACAGACATAACAACACTATATCTCAATAAGGCCACACATATATATAAAGGCGACCTACACAGTTCGGGTATATCAACACTACGCCCTACATATTTTTGACCTATGTCATTAATGACTAGTTCGATATATCTTAAATGGTATCTTACAATAGTTCTAAAAGCAGCTTCAAGCACTTATCAAACAAGATAATGGATTTCGAATTTATTATTCAAGAAAAGTAAGTTACAAGAACGAACACTTCAACAGTTTGGAGATAAAGATTACAAGTTCTACAAACATTTTTATCTTTTATAAAGAATAGCCTACATTGCAGATGATAGTGCAACACTTGAAAAGAATCAATGGAGGGTCCAGCTGAAAAACTTAAAGCTCAAGGATGGAAATTGAAATGAGGCAGATGACAAAATTAATCCCACCACTCCTCCATAACCCCCACCTCCGCTTCCAACGAAGGACCTCCTCCACCGTTACAATACCCAATCTTTTGTAGGGTATCGACAGTACTTCTCCGATGACTTACCCGCCTTCTTGTCTTCCACCAACACCGCATCTTCTACGAGCATCCACAGACAGGACTGACGGTGAGCAGCAAACAAAACCACATAGTGGAATCGCCACAGTTGATGAAAATTATCCTCCGCCTCCTCTACTTCTTCCCACATCATCCCATGGAAAGTTGGAGGTATAGGGATTGGAGTTCGCAACGAAAGGCTTTGGGTGCCAAAATAACGAGTTTGCAGACTCGCCATTTTTGTCTGAACTCTAACTTCATATGTTTGGCGTCGAGTTGTCACCATCACTGCTACTCAACCCAACATAAAAGCCTGACAACGTTAACCAAGGTGAACAGTGATAACAACTATTCATAATATTTTATAGCAGTAGCATTTAATGCACTCCACAACTTCCAATAAGGTATTCATTATAAGTACAGATCTCAAGAAGAATTTCTGGGAGACCCAACAGTCGAAACTACAATTCTTCCAAGGAAAAATGAGGCCATCAATACAACATTCAATTTAGACGACTGGACTTCTCAACCAACACCGCTCGCAACGCACGTTTCTCCTACTATTGGCAGAGAGGGGGCAGTTGTAAGGACTTATTTCTAATCCCCGTACTGAGTTCGATATTCAAACTCATATAACTCCAGTAAACTTATTGATAACCAATCAAGGACTAAAGCAAGGAGATCGTTATACAGACTTCCTCATCTACAGCTCGGGGATGACGAAGCATCTAATAATATCGCACTAAATACTCAGATATCTATCAACAGTTCGAATACACGCGAGCACTATTAAAGATCGCATCGTCATCAACAGTTCAGAGATATCAAAGCATCCTGTGACTTCGTGCTACAGAAGATACTCCTCCACTTATTGACAGATCGTATGTACGCGAGCATCACAGGAGATCGTATGAAGCTACAACTTGAGAATGTTAATAGATCCGTTACAAATCAACAAGTATCAAGACATTACAAAAGTCCACAATGAAGACTCATCTAAACCTGATATTGTAACGTTCCTCATCAATGTAACCAACGGTCATATTATAAGACCTATAAATAAGACTAGATAGCTACGAATCAAGGGGGACTGCTGAGAGAACCTCTAAGAGATCTTTTCTATATATATCTCTCTGTAATAGCTAGCAGTCTAAATAATACCTCTTACTCTTTCTAAAATCCTCAGGGGAGGTCATGGTTTTTAACCCATTCAAGGGTTTTTTACGCTAAATCTAGTGTTGTTTATTTCCTATTCATAACTAAACGCTTTAGATTTTGATGGTGTAAAACGCTATCTTCGTGCAATACGAAAATAGGTTATTACAATTGGCATTTTTGATGAAATTGAGATGTTTCTCGACTTTGTAAACCGGTGTAAGGAGAAATAATCAGTGGTTTCTGAGACAATAGGTTTGAGAATTTCGTTCCCACACATGGCGCCAAATATAATAGCCTAATTCTGGGATTCAGACTTGTTGGAATTTATCTTAAACTTTCTTTGGGATTGGGCAAACCTAATCTTTTTATTTTTGGTTATCCACTTGGGCTTGAGTTCTAAACTCTTGCTTGGTGTCTCCACCTCTTGCTAGTGGACCTAATCTTTAGGGACGTCTCATCTTTACTAGTTCAAGAGTGAACAAACTTCTTCTGACGAAATTGAAGGAAAAGAGTTGTTGCATCTTCCCTTTAAATACCTTTGGTTCTACCACCTTTAAAACTCAGAAAAAGAACTCTCTATCTGGTCTTTTCATCTCTCTATCTCTAATTTTATTTACGGTTTACTTGAGGTGCACACTTATTCTTTTACGTAGACTTCCGGGATAGCTGAAGCTACAGTATACGTTGCGCTCGTTGTATCCTTGAAGAGATCAGACCTTCGTTACCTTACCCGAGGTAGGTCGAAATATTCTTTAAAGAGAGTGCGACCCAAGCCTCGAGCTATCATTGTTGCTGTCTCTCTCTTTGATACAGGCGCTGTTCATTGCGAGCTACTAACTGCTGCCTATTTACCGGTGTTACTGCTACCTTTTACCGGAGTATAGACTGCGCTGCTGCTGCTATTTATTACCGAGAACAGACCTGAGTTCCTCCTCCTGTTCAGTTCTTACTGCTGCTCTATCAACCAATTTTGTCCACTGCTGTTTGCCGTAATCTGTTTATTTGTTGTTGCTTTATTCTATTATCGCAATCAAATCTGAAGTTGTTGTATATCGCCGTTGTTACAACAAGTTACTGCTGCGTGTTTACAACTGAGTTACTGTTGTTCTTTGCCGCTGTTTACAACTGAGTTGCTGTTGCAAATTACCGGAGTTTACCAAACCAGAGCTGAGTTTCTGTTGCTACTGAAACTGCTACTTATTGCGCTACTTTTCAAACTGTTTTTGCCGCTGAACCTGCCTGTTATTCTTGCACTAATACTTGCTGTTTGCCGGAGCTGAAACCTGCCTTAACCAATAGCTCTTACTGCCTGAACTTGCGCTAATTATCAACTGTTGTTGTTGTTCTTATGCTGCTGAAACTGCGTTACTTTATTAACAGAGTTTACCTCCTGTACTTGCTTTTGTTTTTGCCTGATTACAATCTGCGTTGCCGTTAGCACGAACTGATTGTTATTACTTCCAGCAACTCAGATTTCCTGCCTGTAAAACTGTTGCTGCTCCTTACCGGAACAACAACTGAGTTTCTACTGCCTGACGCCTAAACTGTTAGTTGTTCATACAACTGTATACCTTGCTGTTGCTCATCGTTGCTGAAAACATTGCTGCTGTATACCTTGCTGTTGCTCAATCAAAAAGGGAAAGCTATACTTACAGGTTCATAAGATAATATTTCTACAGTTTTAAAGAGTATACTTAATCTGTGATATGGCTCTTTCTTCTGAATTGTTGAAGTTTGATTCCAACAAACCCTCTAAGTTTGATGGTCTCAACTTCAAGAGGTAGAAGAACAAAATGTTATTCTATCTCACTCTTAAGAAAGAAGCACATGTTCTAGAACAGGAATGCCCCGTTGAACCTCCTGTTCCCGTACCTGAGGTAGACCCTAATCTTATTCTAAATGAATATGATAAAACCTTAGAGACTATTTCAAACTGGACTGAGGCTGATTTCAAATGCCATTATTTTATTCTGAACGGTTTAGCAAACGAACTGTATAATTACTATCTACCATCCAAAACTGCAAAAACTGTTTGGGATGCATTACAGAAGAAGTATGATACGGAAGAGGCAGGCTCTAAAAAGTTTGTCGCAAGCTGATATCTCAAGTTCAATATGGTCGACGATAAGTCGGTAATTTCCCAATCACATGAGTTACAACGGATTGTGCATGAGATCGTGTCCGAAGGGATACCTCTTGATGAAAAATTTCAGGTTGCCGTGATGATTGATAAATTACCGCCGAGTTGGAAAGACTTTAAAAATATCCTGCGACACAAGTCAAAGGAACTAACCCAGGAGAACTTGATTACTCGTCTGAGGGTTGAAGAAGAATCTAGAAAATAAGACCTAAAAGAGGAAATCCTTTTGGTTCAAGCCAAAGGGAAGGTCCATTTAAAACCTAAGGGAAAACCTTTCAAGGCTAAGAATGGTGGTAATCGGAACAGCCGTCCTAATGGTGGTAATCAGAATAACTGTCGGAATTATGGACACCAGAATCCTAATGAAGGAACAAACCAACAAGCCCCAACATATAACAGAATAGGTTCTATTATGTGTTTCAACTGTAAAAAGCCTGAATACATATCTAGAAACTGCCAGAACCACAAACCTGTTGATCAGGCTAACGTTACCGAAGAACCCTTAGTGGTTATGATCAGAGAAATCAACATGGTCGGTGGAGCCGACGGGTGGTGGGCTGATTCGGGCGCTTCTAGACATATATGCTATGAACGCAATTGGTTCAAGACTTAGAAGGAAACTGAAGACCAGAAGGTGCTACTTGGGGATTCCCATTGCACCAAAGTACTAGGCACTAGAGATGTTAAACTGGTATTTACCTCTGGAAGGACAGTAACTCTGAAGGATATGATGCACACTCTTGAAATGAGGAAAAATCTTATTTCTGGCTATCTTCTCAACAAGGCAGGATTTCAGCAGACCATTGGGTCTGATCAGTACATTTTGACTAAGGGTGGGGTTTTTGTGGGAAAGGATTTTGCTTGTAATGGAATGTTCAAGATGAGTATTGAAATGAATAAATCTGCTTCTGCTTACTTGTTGTCTTCTTTTTATATTCGGCACTCTTGACTATGTCATATTTATAAGAAGTTAGTACAAATATGAGTAAACCTGCCATAATCCATAAAGTAGATTTAAATGATGTTGATTTCTTTGAGGATCAGCTTCCCTACTTACTGAGGGACAGTGGGGGTAGTAGTGGAGGTTATCAACCTTCTACAACTTCGACCCCTAATGTATCTCAAGTAAAAGTTTATAAAGCTGTTGATTCTCATGATACAGACCCAGAACTTCGCAGAGGTAAACGGCTAAAGATTGTTAAGGATTTTAAATTATGATAAGTCTATAAGTTGATGATCTACTTATATTTTGGTTCTACACTTGATATTATTCTAGAAACCAAAAACATGTTTAATAATAAATTTGATATGAAGGACCTAGGTGAGGCTAGTGTAATTTTAGGCATAAAGATCACACGCACAGACACTAGTATTACTCTTGATCAATCTCATTACATTGAGAAGATCTTGAAGAAGTACAAATATTTGATCGTAGCCCTGCTTGTACTCCTTGTGATCCACAAGTTAAAATTTTTAAAGAACTTAAGGGAGGTAGTTAGATAGAAAGAATACGCAAGTATAATTGGTAGCCTTCGCTACGCTACGGACTGTACTAGACCCGAAATAGCTTATGTCGTAGGGGTTCTATGTTGATTTACAAGTAAACTAAGTTTGGCGCACTGGGGTGCTATTAATCGAGTTATGCGGTACCTGAAAAGAACCATGAGCTTGGGTTTACACTATCAGAAGTTTCTCGCGGTCCTTGATGGATTTAGCGATGTAGATTAGAACTCATTTTTGGATGATTCCAAAGCCACCAGCGGATACGCGTTTAGTATAGCTGGTGGGTCGATTTCTTGGAGATCCAAGAAACAAACGATTCTAGCTCAGTCGACTATGGAGTCTGAGTTAGTAGCACTAGCTGCAGCTAGTGAGGAGGCAAGTTGGTTGAAAGACCTCTTGTCTTATATTCCTTTATGGAGTAGACCTATACCGCCGATTCTGATCCACTGAGATAGTACTATTACTGTGGATTTTGTAAGATTAGAAAATAACTTAGCAGATCCTTTGACGAAAGGACTGTCTCGTGACAAAGTTTGGAGTACATTCTTAGGGATAAGACTAAAGCCTATTATAGAATCACAAATGGTGGGAACCTAACCTAAATGACTGGAGATCCTAAGAAATAGGTTCAATGGGAAAAACAAATCATTGTGATATAGAATCATGCAACTAAGAGCTTGTCACTCCAGAGTTAATCTCATTATACATATTGTATATATGCATGATATCTTACAACAACTATAAGGCTGAGTTTCTTAAAACTCTTAATGAGTTCTATATCTCATTCTTGAGTGGGGTGTCTAGCTATAAAAATACTCTTAATAGACTCACCAAGGTGATTGTGGAAGTGCGGCCACTTCCTATGAGAAATTAGGCTAACTTCTCTAAAGCCTTCACCTATACTGGGATTAAATACATGGCCAAAAATGTGCTGACATTTAGGAATTGCACCTGGTAGAGTTGTATGTGGTATTCCTCACTGTATAAAAGAAAATAATGAGTACAAGACTCTGATCATTTATTATTCTTATACGTTGAAGATTGTCCACTACGTAAAGGTTCAAGTCTAAGGACACCTTTACTTATGTACATCTCTATATATCGAAAACGCTATCTCGTTTCTTTTCTCTTTTGTGGAAGTTTTTTAAAAGTGGGGGATTGCTGGAATTTTTCTTAAACTTCTTTTGGGCTTGGGCTAACCTAATCATTTTCTTTTTGGTTATCCACTTGGGCTTGAGTTCTGGACTCTTGCTTGGTCTCTCCACTTCTTGCTAGTGGACCTAATCTTTAGTGACATCTCCTCTTTATTAGTTCAAGAGTGAACAAACTTCTTCTGGCGAAATTGAAGGAAAAGAGTTGTTGCATCTTCCCTTTAAATACCTTTGGTTCTACCACCTTTAAAACTTAGAAAAAGAACTTCTCTCTATCTGCTCTTTTCATATCTTTATCTCTAACTTCATTTACGGTTTACCTGTGGTACACACTTATTCTTTTATGTAGACTTCCGGGATAACTAAAGCTACTATATACGTTACGCTCATTGTATCCTGGAAGAGATCAGACCTTCGTTACCTTACCCGAGGTAGGTCAAAATACTCTTTAAAAAGAGTGTGACCCACGCCTCGAGCTATCATTGTTGCTGTCTCTCTCTTTGTTACAGGCGCTGTTCATTGCATGCTACTAACTGCTGCCTGTTTACCGGTGCTATTGATACCTTTTACCAGAGTATAGACTGCGCTGTTGCTGCTATTTATTACCGAGAACAGACCTGAGTTCCTCCTCCTATTCAGTTCTTATTACTGCTTTAATAACCAGTTTTGTCCACTACTGTTAGCCGTAATTTGCCTATTTGTTGCTGCTTTATTCTATTATCGCAATCAGAATTAAAGTTGCTGTATATCGCCGTTGTTATAACAAGTTACTGCTGCGTGTTTACAACTGAGTTGCTGTTGTTGCTTGCCGCTGTTTACAACTGAGCTGCTGTTGCAAATTACCGGAGTTTACCAAGCCAGAACTGAGTTTATATTGCTACTAAAATTGCTACTTATTGCACTACTTTTCCAACTATTTTTGCTGCTGAACCTGCCTGTTATTCTTGTGCTAATACTTGCTGTTTGTCGGAGCTGAAACCTGCCTTACCCAGCAGCTTTTGCTGCCTGAACTTGCGCTAACTATCAACTGTTGTCGTTGTTCTTGTGCTGCTGAAACTGCGTTGCTTTATTAGCAGAGTTTACCTCCTGTACTTTTGTTTTTGCCTAAATATAATCTGCGTTGCCGTTAGCACGAACTGATTGTTATTACTTCCTGCAATTCAGACTTCCTGCCTGTATAACTGTTGCTACTCCTTATCAGAACAATAACTGAGTTACTGCTGCCTAACGCCTAAACTGTTAGTTGTTCATACAACTGAGTTACTGCTATTGTTCACCGTTGCTGAAAACGTTGCTGCTGTATACCTTGTTGTTGCTCAATCAAGAAGGGAAAACTATACTTATAGGTTCATAAGATAATATTTCTATAATTTTGCAAAAAATTTTAGCTGGTTTATTTTATAGGGATCCGCAAGCCTGAGTTTCCAGCTCCATAAGGTTTCGAACCCACGACCTCTCACAAGGTGGAGAGGTACTACCACCACTGGGATTCAGACTTAGCCTTTACACCTGATTTAATCAGAATGCTAATAACAACTAACGTAAAAGTTTAGCGTGGAAAACCATTGAATAGGTTAAAAACCACGACTCTCTTAAAGATTTTAGAAAGAGAGAGAGAGAGAGATGTTATTGAGAATGTTAGCTATTACAAGGAGTTCTGTAGAGACTTTCTTGATATCAAAAATTTGTCTTTCATCTGTAGTTCTATGGACCTATTTATAGGTCTTATAATATGACCGTTATTTGATTTAATGATGAACATTACAATATATGGCTTTGATTAGTCTTCATAATAATTGTGTAACGGACTGATTTTTTTTGTTGTACAACGGCTCTATTGATGACTGTGCACTTGTATTAACTGAACAGTTGATGTGGAGGTCGAAAGTGATGACTCGAACTGAGGCATGTTGAATATGTCTTCAGTAGTGCTTCCTGTATGCTGATGAGGTCGAGGATGAAGATTGAGTCTGAGATACGAAATAAGCTATTACAAGACGACTCTCAACCAAGAACATGAGGTGATGTTAAACTTTAGCCATGTACCACGTGTATATTGACGAGGTCGAATGGTCGTATGATGGTCGAAGATGGGGCTTGAGTCTGAGATGCGGAATAAGCATCTGCAAGATAGTCTATCAAGATCTAGTCAAAGCATTCTTTGTAATAGCTAGCAATCTCAAATAAAATCTTTCTCGTTTTCTAAATCCTCAAGAGAGGTAGTTTTTAACCTATTAAAAGGTTTTTCACGCTAAACTTTGTGCTAGTAGTTACTTTTTGTTCGTAATCGCTCTGATTATTTTTGGTGTAAAGTCTAAGTCCAAATCCCAAAATTAGGCTATTACATTTGGCACCGTATGTGGGAATTGAACCCACCACCACGTGGTTAAAAGTTGTCATAGCTCAGCTGGTAGAGTGCACGACTTTTAACTGTATGGTCATGGGTTAGATTCTCACAGATGGCGCCAAATGTAATAGCCTAATTCTGAGATTCGGACTTAGCCTTTACACCAGATATAGTCAGAACAATAATAACAACTAATATAAAAGTTTAGCATGGAAAATCATTGAATAGGTTAAAAACCACGACATCTCTTGAGAATTTTAGAAAGAGAGAAATATGTTATTGAGAATGCTAGCTATTGTAAGGAGTTTTATAGAGACTTTCTTCATATCAAAAGTTTGTCCTTCATCTGTATTTCTATGAACCTATTTATAGGTCTTATAATATGACCATTATTTGCTTTAATGATGAACGTTACAATATATGGTTTTGATGAGTCTTCATAATGATTGTGTAACGGACTAATTTCTGCTGCTGTACAATGACTATATTGATGACTGTGCACTTGTATAAGCCGAATTGTTGATGTGGAGGTCGAAAGTAACGACTCAAACTGAGGCATGCCGAATATGTTTTTAGTAGTGCTTCCGGTATGCTGATGAGGCCGAGGATGATGCTTGAGTTTAAGATACGAAATAAGCTATTACAGGATCAACATTTTCATAACTTCTTGATTTAGATAAAGCAAAATACTTACAATGTTAGTAGAATGAAAAAATACTAGTTTTTCGATATGAATTTTACCAAATTCAAATGTATTATTGTTTGAAGCTAAATTCTCGGCAGGTCCCCCACTTACAAGCCCAGAAGTTGGGGGAGGTATCCCACTATTAGACGATAAAGTAACATGAAGGGAAGGCCCACCTATGTCAACTCTGGTTGTAGGATGATTTTGGGGGAGTGCATATGAAGATTGGTTACTATTCTCATGGGCCAACCATAAGAAGAACTAAATGCTCATTGCCATTGAATGCATTGTCATCATTACAGAGTAATCATCTTCATTTGAAATTAAAAGGGAACACCCATTAACGATGTTATATATGGTTGCTCTCATATTTGCGCTGCTTGTTCTGTCAAGAGTGAGGATGAAATCTTAGAGTGCTGTATGCGACGTTATTTTGGCAAGTTTAGATCGAACACTGCCATAACTTGGATGTCCTTCATTTTTCGGCATAATTAGTTTGCCCCCAAAACTTGCAAAAATGAAACAGACATTTTCCGAACATATGGATGATAAAATAAACTTGAGATATGACAAATTATGAAACTATTAACTTGACAAATGATAACTATCAACTGGATAGATGGCAAACTATGTAACTATTAGCTAGAAGTCACCTTTTAAGTTGATTGGAACTGAGACAACAAGAAAGAATTTTACCTCACATTCTTAAAAGGAGGAAAGATTTTTCTTCTTAATTGGTCTTTGAGAGTTAAGAGGAGTACAAACATTGTAGTTTAGAAATTACCTAAGAGAAGTTGATGAAAGCATAACTGATAATCTTCAGGGATCTTTGGACATGATATAGATACAGATCTGAAGCTCCTCAGGTATGATGTAGATCAAGCTTCTGGAGTACTAAAGAGAAGTAGAAGCTTGAGAAATATGATGTTACAAGTCGAAGCGCCAAAGAAAAGCTTTTGTGGGGAAAGTTGTATCTTACTATCATCTTAACTTATGCAAATACTGTAGTATTTTTGAGCTTTGCTTGCCTTGTCATCTAAACTATATCAATATTAATAATATTTGGGAAAGTTGGGGACAGAGTAGGGTGGCAGAAGGTACAACTAGGTACTTTGTACGTCAGAAGGCCAAACGGGAAATGGGTAGGACCTGCAAAATAATTTTTTGTGTCGTATGGCAACTTGGGGTATTTAGACATTAGGGAAGAATTTTTAGGCAAATTTTCGCAATTATTTATGTAAGGTCTATTTTGACTCTATTAGGATAAAGGTTATATTGCCAAAGAATGATTGCAAAGTAGCATATTATTTTTGCCTTCATATCACTATCTTGGTTTTATATAAATAAAGTTTTGGTCTGAATCTAAGAAGGTTGCAATAGGAAATTATGTCATGAATCTTAAGCTTTTTGACGCATTGAACCATTCATAGTATATTTTTCAATATTTACATCTAAAGTCAAATTTTAAGATGAGTGCTTGCAGACTCCAATGCCATCAAGACCAGACCCTTGGAAAAAATAAATGCAATAAGACCCTGGGGTATGTTATATGTATTCAGACCATAGCTTTAAATAATAAAGAAGATTCCAATCTGAGAAGAAGAACCTAATCTGATGAGTTTAAGCAATGTTAGTTTGTTTTAGTCGATTACTTTAATTAGTCTAATAAAATTATGGTAAGCCCGTAACCTTGATAGCAATTCATAAGCAATTCATAAGTCTTTGATGATAATGATGGTGAAGATCATTTCTTACGTTTGATAGGTACATTCAACAACTGCCATTTTGTTCCAATTCCTTTGTTCGACGGAGACATTATGTTAAAAATTATGCGGAAGCAATAATCTAAATCACAATTAAACTAACCTAAAACTCTCCTATGAAGCAAACCTACTTAATCACTTAAAAATAAAGATCAAAAACCTAAGGTTTATGAATTTTACCTCAAACTATACATAACTCTCGAAGGCTAGGCCTTTTTCACAATAAAACCAACATTGAAAGTAAATTAAGCTTAGACTCTCTTTTATGGGAAAATGGGCCTAACACAGATAGAAACCTTAATACTTATCTGATTAAAAAACTTGTTTTATTATTCTAGAAATTAAAAACATAGAAATAACTAAATAAAAACGTGCGTACACGACTTACGAAACGTACTACTCGTGGTCATGTTTACGACCATGTGATTTATCAACTCTCCCCATCTTTGAAAAATTCGTCCGTGAATTTTAAAAATAGGAAAAATAACTGTGAGTATGGGACAACTGCAAATCCTTCCAAGGTACTTGCCATACCCATTTGGTTTGCAAAAAAATAAATAAAAAACTATTGATGTCCCTAAAATCTTGTGCTTAACTTCTTTCTCTTTTGGGGACTTGTCAAAGATTAGGGGGTTTATCCAAATTAATTAATGGGAGAATCTCATAATTTTGTGACAAGATATGATCCCCAAAATCAGAATTTAGAGTTGCTTGTTTTGTTGGGCTTAATACACCCCGGTATACCAAATCAGCCCATCTTTTATCTCCTTTATGATAACAACTTTGCAACTCTTCTTCTATTTTTTGAAGTCCCCCTTTTGATACTCTTCTTCACACGTTGGAGTTCTCATTGGCAATGCCATCTTCTTCCCTTTTTTTTCCAATCTGAACTCTACAATCAATTCCGTTATCTTCAACCGAGGTTTTCTTGCAAAATAAAATTGCCATTGTGGGGCCGATAATTCTGTTTATCCCTGCTGAAGTTGTCATGGCTGGTAGAGGTACCGGTGTTCCAATCCCCAACCTCGTTGTAAGTAGAAGAGTGAAAGACTTAAGGCGAGATGGGTCTATCAGACCTGCTTAAGGCTAGGTTCAGTTCCCTGATTTTGGGCTTGGGTTTAAAGCAACAAGCTTATTACTTAAAGACATGCTACTATTGCCTCTGACCCTGCCCCTGTGATAAAACCGTATCAAATCAGGTTTTGTAAATATAGGTTTCAAATTTTTTGTTCACTAGGCCAAGTAATCGTCAATTAATGTTTCCAAATCGAGGTACTAAAATTATAAATAAAAAAACTAATGAAAAATTCAAAAGATTAATGGGTTTCAAATAGATTAAAGACTAGTGGAAAACGGAAATTCACCGCAAAATATATACTCAACGTAAATATAAGTATAAATTACTCTTGAAAGAAATAGTGATTTTGACCAAATGTCTATTTATCATCTCTTACGAAGCAAATTTATTAAAATACATTGGATGAGAAATCATACGTGAAAATATGAAATGTTAATGAATGAAAAATACGTTATGTTAATTTTGATTCGCAATACAATGTTAGTAAAAATTGTTCAACTAAAATTAACTATATTAATATTCATAAAACTTGATTCATATCAAATCGATCATGAACCAATAATAAATTTGTAACATATAGATGATTTGACGTTAAAACAGAATGAGCAATTTACATTTATATGAATATTAATAATATATTAAATATGGCTTCATCCCCTCCCCTAGAGGGTGATTTAGCTAGACATGGATCTAAACATACAACACAATAATGAAAAGAAAGACATGATAATAATGGAGAATAGTACATTATTGATCATATAAAATTTACAATTTGTAGAAAATTTGTTCCAAGGATACAATAAACTCCAATAAATCTTCAATTTTTTTCTTTTACAATGTTCTCAACTGTCAAAATTCGATGATCATTCACGGTCAAGACCTCTCCTTTTATCGATGAAGGAGGGGATTACATGTTTTTTAAGAGATTATTTTCACCAAATCAAATATTAATTGAATTTGTAGAATATATTTTAAAATATATACTTAGTATAAATATTAGAAAAAAATTAATAAAATATCTTCCCATCTTGACAATTTCTTCAAATAGTTTTAGATATTTTGGCGGAGAAGATAAACCTGCCTATTTGTCACATCTCCATAGCCGTTATATTCTTGAAGATTTTATTTTCAGTGAAATATTCATTATACTATCTTCCTAGTCATAATAAAATATTCTCAATATGTCAAATATTATCTTGATTTGCTCATGAAATTTGTTTTCTATTGGAGATCCTCTAAGTTGTAGCTTAGATAGGTGGTCTTCTCTAACAGTGGCAGCTTTAACTCTCAAATTCAATTTTTTGTACACTCTTATCAAATAACCTTAAATAATAGTAAATCACTAATTAGTCTTATTTAGTAAGAAAATGAGGTCTAAAACCCTGTTATTGATTTAGGGGAATAACTATAAGCCTTTTTAGTTTGGTACTTGTTTTCTTAGTGAAGCCTTAATAATATGAGTTTTCGGTGGATAATCCCTGCCTGTTAGCTTATGTTGTTGGGGTTTGGTGCCCCTTCGTGACCTAGGCTTTTGATTAACACAAGTAGACTTTTTTCCTTGCTCATTTTACATACTTCATGGATATACATGAGATTGGTAATAATTCTTCCTCTTTTAGTTCAAATCATGCAAGTATGCCATGCATCATGAAAGTTTTTAGATCTAGTTTTGCTTATAAAAATCCTTATTATATTACTTCAAGATCGATCTTATTCTTAGGCAATTGTTTTCCTTGTAGTGGATCATTCCTACCTCAAATATTAGATTCCCTTAGATTGATCAAAATTCTAGTAGAAGTAATAAATACAATACTACTGTGAAGTACTTTTTTTTTCCGTGAAATATCAGTCAATGTTAACTTCATCTAATTAAAGGGTAGTGCATCTAACTTAAGATAGTATTCCAAAATTTTCTTAACATATATTTTTATGAGAAAATTTAAATTTTATGGTTTTTATGATCAAAATATTTAGACCATGACCAAATACTTCTAAGCTTGCATAAACTCTCTAAAGAGCCTCATAAATTATAATAATGACCTCCCTTTTCTCTAAATGCTGTAAAAAGTTTAAATAATTTTCCTCCACCCCCAAACTAGAAAGAAACACTGTCCCCAATATTTGAGAATATACCTTAAAAGAATAGAAAAAGAAAATTAAAACATAATACGTAATATATCATAGGTTGCCTCCCAGATATCGTTTAAGTTTATTATCTTCAGCCATAATAATTAAGGCCCCCTAAAACTAAAAGAAAGATGGGTAAAAAGGGATATTAATCCTCATATATTAGGTCTAGAAGCTTTAAGTCATTATTGGTGAAGATAAAATGCTCATAATATGGCATAAGCCGTTGACCATTCACTTTTTGTGATTAGCCCGTGCTAGCTTTCTCAACCATAACCTCACCATGTGGATAAACTATTTTAACAATAAGAGGGATGGTCCATTAAGATTAAAGTTTGCCAGGAAACAAATGCAACCGAGAAGAGTAAAACAACACCTTTTGATTTGGTTTAAAAGAATTTCACAAAATGTTTTTGTCATAAAATGCTATAATGTGCACCTTGTATGTCTTTACTGATTGGTATCCATCATTTTGTAGTTCTTCTAACTCATTGAGTTGGAGGTTACAATATGAACTGGCTTTCCCAAAGTCAAATTTTAATATTTTTATTGCCCAATAGGTGTAGTGTTCTAATACAATAGGGAGGTAACACATTTTTCTGTAGACAAATTAGTAAGAAGACATTCTAATAGGTGTCTTGAATGTAGTATGATAGGCCCAAAGAACATTAGTTAGTCGAGTTGACCAATCTTTATAGTTTGCGTTTACCGTCTTGGAGAATATTTTTAATTTCTCTATTCGAAAGCTCCACCTGTCCACTAGTATGCGAATGGTAAGGTGTGGCTACCTTATACATTACTCCATATTTTTTCATTAAGTTCACAAACATTTTACTTTTAAAATGCGACCCTCCATCACTAATGATTATCCTCGGCATACCAAAATGAGAGAAAATGTTATCCTTAAGAAACTTTGCCAAAACTGAACTATCGTTGGTTTTAGTAGGAATGGCCTCTTCCCACATAGTTACATAGTCAACTGCTAACAAGATGTATGCGTACCCTGAAGATGGTGCAAATGTACCTATGAAGTCGATGCCCCAAACATCGAAGAGTTCAGCAATCAAAATAGAGTTTAAGGGTATCACAATTTTATGAGACAATGCTCCCATTCTCTGACATCTATCACAAGCCTTGCAAAATATAAGAGCATCACAAAATAAGGTTAACTAATATAAACCACATTGCAAATTTTTTGCAGAGGTCACTTTAGAACTGAAGTTGCCACCCCAAGTGTGGGTGTGGAAAAATTCAATAATTTTGGCGTGTTCATAATATGGAACACATCGACGAATAATTTTATCAGGGTAATATTTGAATAAGTATGGATCGTCGCAGAAGAAGTATTAGAACCCACTAAGGAATTGGCTTTTATTAGGCTTGGTCCAAAAGCTAAGAAGTTGTCATGTGGCAAGATAATTCACAATGTCCGCAAACCATGGTACGGAAGGTATTAATCGAATAGACATGAGTTGCTCAAGAAATTACTCACAAATAAGTAACGACTGATCTAGGGAACCATTGTCCAATCGTGAAAGGTGATTAGCTACAACATTATCAGCATTTTTTTTATCTTGAATCTCAATATCAAAGTCCTGAAGTAACATTATCTACTGGATCAAATATTGCTTGGTGCCCTTCTTAGATAAAATGTATTTGATAGCAGCATGATCCGCATAGACTATTACTTTCAAACCTAAAAGATAAGGGCGGAATTTCTTTGAAGCAAAAACTATCGATTGAATTTCTTTCTCCGTGGTTATGTAATTCAATTGCATATTATTGAGAGATTTACTATCATAATAGATGAAGCACAAAAGATTATTAATGTGTTGTGCCAAAATATCCCCAATGACATAGTCAGATATATCACACATTAACTCAAAAGGTTCATTCCAATTTGGAGGTTGTATGATGGGTGAAGATGTCAGACGTGTCATGAGATTCTCAAAAGCATCAAGACAAAGACCATCGAATAAGAAGGTGATGTCCTTGTCGAGGAGATTGCTAAGAGGTCGAGTGATTTTGTTAAATTTTGGAGCAAAACGTCGATAAAATCAACATTCCCCAAGAATGATCGAACATCCTTAACATTTCCTGGGGGCAAAAGGCTAGATATGAGCCATACCTTTGCTTTATCAACTTCGATTCCCTTTGCAGAAATAACATGTCCTAAAACTATTCGCATCCTCACCATAAAGTGACATTTTCCCCTGTGTATAGTACAACATACTTCTGCTGACACCTAGCTAAGAAGAGAGATAAGTGACATAGACATTGATCAAATAAATCTCCAAAGGAAGAGAAGTCATTCATCAAGACCTCTAGAAAATGCTTGGCCATATCAGAGAATATGCTTAGCATTAATCTTTGAAATATGGTAGGAGTATTGCATAACTCAAAAGGCATGCGACGATAGGCAAACGTACCAAAATGATAGGTGAACGTGGTTTTCTCTTGGTCCTCAGGAAAAATGGGTATTTAATTGTACCCAGAATACCCATCTTGAAATTAATAATATTAATGACCAACGAGACGTTTAAGTATTTGGTCCATGAATAGTAAGGGAAAGTATTCTTTTCGAGTGATCGAATTGAGTTGGGACTGGCAATGGGTCGGGTTTGGGGTGGATGGAGTAATACTATCCCCATACTCGCCAAATTACCCTACCCCCAAACCCACCCCCATACCATTTAACTTAAATGGGGAATACCCAAACCCGTCCCGCTTAAATTTGCCTATACCAAACCCGCCCCAGTACCCGTTTAAAAATCATAAATCACCTGTACAAAAAAAAAAAAAAAAAAACTAAATCAGGTGCACACATACATAAAAAAAGCTTACAAACATACATAAGAGAATACATGTCTTTAGAATTAGGCTAAAATGAAGCCAGCTGAGGATCAGAGGCAATTTAACCTTTACTTCTGCATTGAGCCACAACTGAAAATATGTCTTCAGAATTAGGTTGAAATGAAGCCATCTAGTTTCGATAAGTCTGTATAAGAAGAAGAGAAGCTGATAGAGGTTGAAATGAAGTTTTGAAGGCAGGATTGTAGGAGAGGAGGAAGTAACATGTCTTTTGTCTTCAGAGTTCATAAATCAGAATTAAGTTTAACTTGTATATAAGGGTATTCACATCATATTATGTATAACTGGGTCGGGTAACGGGCCCCCATTTATTTAAGCCTAAAACCAGACCCGCCTAATTAAATAAATAAGTTTTTTTTTAAACCAAACCCACCCCATACCCGTTATAGTCATACCAAACCCGCCTCATTCAGGGCAGGGCGGGGCGGGTTAAATTGCCAGCCCTAAATTGAGTTTTTTATAGTCTATACACACTCACCACCCTATGGTCATGTAGGTGCATGAGGACGAGATCATTGTCATTATTCTTCACAACAGTGATTCCCGACTTCTTAGGATTGACATGGGTATAGAAACTGAAATACGTTGCGTATAGTCAATAAAAAATTAGTCCTGTTAACTGAACAATATAAAAGTGTGACTTGTTTTCTAAGAAGGTTATTCATAAATAATAAAAAATGGTGAAGACTCGTTCTCAGAGGGCTGTTAAATCCCGTGTGTTGAACGACTCGTGTTTAGCATTCATGATTGATGAAATAAGGGAAGCTATTTTCGGGAAACAAGGTTATGATGCGGTTCTGCTCGATACCCGAGCGAACTACAAGGGTAAGACTGATGTAGAAAGGGGCGAGTAAATGAACCGCGTGTACTGGTCTGAGTCCATGAGTACCTGTTGGCGGTCTGTTGAAGATCGTAAAAAGTTTATCCTTATGATGGACATGGAGGAGATCATCAAAGAGGATAGGGATATCGCCTCAGGGCTGCTGAAGGCTTGTGGTGTTATTGGGCACACCGGTTGCTTCAAATACAAGTATCATGGGGATTGGAGTGATTAACTGTTGTATTTTTGAATTTTTGAAATGTAATTGCCCGAATTTACTTGAAGAAAAAATTGTTCACGAAAATAGGTTCTGACTAGGATTGTTGTTGAAACTAAATTTTTGAATTTATGTTGCTAACTGATATGGACGTTAAAGTCAAGGTGTATAAGTAGGGCAAACAAATGTACGTGAAATTTTAAAGTAGAAAATTCAGAATCATGAGTTTGGGGTATTGTGAAAAGAGTGAGACCAAGAGGCTGAGAGATACGCTAAAGTATAATATTTGGTGTAATGATGGGAAGGTGTTTTCACCGAAGTGGTACGACACGTCTGACAGGTTCAGACAAATAGACGGCTCGGCTCGGCTTAGGAATCGAGGACTGCTTACTGGAAAACTCCAAACCGCCAGCGGTTCGGAGAAAGGTGCATAAGTACCCCCTCCCCTCCCCCTCCGAATACAGAAAACCAGAAAAAGAAGAGAAGGGTTAGAGAGAGAGAGAGATCTTAACTGACGATTCTATTATCGCAGAAGGGGGAAAGGATAAGAGGAAGGCAGTGACCAGGAGTCTCAATTGCAAACTACGAGAGGAGGTTGAGATCGAGGAGGTTTTGCAGAAGTTACAGAAATTGAGCAAACTGGTGCGGACCAACGCTGCAGACTCTCACTCGGGTGTTGAAGGTAAGTCTGTCTTTGGGTTTATAAGAGTTTTTGTATAAAAATCTTTATTGTGTCGGTATAAGGATGTAATCCCTACCCAAACACAAAAATGAAATAAAAATAACAATGGGAATAATGACTCTTGGGCGATACAAATCGTTTTGGTGGCAGTTTACTGATTGTATAAGTGATCTAGTAGTACGAGATAAAAATTGATATATATACCTCAACCCTCTGTATGTTTTGTGGGATCAACATCTTGTAAAGTAGACCCTTTACTGTAGATAAGTATGGCTTCGACTTCCGGTTGTGGAAAGGCTGATGAAGTAAACCTCGTAGGGCACTTATCTCTTGTTATTGGAGTAGGGGATGAGGAGGATACTGTAGCTGAATTGATAGAATGGCCTCATCTAAAGGGTTCCTGAGTTGCGTACCCAACAGGTTCTAGTCGGTTTAGAGGGTTCTGCAAGGCCAAAAGTAGCATAGAAGGAATTTGGGGGCACGCCTTCAGATATAGGGGTAATTTCTTTAGGACTTGCAGTGTCAGTCAAGGAGGGGATTACCTATATTTGCTGTCTGATTTGGCTAAAGAAAAAAAGTGCAGGCGTCTGGGGGACGAAGTATCCTTGAAGTACATTCAAGGCGCGGTGATGGATAGTCGAACTGATGGGTTTCGTTGCTATTTAGCCCAGTTCGACTATGGGTTGACGTTGGCTTTGAACAATTTAGCTAAGAGTGTTATGAATATGATTGGGGCTTGTCCGGCGCAATTGAATTGTAATTTTTGGGAAGTTATCCTTGTATGCGAAACCCTTAATGAGAGATGGGCTGCATCTGGTAGTGAGAGGAGGATTACTGCCAAGGAATTTCTGGAGTATTATGCTGTGAAATGTCACAGCAACTGATGGTGCATATCTTTCTTCTAGTTCTTCAAGACCATGCTTCTTTGACCTGTCTTCAGCAGGGCGAGAGTGGAACGATAACCTTTTATAGGTGTCTGGTGAATGTCTTCAGCGGTCTAATAAGGAACCCCTGGAACTTAATAATAAAACTATAACAAAGGGTAAGTATACCATTGAAAATTGAACTCTCATTTGTATGTTGAACTATATTTCTATAGTTGATTTGTATCTTACGTTGCCGATTTTTTATGGTGGAATTAATTGTAAAGTTTCGAGGAAGGAATTTTTTATAGACGCCGTTGCCAGGGAAGGCACTGAGCTCGAAGCTGTTATCAAAGAGTTAAAGATAAGTAGGTTTAAAAGGGTAGCTAGTAAGGACGACAAGGTCAGGAGATCTCAAGCGAATAAGAGAATGGCTGCGAAAACTTCAGGCTCAATGGAAGTAAAATTGTTAACTCCTAAACTTAATACACCTTTGAAGCTCGCGCGGCTCAATGAAATGTCAGATGGGCCAGTGGACATGGCCACTATCTCTAGCACTATTGTACAGAACCTAGCGAAGAGGAAGGCTATAAAAAGGGGGGATGCTTCTCGTTCTATTACGTCGGACAGTGTGGACGATAGCAGTAAGAGGAGGAAGGTAACTTCTCCCGCAAAGTCGCAGGTGGTGCTTGAGGAAAGTGATAAGATTGATGAGGGGGCGGACTTGAGGCTGGGTTTTGAGGTTGAAGCCGGTCTCTTAGAGGAACAATGTCACGCTAAAGCTCAAGAGAAGATGGTTGTTCTTATGGATGATGAGTTTAAGAAGGTTAGTAAATAGTTGATTTTGTCGAGCTGTTTTGTTGCTCGAGCTGACTTATTTCTTTTTGCAATTTGCTCGTGCTCTGAGGGGGGTTCAGCTTGGTTTTCAGGATCGGTCGATTGAGCTGGAAAAGAGGATCTTCCAGCTCGAGCGGGTGAAAAACCCGTTGGAAGAGAACCTGACTCGGGAGAGGGAAGCTTTCCAGTTGGAACTGAAGAAAGAAAGGGAAGCTGCTGCCCTAAAGCAAAAGGAAGTTAGGGCCGAAAGTATAGCTGAAGTGGAGTGATTGGTTACCGCGTCCGCTACTTATCGCTCTACCAGCATAGGTATACAAAGGTAGAGATTATGGCATTCAGCGAAAGGAATTATGAGGAGAAGGAAATTATGGATGAAGAGGAGGTTGAGGAAATGGAGGATGGTATGAATGTTGCTGAAAAGATAGTTGCCGATAATCAGGAAACTATTAATTAGGTAGGATGATCGTGTAATGTAACATTGGCTGTGAAACATGAGCTCGAGCTTTGTAATATTTTATTGTTGTTTGATGTTAACAACATTTTGCTTATGAAACTCCGTATTGTTGGAGATAGAAAGCTCGCGCCTCAGAGTTGTGGACTTAGAGGGCCTGCTTGAAGTAGAGAAAAAATCCTTTGCTGAATTGCTGGTTAGATACTTAAGATAAATTAATAACTAGATGAATAAGAATTTAATAGAAGAAAGGATATGTACCTTGTATGTTTATTCTAGTTCAGGATGTTTGTGTATGTACACTCTGTCTTGCGACCAAAACTTGTTATGGTCGGTAGGCCAAGGAGAAATTGGCTGTTTCGAGCTTGTAGGTATCTGTATTGCAAGTTTGTTAGTATGCTTCTGTCGATCTATTTCCCAGTTAGGTACTGATGTTGTGAGTCCCTGCTAACTGTTTATGCAGAAAAAGCTAGATGTTACTAGAGAGAGAGAAGATCAGACTCTTTTGTATAATGCCGAGTATGCAGAAGAATATTAGGCATTGATTTCCAGTATGAAGATCGATTGGATGATAATGTGAAGCTTACTTTAAAGCTCGAAGAAGCTAAGAGACAAGTCGAGGATAAGACTGCAACAATTTTGAGCAGGGATTCGGCTTTGAACCAACTTACCAGTAAACTTGTCGAGTTGAAGGAAAAGGCTGCGTCAGGTTCTCGACACGAGGCTGAGTTAGCCGAATACTGCATTAGAGCGTTAAATGAAGAGATATCTGATATGAAATGTAACATTCGTGCTCTGAACGAGCAGTTGTTGAAGAGAGAGATTGACCTGGATACTGTGCGAACTAACTTGGTTGTGTCTGAGGCCGATTTTGAAAAAATGAGTAGTAGTATTATGGGAAAAGATCGAGTATTGCACAACTCTGCACAAATACGTGATAGTTTGATTGCCAGGTTAGATCGTTTGAAGGCTGATTTACATCGTTTAAAAGGGAGAAAGGCTCAGAGCAGGGCAGATTTAGCAGAGATTCAAGCCAAGAATAAAAGTTTGGTAGACGATTTGGCCCACGCTCGTAAAAATGTGAGGAGGGTTGTGCAATGTGAGAAGGAGACGAATGAAAGAATTAATTAACTCTGTGCGCGAATTTTTGAATCAGATCGGGAATTACGTGTACGTGAAATGAAGTATCAGAAAGATCTTAAATTTGAATTGGATAAAGGGGATGGTGAAATTGCTTCTGGTGAGGGGAGTCGAGAGATGAAGGAATTTCTTCATCGAAAAGAAGAGTTAGTGAAGAATATGCTTATTGATCTCACAAACTCTCGGCAGAAGTTAGTAGATCTTACAAGGCAGATGAGTGAACGTATTGATCAATTAACAGCTGAACTGGCTGAATCGAAAGCTCGTCGTTGGATGGATAACAAGCGTACTGCTGTTACTCACCAAGCCTTTAAGGAACTAGTAGTTCACGAACAAGAAAAATGTGATGGTGAAGCTTTGCATCAACGACAATTAAGCGTATTGGTTGCATTTTTTGTCGAGGAAATAAAATTCCTGCAGGTTGTGAGAGATTTGATGCAAGATTGATTATCTGGAAGCACTTGTATATGTAAACTCAATATCTCGAGCATAGATCCAATTGAGGTTATGGATCGTGGTATTGGGACCACGACGGCTGAACAGATAGCTCGAGGGAGAGAAATTATTGCTGAACGAGCTCCAGAATATATGCCATCCAGGACTGAAATAGGGGGAAGCTCGAGTGGAGTCTCACCTACTCCTGTTGTAGGAGGAAGGTCGACTGCTCTCCTATCAAGAAAATCCAGCAGAGTTAAAAAGAAATAGACTTGAAGTCTGATAATGAGTACCTTTTATATGTAGCAGATGTTGATGCTTCAGTGCTCGATGTAGGACTTTGAGAAGAGCGTTGTAATTTGAAATGCTGATATGAGAAAATAATATTTCCACACCTGTAGTAGATGTTATTCTCTGGTTTGACCCATTGAATTAAAAGAAGTTCGTGGGTTTAGAAGTAAGTATTATCTGTGCTTCAACCCTTGAACTCCAGAGAGGCTTAGCGGTAGCGAGCTAGTATTATCTTTGCTCGTACTTTAGGTGGTCACCGCAGGCTAAGAGGTTCTTTATGGCCTTCGCCTAAGATCTGCGTTTCATCAGGGGTTCGGCTAGTATTATTTATGCCTTGATACCATAATGGAGAGCTGGGTTTATCGGCAGCGAGCAACGTCTCACTCGTGCTTTAGGCCTAATCCCACAGGCTGAAGCTCTTTATGGCCCCAGCCCTGGTGGTTTTATGTCCTCAGGGGGTTCAGCTAGTATTATCTATGCCTTGATACCATATTGGATATTGGAGCTTAGCGGCAGCGAGCAAGTTTTTTTCTCACTCGTGCTTTAGGCTTGTTATCTTCAGGCTAAGAGGTTTGTTATGGACCCCGCCTTCAGATGTATGAGTATCCTCAGGAGTTAGGCTAGTATTATCTATGCCATTACCAATGTTGAATATTGGAGCTTAGCGGCAGCGAGCAAGTTTTTTCCTCACTCGTGCGTTAGACTTGTTATCTTCAAGCTAAGAGGTTCGTTATGGCCCCCGCCTTCGGATGTATGAGTATCCTCAGGAGTTAGGCTAGTATTATCTATGCCATTACCAATGTTGGATATTGGAGCTTAGCGGCAGCGAGTATTTTTTTCCTCACTCGTGCTTTAGGCTTGTTATTTTCAGGCTAAGAGGTTCGTTATGGCCCCCGCCTTCGGATGTATGAGTATCCTCAGGAGTTAGGCTAGTATTATCTATGCCATTACCAATATTAGATGTTGTTTACCTTTAGGGATCGAGCTAGGATAAACTGTGCTTTTACCCTTGGAGATGATGGAGATGAAGGGGAACTGTATAGCAGGGATTCTTGTGATAAAAAAGAGATTTCATTGATTGAAAAGAGTTTGTACATACATTGGGGGTAAAATATTGATTTGTCTGCGCTGCTGTAGATCATCTGGTAGTGGCCCGTTGCATGAGTTATCCTGACCGAGATAAGTAACAAAAGGTTTCCTCCAATCATCTTCCGCCATCTCATCGCCCCCAGTGTTTATCGTGTATAATGTAGTACGATTAATACTGGGGCTAGAAATAACCTTGATTTGAAGGTGTCGTGATTCTGTACCCAATACTCTGGCTAAGTAAGCCAATGAGTAAGTGTGGCGATTCTCTCCTCGAGGGAGGTATTCGAGCGTAACTTTGTGAAATTTGTTTAGTTTTTCTGCAACCAGAGCTGCATAATCGACCATGATGCCATTCTTCTTGTAATATTTTGAGTAGTAATGAACGATTAGAAGAGAGTCTGTGTAGGCTGAGATTTCAGTGATTCCGAGTTCGAGAGCCATGTCCAGACCGTGAATGAGTGCCTCATACTCTATAACATTTTTCAAGGCTTTGAAGTCGAGACGGATGGATTTCTTGATTCTGTCATTGGAGGGTTTAATGAGAATAATCCAAATTCCCAACCCTGCGGGTCCTGCTGAACCATCGGTGAAGAGCCTCTACCCTTTTTGAGATATCCATGATGCTCGTTCATCAAAAGATTTGGAGGGTGGAATCTCATCTACTACATCTTTGGCGAGATCTGGATCCTGTTCTTCCCCGTAAGGATCTGAAACTGGAAAGCCTGCTAGAAAATCAGTGACTGCTTGACCCTTTGCGGAAATTCGCTGCTCGAATTTGATTTCGTGGTCCCCCAAACTGACGGACCACTGCTGTACTCTTATGGATTTCTCTTTTTTAGACAATACTTCCTGAAGTGGGTAGTTCGTCATGACTTTGACAGGATGTGCTTGAAAATATTATTTGAGTTTTTGTGCGGTGTATACGAGAGTTAAAAGTAATCTTTCAATTTTAGAGTACCTCATTTCTGCTGGAGTAAGTGTCTTGCTGATGAAGAAGATTGGTTTCTTAATTTTTCCTTTGAGCCGAATGAGAACTGAGTTGAGAGATGTATCTGTAACTGCGAGGTAGATAATCAGTTCCTCATTGGCTATCGGAGTGTTCATGATTGGAGTTCTCCCTAGATAAGTTTTGAGTTCCTGAAAAGCTGATTCGCATTCTGGTGTCCAGTTGATATCTTTGTTCTTTGAACCTTTGCCTCGTTGAGTAGAACCTCTGAGTAGCATAAATAACCATTTGCATCGGTCTGAGGATTTGGATACGAATCTGTTGATTGCTGCAATCTTTCCTGCGAACTTTTGTACATCCTTCTTTGATGATGGTGAAGGCATGTCCAAAGAGCTCGAATTTGATCTGGATCTGCTTTTATCCCTTTCTTGCTGATAAGATGTCCCAAGAACTTGCCTGAGTGAAGGCCGAATTGGCATTTTTCTAGATTAAGCTTCATTCTGTAGGATCGTAATATACTGAATACTGTAAAGAGGTGTGAGATGTGATCTTCTTTCTTTAGGCTTATGCAAAGCATGTCGTCAATATAGACTTTGACTATTTTTCCCAAGTGTTTTTTGAACATACTTGTGACCAACCTTTGGTAAGTAGCTCCAGCATTCTTAAGGCCGAATGGCATGACCTTGTAATAGTAGAGACCTCTTTATGTTATAAACCTAGTCTTTTCTTGATCTGCTTCCAGGAGTGAAATCTGATTGTACCCCGAAGCGGCGTCCATTATGGACAAGAGTTTGTGACCTACTGTAGAGTCGAGGATCTGATGAATGATCGGAAGAGGGAAGCTGTCCTTTGGCATGTGTTTGTTGAGATCAGCAAAATCCACGCAGACCCAAACCTTCCCATTCATCTTTGGAACAGCAACGATATTAGAAATCCAGTCTGAGTACTTGGCTTCTCGAATGAAACTGACTTCGACAAGTTTGTTGATCTTCTTGTTCTTCTCGTCTCTAAGTCTTGGAGATAACCTGCGTTGCTTCTGTTTAACTGCTGCGGTACCTTCGCGGATATTTAAGATGTGACAAAACTTTGAGGGGTCTACGCTTGGCATTTCTTGGATGTTCCATGCGAAAATGTCTTTGTTGGATTGGAGGAAAGAAATAAGAGCTTATTTCTCTGTTTGAATTAATTTTGTACCAATATAAGTACCTCGGTTAACTCTATCGACCTGGACGTATTCCACGGGCTCGGCTGGAGAAGACTGACCATCGAGGTGATCAGCCTTTTGTGATTGTTATGCAGCAATCTGTTTTGAATGATCGAGAACTGGTGAGACTGTATTCTCGCAAGCTCGAGAGAGTTTTTGACTTCCTTTGTTTCCAGAACTCGAGCTTGACGCTCTCGTTCTGATTCCTTCTTGAGGAGCTCTCGATCTTCCAATAGCTGGCGCTCGAGCTGACTCTATTTCTCGGCTTTGGCAATTAAGCTCGCCCGAAGTTCAGCAACCCGATCAGGTTCCCTCGAACTTTGAGGCGGAGCTCCCAAAGATTGACGTGTTTGAACCATAATTGAATACTAGTCGACTGATGAGTATCAATCGTGGCTCTTAAGTACGTGGAAAAATTGTGCATTCCCACAGATGGCGCCAAATGTAGGGATCAAATTTCGTAAAGCTCGAACTAGCTTGAAATCGATCCTTACATCAAGAACTACTATTGCAAGAATTAAATAAGAGATAATACTTGACACAGATGTTTTAGCGTGGAAAACCTATTAATAGATAAAAACCACGACCTCGAGTGGATGATTTTGTGAAAGTAGTATTATTGCTTGAGAAAGTGAGAGAGCCTAATTACAAGAATCAATCTAAGATACTATAGTTAGAGATCAGATAATTGTATATATCGAATTCTCTGTTCACCTCCCTTTTTTCTAAAGAGCTTTGCCCTTTTATAAACCCTGTTCTCAGCTTAACATCGTGCTCGAACACGTTCTCCTAAAAGTGGGAGTCATGGGCAGTTGAGTGTATAACTGCTAGCTCGTGGGAGACAGGTATATGTTGACCTGTTTTGTTTATATCTGTTGTGGACGATCCACGTTCGGCTTAAGTTTGTGGTCGATATGTAATTGTTAACGTGTTTGCTTATGTGTAAGTCTGGTACTGGATAAGATCGAGTCTTCTAAAGCTCGAGGTATAGATGAGATTGAGTGTCCATAGCTCGAGGGATACGTCCCTACAATACAATACCAAATTTGTGTCATGGACTACAAAGTCCACCGGATAAAAGTAGTCATTGACTTGGACGAGTACATCCATCACCACATCTTTAAGAAATCTAGTAGACCTATCAGCTAGCTGTAAGGCTCGATTGGTGGATCTCAGTCCCTCTAAACCTAACTCGTCAAATACCCAAGGGAATTAGGTTAACATTGACACCAAAATCGAGCAAGGCTTTCCATATCCAGTTTGTCCCTATGTGGCAATAAATTATTGGCATTTCAGGACCTTTATACTTTAGAGGGGCTTTCTTCAAGATTATGGAGCTAACCTGAGCATCCAATTAAATAACATTATTACTATTATGGATGTTGAAAGTCTTATTGAAAACATTTATTTATTGTTTGAACGTGCATAAGTCCCTAACATATTTAACATATGAAGAAATTTGTCATAATGCCTCGCTGAAAGGAATACTGATCTTAAGATTTTTAAAGATTTCCTTAACCTCTTCATCAATAATTTTATTCCTATTCTTATCATGTGCAAAAAAGGTACCTTAGGGCTTCTAGGCTAAAAAAATTTAATCTTCTCTGCAGGCGAGACTTTTCTAGTCTTTTCCCCTGTAACTGGCATTTCTTTGCCCATAGATTCTTTTTCCTCTTTAACAACTTTGGTATTAGGATTAGGACTAACACAAGGTTTATCCTCAAGCATCCTAATTTTATTATCTATAATTTTGCCACTTCTAAGTGTGATAACTGCATTCACATGATCACAGTTACTGGAGCTTTTACTTTGATGTTTCGGGTTGGGTTACGTTGCTTTGGCTTAAAAATATACCCTTGTCTCTTGTACTTAACCTAGTTGCTAATTAAGCGATGGTTGTTTTTATCCTATCCATGAATTGCTAATTCATTTACATAACTTGTGGCATGAGTAGGGTATTGATTGCAATAAGGTTTGGATGCTATTATCCAGAGATTGTTTCCTATTCTAAGGAGGAATATATGGAGTATTCTGCTAAGGAGGTTGATAGTTGGACTGGTAGGAGGAACCAAATTGATTTATGTTGGGTTGGTACGATTGTACCCCTACAGAGCTCCCTGATAATAAGACTTACCATAGAATTGTTGGAATTGTTTGAAAAAGAGTTGTTCCTCGCTGAAAACTCCCTTGATTGAAACGTTGGTTGAAGGGTAGCGTAGAAGGTTTTGATGAAAAATGTTTATGTACTCCTTCTTTGCCTCCCTAATTCCATGAATTAGTGGGCAGTCTTGAACAAAATGTTTTGGGTTATCACACATAGCACATGCCGACATCTCCGCGTGAAAAGCAGTTGCTTTATCGGACATCATATTATTCGTAATTTCCAAAGATTTCTATTTTTTCATGATGGTCATCAGTGTAGAATCTGACTGGGAGTTAGATCCAACATCAAAGGCATTACCTTCATTTTCTTGTATATCATTTTCTCTCATGGTTCTCTAGGTTTTTGCAATTTTTTAGCCACCTATTCTTAGAAGTCGAATCCTTCTTCATCATTCTTATCATTAAATTTCTCTAAGTAAAAGAAATTTACAACTTTCTTTATTTTAACATCTAATCCATCATAAAGATTTCTAGCTAGGACCCAGGAGTCGATATCGTGATGAAGGCATTGTAGGATCTGTCCCTTATATTTCTCTAAATAATCCTTTAAGTTCTTTCTTTGAAGTTGAGTAATCTAAAGAAGGGACCTATGGAGGGTCTCAATTTTCTCAAGAGAGATTTTTTTTGTAAAAGTCATCAGTAAGATTCTCAAAAATCATAATGGATTTAGGCCATAGAGCTTGAAGTCGGCTCTTAGCCTTCCCTAGTAAAGAAAAAGGAAATAAAATGATTTTTATGGTCTTCATTTCATTGTCATTTCTATACTTTTAGAAAAATATTAAATTGTCAAAATCCTGTATATGGGCATATGGGTTCTCATTGTAGTGTCCCAAATTATTTATTTATTTTTCTATTATCATTTTATTTTATTCATTGTGCATCATGCATCCACATACATCACCGTTCATCATGCATCTGCATCTTATTGTATTTATCAGGTTTTGAGTTCTTCTTTCTTCATTTTTTGTGCTTCGGTGGTTTCGGTGGTTATTGGGCGAAGGAGGTTGAGTTGTGGTTTTGTGAGCCTGTGGTTGGCTTGTTGTTGTTATTGTTGTTGTTGTTTATTTTTGTTGTGGTATGGTGTGTGATCCGGGAGGGATCTGAGGATTTTCCTTTGGGATTTTCTCAGTTTTCGCTCGTGGGAATCTTTTTCGTTTTCTGAGTTTTTACCAGTTTTTGCCTGTTCTATTCGAACAAACTCATTTTTGTTCGAATAAGTTCCAATCTACTTTGTTTTATTCGAACAAACTTGTTCCTGTTCAAATAGAGTTCTATCTACTTCATTTTATTCGAACAACTTCTTTCCTGTTGGAATATATTTCTTTCTGTTTGGTTTTTGTTCGAACAAGCCCTTTCCTGTTCGAATAAACTTCTACCTATCTTGTTTTGTTTGAATAGAAATGTATTATATTCGAACAAAGGCATGTTTAGAATACCAGATTGGGTTTCTTCTTCGTGATCTTGGCCGTTGATTCCCTTCTTCGAGATGGGTGTTTGTTTTAGGTTTTATTACCCATTTCATTTCATTTCTATTTCTCTCTCATTTAACACTCACTCTTACTCTCTCACTCACTCTCCAATTAGAATTCTCCCTTGCTCTTCTTTTGTGATCGTTGTCGGGTTGATCTTCGCCACTTCTCTGGGTGAGTAATTTCCCTATTCCTTTCCGTATTGTTGATTTGATTTTGTTTTAGGCTATCCTTGGTGGGTGGATTTAGGATTTGTGATTTGGGTATTTGTTGAGATTGCAGAGTTGTATTTTTTGTAGGTGTTGGGTTGTTGGTGTTGGTGTGATTTTTGCCTGTGGGGTTGAGGTTGGGTTACCCCGTCGATTTTTGGATTCGCGGCTCGTATCAGCGAGTGTCCCTTCCTTGCTAAATTCCTTTACTAATTTGATCAATGTGGATTTATGGACTTACTCTGGACAGAGAGGTGCTTGTGATATAGTTATAGTCTATATTGCATTCTTCTGTAGTTATTATTTCAGTGCATCTTTTCCTATTCGTTGAGCATGTAGAGTGGTATTCTCTTTGTTCTTTAGGAAGTTGTGCATTTGGGTGGTATTCCCGTGGTCTTGTCCTTGAATACTGTGTTTCAGTCTTGTTGAGACTGATGTTGTTTGGATGTTGCGACGGGTGAGTCACTATTTTCATCTGTGTTAGGATTGTTTACCATCCTCTGAGGCAGGTGGTTATCCTATGTGTGTGCTTGCCGCGTTGGGGCCATTGCGTTAGGATTGTTTGCCATCTCCTGAGGCAGGTGGATATCCTATGTGTGTGCTGGCCATATTGGGGTTGTTGTATTAGGATTGTTTGCCATCCTCTGAGGCAGGTGGTTATCCTATCTGTGTACTGGCCATGTTGGGGTTATTGTGTTAGGATTATTTACCTTTTTCTCAGGCAGGGAGTTATCCTATGTGTGTTGACCGTGTCGGCGGCTGTTGTGTTTTGATCCTCGAGATCTGTTTGCTATGTGGGCTTTTATATTATTTTAACTTAACGGGGTCGAATACATAACAAAGCTCTACATTGGCTAACCCTCGATAGGATTTAGGACTCTTACCTCGGGTTGAAATAATAGGTAAAGTTCGGGCTGGACACTATTATATCTATTACCCATCCGGGAGTATGGGATGGAATGAGACAGTTTCCTTTGGTACCCATCTCATCCTCCGTGAGGTTGAAATCCCTTGGAATAAGTGAAATAAAGTTCAGACGTTGTCTCCGTGGGTTGCAAAGCCCGGAACACTCTGATCAAGTGAAAAATCCTAAGCGTGATCGAGCTTGCTACTAATTGTACCCATTGTATCCAATTGAGATCTCTTTAAGGTTATTATGTATTAGCGGCTGATCAACCCAATACATTGATTATAGGGTCTAGTCCTTTGATTTCTGCATATCATAAGCATCTAGTCTTAGGACAATTCTAGAATCATATCATATCATACCATATCACCGCATCCTCGCATTAATATATATATTCCTGTTCCTTTTCTCTTATCCATGCCTTACTCTATTCCTTGCTCTAATTTTCACATATATATTATTGTGCTTTTAACTCTTATATCTCATTCACCTCTTCCTCTTTCTCTGCACCGTTATATTAGTAGGTTATTTAGCCTGGTTGGGCATTAGTGGGCCGTGGTTTTCCTCACTCTCGTATTTTCCCCCCTTTCAGAGGCAGAGTAGTAGCTGGTTTTGCTGAGGGTTTTAGCTGTATTTGGAGCCGGTTTTGCAGCTGCAAATTCTGTTCTGGCTTTAGTATTTCTTATACGATCTCAGCTTTTGACACTGTACATTATCGAGATATTGCATTGATATTTCAGTTTGATGTATATATCTTTTGCTTCCGCGTTATTTATTCTTTTTATTTTGATGATATTACTATAGTGAATGACTGTGCTATTTCCTATTAGCAAAGTTATTTGTGGGGGCAAATCTTTGGATTCCCCGTCCTGCATGCCCTGGATGACATGGTTTTAGATATGCTATAATTATTGGATTTTGGGGCGTGACACTCATCCTCCCGTTCCGTTAATATTGGCAATGAATTGATAAGTATATTTATGAGTTTAAACTTCCCAGTGGCAGGAGGTAAAATAATACACGAAGTACGATTTATCATTTTAGGAAACATATGATCCCTAAGTAGGATCCGTACGGGATCCGGACCATTCGCATTGTTATTCTCATTGTTATTGGGATCTCCTATCTAAAATAATTTGGGTAGAAAACTAAACGGATTGAGCAAAGAAATTTGACTCGAATCGAGTCTCAATGCAGATATATGGAATGCAAAGGTTTCTAACTCACCCTCAACAGGAAAGAGTTCCTATGGGTATGATTTATATAATCTTCCGTATCAATGGAGATTAGAATCTCCAGATGGGTTGACTTGCCTAAGTCAAAGTGGATCAAAATATCAATCCAGTCAGATTCTTGAAGCCTTTCAAGGTGACACTCAGGCACTCGAAACCATTCTTTTATAAACTACTTGAACTGCACACAATGATGATTAGGCAAGAATGAAGTGCACAAAAATAAATACAACAATCGTCAACCAAAGGTTGGGTACTTCCTCCGTCTAGTAAACAACCCCATTTGGATTAGGGGGTTCTAATTGTAGGACACCTTGAACGGTAATTCTATGTCAAACAAGTGTCAAGTACATAAGGTAATCCCTCGCTTTAATCTTTTTTATGGGTCTTATTTAAGGTCAAGTTGTGATCCCGATCTCAGGGTTCGGTTGCTTATATTCCTAATAGGTGATCGGTTCGCACATTGAGTTATTTATAATCGCTTTAGTAATAACTTGCGTGCAGTTCTAGTCACCTAGAAGCACCTGTACTAGAAGGTGGAGCCAACCGCTTAGAATAACCTTTCCACACTAGTTATACCAGGGAACGTACTTCCTCTAGATAAGCGTAACCACTATCAGGAGTCTTAATGAGAGTGTTCCTATGCTCCTGGTCCGAGCTCTATAAGCTTTTTTGATTATCTATGTATTTTATGGCTTATTCGTAGTTAGTTTTAAAGGAATTGCCCTATTTTAATAAATGCTAAATGGGGGTCCTAATGTGCGGTACCACACACGGGTGATGAAATCCCACTTTTTGTTTGCCATTTATCTAATGGTAAAATTTAAGAGTACATAAACATAGGGCACATGAACAAAAATTGGCCACTTTACAGGAGGGCACGGTAGAAGAAGGTACCTACAGGGCGGCCTTTATAGGGGCTCGTTGTTTACCTTGGTGAAACCAAAGAGATGGCACACCGGGGCTCTCCGACACAAGTAGGCGGTGTAAAGAGGTCCTCTCCTGATGTGGGCTCCAATTAGTGTTGCTCTTCAGATCGGATGGAAATATAATTTCTAATTTGATCCGATCCGATCTGAATATTTTCAGACTATTAATTTTCTTTTCAACATCGAAAATTTCAGAAATTTACGAAAAATCAGAAAAATGAGAAACAAATCAGAAAAATTCAGGGAAAAAAATCAAACTTTAATTGAAACCCTAGATCTTTTGGATTGAAACCCAAAAACCATATTTACATAGCAGTCGATTGAAACTCCATTTCGCTAACCCGAAGCATTGAAGAAAACCCATGAGTTATGAGTAATCAATTCAGAAGATTCTTCTTCTCATCCTTTTGTGTAAGTGGTGGCTAGGGTTTTGTTCTATGCCGTTTGAGATAGAAGTTATCACCTTGCTTTTTTATGAGCTCTTTGTTTAAGAGAAATGCTTCGGGACCCAGGGTCATAAGGCTAGGAGATTAACCCAATCAGATGTTGCCATGTGTTTTTAGAGAAATGGTTACCACCTAAACCAGTAACTAGAAAGTCAAATAAATATTATTTAATAAAATAAATAAAAAGACATTAAAGAAAAGAGGAAAATAAGAGAAGGAGTCGCTAAAAACAAGTAAACTCTCTGTAAGTTCTCTTTCACAAAAAAAAGACTCTATAAAAGCTTACACAAGGATTAATGGAAGCTTAAAACAACCCACAAAAATCATACTCTACGGAATTCTTTCATCGAACTAAGTTTAATACTTTCTCTTGTTGATTTTGTGTTTTTTCATATGCATTAGTAGATTATACTACCGATCTCTACTCTCTTTTTTTCCTTAATGTAAATCCATTTTCTTTCTTCTCAAATTGATTAAATTTCAAAGTTCAATTTTCCAATTTAAAATCTTCATTGATTATATTTAGAGTACAAATAAAAACTAATGTTTTTAGGTTATAATAGAGACCTACATTTGTCACGACCGATATTGTTCCCACTTAACCACTGCGGATCTTCAGCAGTGTGGGATTTTTATTCCTAAGAAATGGCATTGGTGACATGTAGAGTAAAATCTTAACTTAAAGGATCATAAACCTGGCAGAATCTTAACCAATGTGGGACTAAACCATTGGTGCTACCATTACCGCTAATGGGTTAAGTATCTTTCTAATACCTGCTCATCCGGGGAGTTACAGTCCCCCCACCTTTAAGATTGAGATGGCCCGGCTCTGATACCATTTTGTCACGACCCCACTCTAAGGTTATCGATATTATTCTCACTTAACCACTCTAGATCTCCAACAATATGAGATTTTTATTCCTAAGAAATGGCCTCGTTAACATGTAGAGTGGAATTTTAACTTAAGGAATCCTAACCAATGTGGGACTAAACCATTGGTGCTAACATCACTACTAATGGGCTTGGCGCCTTTCCAATACCCGCTCAATCGGGGTGTTACAACATTAGTATTCTAGACATTATACAATTAATATATGTTTTCATTGATCATCACGAGCAACGAATTTAATTGTAATATATCTAATGCGTTAATTTCCCATTTTTAGTAATCTAATAACCGTGTCCTCAATGTTGGAAGCATGAAAAGAGACGGATTTAGAAGAGTAGGTTGAGGTATTTCCTGAAGCCCATCATCATTTATGTTTGTGGCATATCAAGAAAAAGATTTCTGATAAGCTTGGAAAATTGAAAGATTACAAACTTATAAAGAAGGCAATGAAAAAAGTTATTTATGAATTGAAGAGTTTGAAGTGGCATGGGGGAATATGATAAACATGTATGAGTTTCAAAATAATGATTGGTTGAATTCCTTGTATGAAGTTCGAGAACATTGAGTTCCGGTATTTCTGAAGGACACCTTTTTTTTCGGGAAGGTCTACTACCCAATGTAGTGAAAGTATGAATTCATTTTTTGATGGTTATGTGCATGCCAAAACATCTTTGAAGGAGTTTGTTGAACAATATCACTTAGCATTAAAAGATAAATATGAGAAGGAAGCTCAAGCTGATTTTGATTTTTTTTCACAAGCCTGGTTTTAAAGACAAGTTGTTGGTTTGAAAGTCAAATTACTGATTTATACACAAGACCAATGTTTATGAAATTTCAAGAAGAGGTTTTTGGTATAACTTCTTGTTTAAAGTCTAAGTTGAAAGTTGACGGCTCTATCAAAACATATGCAATCAAAAAATAGATTCTCGATAAATATGGGAATAGGTTGGAGCCAAGAGTCTATGAAGTCTATTTTAACACGCAAGAAATTGAGGTTCTTTGCATTTATCGTTTATATCAGTATTAATGTATTTTATATAAGCATATCACCATAAAATGCAAGAGAAATGCCAATATGCAATTTTTTTTTAGGATCCCTTTCTTTCAACATCAGGTTTGAGAGTGGGCAACGTACTTCAGGCCGTGTTAGCAGGTCAGATAGTACCCGAAATGAATTACAGTTCACCAGAGGACGTAAATATTTTAATGATTATTTTTAGTCTTCTATTATGAGGAATATTTTTCATTTACTTAATTATATATTTTACAATTATGATCTTATAATATTGTAGGAGAGGCATCATTCGAGAATATCTACAATTGACCACCATCAAGGCATACATGAAAACGTCCAATGAATTTGTTGTCAATTATGTAAGTTCTTATTAATTCTCTTGTGTGACAATACCATTTCTTTTTAATTATTTTTGAATCAAATCTTATCTAATTTTTATATATGTAATAATATGCAGGATTTTGGAGATGCTTGATTTTTGGGAAGCATACAGGGCTAGTTGGATTATACAATGATAATTTAGAGTTTAATTTTGGAAAATTCATAAAGTCGACTAGGTTATGTAAGGAGAACAAATTAATGATGTTAATTAAGAGACAATGTTATTTGATTTTCTTAGCATGTTTATTAAGATTTTTTATTTTCCCAACCAAGGATTGATATGTTTCTAATCAAATATGTATTCTTCATATAAATGTTATGGTTGATATATTGCATTGTAAAATGCTTTCTTTGCGGTTCTATTATTTAAACATAGCATTAAACTCATTTGTGTGTAAATACTACAAACTTGTCTCACAGGTTTAAAAGTCCAAGTGTTGTTTGTTGTTACTGGAAAAGTAAAGCCAAATAGAGGCTATTTTAACCAACCCGATTTTCTTTTCACGATAGTTGGTCATGGAGAATATTTGTAGTGTTATTGACTCGTTGTAGAACTTAAAGTAGGTTGAATAAGCAATTGTGATTAAGCAATGATGTATTCAAATTAATTATATGAAACGGCGTATATCATCCATAAATAAAATGTCGTTAAAAGTAATCAATTTGAATTATTAGGCACTAAGTTATAAATAGTGGATTTTGTGAATAGATTTAAGGTTAGGTTTGACAAATACTGAGGCACGTGCTAACGCGCATGCTAGACCATTATGCTCAATTACTAAATAAACATTAATGGTGCATAGAATCAATAATTAAAAATATAATTTATGCCCTACGAGGGAGATGGAAATTATAATGGTACTATATCATGGTTTTCCAGCAAAGTAATTTAAGAAAAGAAGATAATGTATTTTTAATTATAGACCTACACTCAAACTTACAACATGTCTTTGTCTTAACTCCAAATCAGTTTGACTCTGAACCAAATCATATACTAAGACATATGACTGAACATGTAAGCAAATAATACACATAGGGGGTTTGCAAGACATGACAAAGGTTAAAAGTTTTGTATATTATAATTAGTTGTCAAACGACCTCAAAACTTGGTTGATGGAATTTGAAGGCTATAATATAATATACAATATCTAGAGTAGGAAGGATTAAAAGCCTCGTAACCTTAGAGTTACAAACAACTTGAAAATTACACAATCATGAAGTGAACATAAAATCTTACCAAATCATGTTACAGGTGAAAGATTACAACTACAACTTGTGTTGCATGGACACGACCTGTACATCAACAACATAAATATAGTCTTATAAAGGGGTGATATTTTGCATTACCTGAATTCTAGCTATTGCCATCATCAAGCTCTCAACTACTGTAACACTGGCATACATGCACAATTCGAATAATAAATAATGGACAAATCATGGATGGAGGTCAACCATGGAGTAACATATGGTTCATGAAATAAATGTTTATCATTATTAAGGAAGGCAACATTAAAATTGTATTGCTGATAACAAATGCAGTCACGCAAGTGAATCCAGATGGATTCAAACCATCATCCTCTCAAAGTATGTGAAACTCTAACCAATTTGAGCTTATGGAATATAGGGAAGAGATTGAAGACAAAAATAACTTATAACAAAATACCTAACCATAAGACAAATCCTATCACTTGAAAAATCTAGTGAATAAGATTTAGAGCTTACCTCTAATGCCTAAATTATAAAAATTAGTAGCTTTGTTAACCAAGATTGATGGTTCAAGCTCAGTGCAGGTTGGGCAACTTCAACTTCAGAAAGAATAAGCACTAAGAGTGCCTGCACACGTCATGAAAAATGAAAGTTAATTTTGAAGGCATGACTTAGAACCTCTAGAATTATTTATTTATTTATTGACATCCTCCGAAAAAGACCAGAACTCATTACTCTGTTCTTGCGAGCACTACAAGAATAAAGAGTATTTGTCACCGAAATATCTGTGACAAAAAGGTTTTTACCACTGTTTTTACCGTGGCTAAGGTCGTGGGCGTTGAAGAGGTGGCTAAAGCTTTGGCACTATTTTTACCGTGGCAAAAAGTTATTTTTTGCCACTGAAAAATCTGTGGCAAATGAGAAACTTTTTTGCCACGAAAATATCCGTGGCAAAAGAATACTTTCACTACTACAAAATCAGTAGCAAAAACATATAATAAATAATAATAATAATTATAAAAAATTTGCCACTACAAAATCCGTGGCAAAAGCTTACTTTAACCACTACAAAATCTGTGGCAAAAACATATAATAAATAATATTAAAAAAATTATAATTTTTTCAACACAGGAAAATCCGTGGCAAAAATCTACTTTTACCACAAAAAAATCTGTGGCAAAAACATATATAAATAAATAATTATAATTATAATTTTTTTTTGTCACGAAAAACCATGATACGCACCTCAATAACATGAACCACACAAAAAAAACTAGAAACTGGGGCTTTCATATCTCTAGAGACGTTAAAGTAAAGCAACTGAACTTTCTAGCATAAACATAAATTCATGATAAAAAGAAACGAAATGTGCAACTTGTTTATTATTCATTTTCTGCTCGGCGAATCCGCTACAAAAAACAAGGGTAATACAACAGAATAAGATGACTGTACGGAGTTTAGATCTAAAGCTTTGGTGGTTGATCAAAGAGAAACCTTCATAAACTACAGTAAGTAAAGGTCATGTTATAGATGTGACGAACCTACTAAGCATTTTTGAATAGCCTATTTCTGGATTCTAGAATAGGTTGTCACTGAAATCTTCATCATCAATTGGAGGCGATAATGGTGAAAGATAATGTTATCATCTAGAAGGATTTACCTGCCTTGGGGTTGTCTCTGAAATTTCCTTCATGACATCTATAAACCATTCAAAGGAGCTTTGTTCTCTTGTAACCCAATAGAAATACACTTTTGATGGACATCTAGTATCACCAGATTTTTCATCAATTACCTGAAAAAAGAAAAAAAGTACAAATCTCGGTTAAGAAAATAGTATTTAGGAAATGTAAAAAGAATTGGGAGAAGTACAAAATCACATACCGTAAGCTGTAACCCGCGAAGGATATCTCTGATAACACTAATAAAAGGTGTTGCTCCTATCCCAAGCCTAATTAACACGATAATATCATACTTCACATGATCTTGAGCAGTTGCACCATATGGCCCCGTCAAAATTAATTGATCTCATATTCTAATGATTCCATTAACTGTTATAGTCATTCGTGATGTGACCCTTGGTTTCTTTACTGTAGTAGAACAAGCACTTATATAATGCTCAATATCATAATAAAAGCCTCTATCCAGGTCTGGGACATACTCATTATCAGTATCGTCCTCAGATGTAGGTAAATCTGCATTCACAACATTCACAGACCCTTCTTGTGCCTTTTGTTCCATGAGCTAGCTTGATGAGCCTGCACATCCTTTGCTTGCTCAGTGCTTTTTTATGCAGGGACAATGTTCAACTGCTTCAATTATCTCACCATCTTCCTTAGTTATATCTTGAACATCATGGGCAACCATATTACCCATTTTCTCATTACCATCTAAGGCTAGCTTTGTATCCCTGAAAACTAAAATGTGACCTACAAGTGATTTCACTTTTACCTTGTACACTATAAAAAACTAAAATATGTTCTCGCATTACACAGAAACGGAAACTAGGATTTTAACAATTCTACTATGACATAACCGAATAGAGCCAAGAAAATCACATATATTAATTAAGTACGAAAGTTGGCATAAACTAGGAAAGCAGAAACGCAAAAATTTTATACTATTAATCTATGATAGTAATTCCACAAAAAAAAGTAACAGAGAAAACTATAACAAGTAATACTCACAGAGTAGTTGTTACATTCAAGCTGAAAGGATACCATAACGGCTACGTAGACCATCAATAGATTTTTCCATGGATTACGAAAGCTCAGGGATTGATGTGTTTTACAAACTGATAAATATATAAAAAGATACATGATCAAAATAATGAATGATGGTTGGCTAATTGCCTAATTCTGGATTCACAAAATTTCCTGAATGGTTTTCATTACCAGACATCCCTGGTCATAAAAATAAATTTCACAAAGAAAGAAATATAATTGGAAGTAGCTACTGGTATAGGGAGAAGGAGTATTTTGACTTATGACTTTGTTCTTTTTCCAGATTGGAATACAGCTATCCTGCATTACTGGGTGGATCAACATATCAGTCTATCCCACTACATCACAAGTAAGGTGAGCTTGACTAAGTCTTGAACAAAACCATGGGAGAAGTTTAAAATATACTGAGCCTTCGTAAAGTGCCCTTTCTTGGGTTAGTGGAGCCAAACTTAAAAAGGTTAATGTGAGAACTGTTATTAGCAAAATCTGCCCTACCCGGCAAAGTGTTAGTAATGCAGAAAGTACTAATACCGGTAGAATTTTGGTCTACTGGGATCCCTGATTTGTGATGTAACTATTACAAGAGTCTTTCCTCAAGTTATGCATTGCATAGTAGAGAGCTCCCAAATGAGTACACTCATTTTTGCTGTGTATGGCTCTAATTGTGTTGCAGGGAGTGGAAACATCTCTAACACATCAACAGGTTCTACAACAAACCTTGGCTATTAGCAGGGACTTCAATTCAGCTTTTTTTGTAATGATGTTAAGTAGGGAGGAAGGCCAGTTGCTACTGAAGCTTTTGTAAAGCATCAAAGTTACTTGAGTGATATCAGCACGATGGACATGAGATACAGTTTGCGTGAGTACACATGGTTAAACAAACAATGTACCCAGGATGGGATCATGACTAAGATTGATAGGCCTTGATTAATGAAAGCTAGATAAACAATTTCCTAGATTCCACCATTGAGTCTGAGTTCACAGCTGCTGGTGTTTCAGAAATAGCTTTATGATGGTTAATCTCACTCAAAATCCTAGAAACTGTAAAATTTCTTTCAAATACTTTTAATTTATGGATTGACGTTGATGGTTGCAGGAAGTTATAAAGAATGCCTGGGAGGAAAGAGTGTGGTAACCCAGATGGAGTGGAAGGAAGAATTTAGGAGTTGGATAAATTTTGTTGAGCCAAGTAGAATTAGTATTATCAACAAAAGCACTAGATGGGCACCCATGAGAGAGAATCTACCTGATAGATGCTGCAGAGATGATTTCATCACCCCTCTCCAAAATTGAGTTGTAGAAGCCACGGTAATTGAGCTGGTTAAAGTTTGATCTATAATAAAGAAAGAAAGAAATATCACTTAAAAGCCATATTGTGAAATAGCGTGCAGTGGCAAAGAAGATTTAAAATAGCGTACGAGTTTGATAAACATAATTTTTCTTTCCATGCCTAAAGTGCACCTATATGCTCTATATATACCAATGCTTCCCCCACCCCTCTAGTTACCCTTTAAGCATTGGGCATTTATCTACTAACATAAGGACAAATTAAAATTAGGCAATAAGAAAACCTCTAATCTGAAAATTTAATTCTGCAGGGCAGCAACTTCTCCATATTATTTGTGACAATGTGGTTCAAATTCTATGAACATTTAAAGGTTCTACGACATCATACAGATACATTAACAATGATTTTTAAGTTATCCCCAAAAAAAGATCAAGCAAGTTCTAGTAAAATACCTACCCGCAGTTATATAAAGCACTCTGTATCATATTAATACCACTTTGCCGATCAAATGTAGGCATGAAGCATTCATCCATCAAGGAAAGTACAACAGGAAGCTTTGAATTGAACTCCGTTCTCTTTAACAGAGTGTTGATTGGAATATTTGATTCTTGATCCAAACGTTGAATAAGAGTCTACGATACAACCTTGATGGTCAACATTAACAATGTAAGTAATTAGATATGTGCTATTTAGAAATATACTTTACCTGGAGAACTTCTTTTTCCCGTGAAGCCTTCCACATTCTGAATTGCTCCGATTCTTGCTTTATCCAATTCTTGAAGCTCCTTATCCATTTTATCTTGGAGGGAAGAATGTTCCAACTCCTTTTCGACTTCTTCAACATCACCTGTATTAAAAACCGCTAAAGAAATCAAAATTTGTGTTTAGACAATTCAACCAAAAAAAGCGATTTAAAAAATCCTACTAACATCTCTACCCCCATAAAAAAAAAATATGTTAGCATCTCTGGACTAGTTTAATTTCTCCCTAACTACATGTCATACTTTTATATCTTAAGTAATGTTGGAATAGAGTAGCATCAGAAAAAGAAAAAAAAAAAGAAAGATACGAGACACCTAGAAAAAATAAATAAATAAATATCATTCCGAATGCTAACACTCACCAAAGCTATCAATGCCAACTAACCTTGTGGACAACATTTGTAACTAGCACAAAACTTGTAGGGAAGCAGTATGTGTGACCGTTATCTTAGGTTATGTCATACTTAGTCATGCAGTTTTAACTTGGATTAAGATAATAAGATACTAAAAGAGCTCTTAAAATATTTATAGATATGTTAATAGAAGATTTATGTAATAAAAGCATGCAGTAAAAAGTGTACCAGTAGAGTCCACAGCTTTAGCATCACAACCAGATGAAAAATCATGATATGCATTTCATGAATGGAGTGCATCATCCTCCATATCAATGCAATCATGAAAATCATTGCGATGTGTGTTGTTGTTCAAGCTTTGCAAATGCAACAGTTCACCTTCGAGTCCTTGAATTTTGGACACGTACAACATGACCAAATCGTAATCCTGAAAAAGAAAGTTTAGAAAGTCTGTCAAATAGAATCAAAAATGGAAATAAGTTTCATTTTGAAGAGTACAAATGGTCACAAGCATAAACAGATTAAATGCAAAGCAAAAAAATTGAGCTAACCTGTTATGCACCATTGAGGCTCTATGTGCAAAAACATTTGAGGATACTACAGTAAAGCTTAAAAAGCTTGAGACTCAAATTTTGAGGAAGAGAAATGAGCTACACCATTTGAGACAGAGTACCGAAAGGCATTGGCACAGTTTCAAGAAGTTAGCAACAGATACAACCAAGAAAAGCAATTTGTGGATGAGTTGCTAAAAGAAAGCAGTATACATTAATTTGTAAGACTCGTTATCAAGTATGATAGAAAAATAGCATACTTGGGCCTTGACAACATGCTGTGATAGATATTCACAACTTTTTTGGCGTTCTTGAAGATCCCAATGTAGATCCATATTGCTTGTTTCCAAAACCAAAATTTTGTGCCTGAGAATCTAATTAAGATAAAGTTAGTTAACCTGTGAGTTCTATATAATTTTAAAGCAATGTTTTCATGTGTTGGACTTCAGTCTTATACCAGAAGCTCCTCAAATGGTGTACCATCTTCATCTCTGCCATAAGCTTGAGCTTCAACCAGACCAGGGCTGGGGCTTCCTAAGTTCCCTCTAATGTTTGTTTTATTTCCAACCTTCATAAATTATAATGAAGTGAGCGCATATATTAAAACACATAGTAATCAATATGAATAAATAGTTTAAATATGGCCAGTCACAAGTATATAATCTCACCTCTTTCCCTCCCCCTTTACCCTGGCTTGGAACCGGCTATGCAAAACTTTAACAACTTTACATAGGCGGAGTTAAAAAAAGTTTACCTAATTGCGTAAAATAGGTAATTTTATACATGTTAATACTTGACATTCATATCTTTCAATAGAAAATAAACTAAGAAACATGATTATAAGCATCAAAAGCTAGTTACGTCTATACAAAAGTAACTAACACTGTCCCATGTTTACAAAAAGGAAAACTGACAAGATCTAATTAACTAAAAAAGTTCATATTCTAAAAAGTAATCATGCTTTTGGGCCATACAACAAAGCTTCTGATGCCCACATCTAAGAGTCGCTTAATATTATTATTGGGCCTGAACAACAAAGCATTACCATCAACAATATTGTGCAGATAATGAGAGCTCCTGATTACCTCTTGGAAGCTCTACATGATACCAACAAAACCCCCTACCACTACCTTCTGTTAGATCCCATTCTTTATTAAAATATCTTCCTGAACCATCAAATCTGTATGCCTTTTTTCGCACGGCACCGGGAAAATGTGTTTTATAATGATGTGCTTCCCTGAGAGTACCTCTTGGAAGCTCTACATGATACCAACAAAACCCCCTACCACTACCTTCTGTTAGATCACATTCTTTATTAAAATATCTTCTTGAACCATCAAATCTGTATGCCTTTTTTCGCACGGCACCGGGAAAATGTGTTCTATAATGATGTGCTTCCCTGAGAGTAAATCCTGTGGAGGATTCTCTATCGATTTCTCTGGGGTTACTGAGGAAGAAAGAGATATGATATGTCTTAGATTCTTTGAAGATACTTTGCCTTTTAACTACTTGAGTCTCCCTCTTATTTCCACACGACTCACTTCGAGAAATTGTAACCCTCTTATTGAAAAACGGTTGTTAGATTGTAAACTTGGACCAATAGATTTCTTACATTTGCAGGGAGTCTTCAATTGATCAAATCAGTGCTTCATAGCATTCAAGTTTACTGGATCAACTCCTTTATGTTGCCTAAGTTGGTTATCAACAAGATTGAAGCTGTTTGCTCTAGCGTTTTGTGGCATGGCCACAACACCAAGAAGAGAACTGCTCCTTTCTTATAATAAGGGAAACTGGAAAGTTGGAATCATGCTGCTATAATGAGGCAAACCTCCAAGATAGTTGTGAAACATGAGGGTCCTTGGGCTAAATGGATTCAAGCTCATAAGATCAAAATGAAATTTTTTTGGGAGATGAAAATACCAGACGAAGAAGGCCAGTGGCTTCACTGTGCATCTTAGATGATATGCTAGGTCTATTATTCTATAAAGTTCCTTGGCACAAACTTGGTATTTTGAAAGAAAGATTTAGCCCCCAGCTTATTCACAACTCTTTCCTCAACCTTAATGTCAAAGTATCAAATGGGATTAATAATGGGAACTGGTGTGTGCCTTGTCACCTGCAAGATTCCTTGGGAGTTATCTTCACCAATCTGCCTCAAATATCCTTGTGCTCTGCAGGGAGATAAAATTGTTTGGACTTTTTCTGCTGTGGGAAACTACACCACTGCCTCACTGTTGAAACTGAAAAGAGTTCAGACTTACTGGAAGACATAGAAGACAATATGTTATGTACTGGTCTCCATATGTTATTTTCAAGCAACGATTTTTTACAGGGAAGCTCTTAAGGGGTTGTCTGCCTAATCACGTTTATCTAGTTACTAGAAGAGCTCTCCAAAGTTCTAGCTGCACTCTGTGTGCCTCCAACAGTTAAAGTATTGGTCACCTATTTATGGGGTGTAATTACTCTTGTTCTAGTTAGCAGTAGATTCAGCCACTTCGGCAGAAACATTACTACTTCGGAGAATGAGATAGAGTAGATCTATAACTCAGTAGTTAGTTCTATTAGCTATAAGGTAATGTGTACTGCCTTTTATTATTTTCTCTACCACATTTTAAAGTGCAGAAACAATAAAGTGTTCAGGAATGAATTGGCCCAATAAATGTTTTTTTATGCTTATCTACTTGATATTACTCATAAGCTCTGTCTCCTCATCAGAATCATCCTCGACGAACTCAATATATACAAACCATGTTTATCAAAATAAGTCCCTCCCTTCGCTTTCGCTTTCAACCGATCAAAATAAACAACCAAAGATCAAATCTTACAAACCACAAACCAGTTGCCCAAACTCTCCCATTTAGATTTTTCTTGAAATGCCAACTAATCAACCCCTAAAGAAATGATTTTGATTCTTAACCAAAAGAATTCCTCCCAAAATAAACAACACCCAGTTTTGGAAATCAAAAACCCATATCAAATCATCACTCAAACATAAAAAATCTCCAATTATTCACTAACATCACAAATTTCCAACATTGCCCCAACCCTCATTCAAACACTAGATAAATCATTCACATCCAATTTGTCCAAACTTAGTTCCCAATTCTGAAAACCTAATTCACCATTTAATCTATTCATTAGTCTCAAAATGACCCACGCCTAGATATCTATTTTATTAAAACTAGACTTCACGAAACTTGTAAGTGGTTGAATAGATTAGGTAAAAATTGATAAATATGGAAAATATGTTATATTTGCCGGATTTGAAAAACACAATACACATGTGAGCCTCATAAAGGAAGAGGTTTGAACCAGGAGAATCCTCTGTAGTATGAGAAAGATAAAATACTATCCTAGCAAAAAAGATCTTAAATTTCAATAAATTCATATTGCACTAGTTCTTTTATATAAAGATTATAAATAAATAAAATAGAGATTTACTTAATATACAGATGAGGATCTGCCTAATCCCAACTTTACTCTCAATAAAAATGTCAAAGAAGAATCATATAACTCATAATTAGGATTTGGGGATGGGATTTATCTCACAATTAGAATATAGAAAATCAATAATAGATGAAAATTAGGGTAAAAGAAATTGTACCTTTTGATTGAGGAATGACTTGCTATTGTTAATGAAACCTTAATTGAAATTGGAACAAATAAAATAATGAAACATTAGAGAGCAAAGCAAACTATAATTACAGAAACCAAGGCGGTTTGTGAAGTACCTGTGAATCAAAACAGGTATCGAGCAGAGAATTTGTAGTGTACGTGGTTTGTAAAGTACCTGTGAATCAAACCAAGGCTCACAACAAATCGAAAGAGACAGTGAGAGAGAGAGAGAGAGAAAATCAAAAACTTAAATTTATGAAGTACCGAGCAAAAAGATGAGAGAATAAAGAGATTTTTCCTCTAATTGGATAGCCAAAATTGAATAAGAGTGTGCGGGATAACAAGGCGGGAGAAAAAATAGTTTGAGCGCTTGTTATTTTGCCACATTTTCGTCTCTTCACCCGCGGTTTTGTTCGATCCGTGCCCAAATCAATAGTTTGGTTTTTTTTAATGCTTTAGCCACTCTTATAGTCCAATAGCCACGGTGTTAACTATGGTAGTTTGGCACTGATAAAGTTGTGGCAAAAACTAAAAGTCCTCCGTGACAACTGCCCTATTTTCTTATAGTGGAGGAGATTGCCCTTTTATTAGATGACACAAATCCATAAGCCCCATGTTGAACACCTTTTATCACCCTGCTTGTTTCCCTATCAACAAACATCACTGCAAAATCCATAAGAATGATATGAAATAAGTTCCATTGGAAGTAAAAAAGAGGAAGAAAGGAGTACATACCATATTGAAGTTTTATGTAAAAGAAGAGAATGTTGCAGCTTAAGATCCAAGGACATTAAAAGGTCAGACTCCAACTCTAAATTTTTCGAGCAATACCAAAAGCTCCTACATGTTCAGTACCAAGACGAACAATACAAAATTGCATCTACGAAGACCACATTGGGATATACAACATACAAATAATAGTAGACATTCAACCAAATTTATACTGTAAGTATCCAACAGTTTCAAATTCAGTACTCGAGATATAGAGTGGTGTAAATATTAGACCAAAATATATAGTCCAACAAATTCTATTTCAACAAAGGAAATCTTAAATTATCATTTCAACCATTTCTCCCATCAACCCTAGGTGATAAAAAACGATAATGGTTCAGTTTGCAGTGAATTACAGTAGAGATCCAAAAACAGTAGAAAAGAAAAGTTCTACAAGGAGTATACAACAAAGATAGCTCTGATAGTACCATCTCTTACACTGTGCAACTATTGAATATGAGTGTGCCAGAGAAATTCAGTTTCACTTCTATGCATTTTGACGTTTAAGGGAATTTCTTTGTAACCAACTTTTTTGGTTGCCTTGCACACAGGCCTTCCAATTGATGGTCTGCCTGGAACTAGAGTTTTACACTTCACATAATTCTTTCTTTCCTTCCCTTTTGTGACTGTGATGTCAGATAAATCGTCCCCCTCATCCTCCATAAGTTTATCAACAAATGGAGGTACTGAATCTAGGGAATATTTTCACTTGAAGAATTCATTGCCGGGTTTCGCTTGTTCAGAGATAAACCAAGTAGATTGCCTGCGCAAACACCACCAGTTTTCACGAAAAGAGAATTTCATATATGTCAAATACATAAAAAAAGATTTCATACATTAGCAATACATATACAATGATATACTAAGAGCATTTGCAATGATGTTAGCATAACTTAAATGGGAAAAACACTATCCAATAGTGTTAAAATTTTAAAGTTAGTCTAGATATCCACAAAATGGAACTGAGAGCATAGAGCTTGATTTTCATTTAGAATTGTAACGACTAAGAAGAAAAGTGGACGCTAGATGCAAGAAAATAACAGTTTTCCCTTGTGTATTCTCTGCAAGAAATACCATTTTATAGTTAGATTATCATTTGTAAAACCATTGTACTAGCTCAAAAGATCAATCCATTTTTTACTCAACTTTTTCCAAATTAGCGCACCGTTATAGATGATCTACCAAAGGAATAGTTGTCGTAATATTCTGTACTTAGAATTTATTCATGGTACACATACAAACCTTTTATTATAAGTTTTCTCACTAGTAGGTTCTAGTTGTTTGGCTTTCAAACTTTATACAAGAAGAAGAAAAATCAGACATTTTGCAATAATAACACGATAAGTTACTATGAGTAAGCATATATTCAATAAAGACATAGACAAACCTTTTTTCTCCATTCTTCTCCTTAGGCGCTATTTCTTCTCTAACTGAATAAGACCCCAATGCTGCAAGTCATTCATCATAATTTTTTGTTTATATAGGACACCAAATACTAATAAAACTTGGAAAAGCATAATTAATTAAGCATAAGGGTTCCAGTACTTACATTGAGATCTTAATTGATACCTCTCTTTGGGAATATTACAAGTTTCAGCTGAATCATTAACTACTATATTTTCTTCCCCTTTGGTCTTCTCACATTTATCCGTTTGCTGCTTCAGTCAAAATAGTAAAACAAGGTGTAGCCGTGTAAGTGATGTCGAAAGATGAAAATATAGACCAAACTATCAGTTTTAACATAATTAATCTATGAGTTAATTGATTTACTTTAGGGAAAGTCTTGTCACATGATTTTTTCTTCACATTATCCTACAAAAGAACAAGTTAATTTTTGTAAGGAATACCATTTTAAGCTGGTATAAGTATAATAGACACAAATAATTATTTTTGCTAACTTTGCTGACCTTCAGTTCCAGATCTTTTATTGAAAACAAAGTTGCTCCACAAAATGGGTTTACAAGGAAAACCAATTATAGCTTGTACTAGTAGAAATGGCTAATAGTCATTTACCTTAAGTTCCATATCTTTTATGGCAAGAAAAGTTGCCTTACATCGAAGCTCGTGTTTCTTAGCTTTTAGTTGCAAATGAACACGACCAGATTATAGATCTAGATGAATTAACACAACATTAGTTTTACTGAGATTTCAAATTGATGTGAAGTTATTAGTTTTAAAATTCTTACCCTGTCTTTGCCTCGGTTGAGTTTCTGCAAAACCAAAGAAGTATGATCAATATTTTTGTAAGAAATTATCAAAGAGTTAGGTATTTAAAGAAGAGAAGAGAGCAAAAAATCATTGATAGTAGTGAATAAATTATCGACTGCAATTTCACGATTCTTATATAATTGAGTCACAACAATAAGACAACATAACATAATGATTAGAACTAATTAGAGAGTAAAAAAAAGAAATAATTCAAGAGTAAAATTAGACGATTATGGAAAGTAAAATAGCTAATGAGAACCAGCCTACATCTGTTAAGATAACATAAAATAATAAGATATGATATCTGTGATTAAACTACCCATATACACTTGATTCATTTATCCAAATAACAGATGTAGTAAAATTAGCCCCATCACAGTTTGTGAAAACAGAAAAAGTAGAACATACTTATGAAGGTGGAATTGAAAATGCCTCCCATACCTATTGAATTATCCGATACAGATAGTTACTAAGATGCAAATTGTGAATGACTGACTAGTTCACATCACAAGTTCTTACTTGGAGTTGAACTAAGATCTATATCAAAATAAAACATAGAAGTAAAATAATGTCAAAGGAAAATTAAGATCTATATTAAAAGCCAACATTTGAGAACAAAATCAACCCAGGCTCATCCTAAACACTCTGATAAAGAGTTCAATGAAAATAAGATGATACAGTACGCAAAAACCTCAAAACATAGTTTCACAATTAGCATATCTTCAAATTGATCCAATGAAATCAAAAGATTTGCCACCATTTGAAGAAATCTAAAACAGTAAAGGGGGGGGGGGGTTAAACTTAGGAGCTAGAATTATTTAAGGGTTGAAGAAGGGGAGTAGTCTGTAACCTAGAGAATTGGTTAGAAGACCTTCCAAGGATTGAGCATGGAAGATTGAGAGCAGGGATTTGGACTTAGGGTGTAGATTATGATATAGAGAGGGAGGGTGTAGTGATGAATAAGACCGAAGTTTGCCATATGATTTAGAGTTAAATTTTAATACTAATGTTGTATGAGTGAATTTTAGCCTATATCGCAGATCATTTGGCAGATTAAAAGTTTTAAGTAATTCTAAAATTTGGTGTAGGATCCGACGGCTGAGACTTAATTTTAAAGCCTTGAATAGATCTGAGTAGTCTAAATAATCATCGATTCACGAGATTTGGGAAACGAAGGGCTTGGTTCGAATATTTGTTGATGAGTGATTCCTTTAGATGCATAGATAGATAATTACAGGGCAAATTAGTTTTTTGACCCTAAATAATGACCACGAATTGGTCTAACCCCCCTGATTGTTATTTTTTAGCTTTTGGACCCTAAAACATCCTCAAAATGTTAGGTTTTGTTAAAATACAAAAATTACCCTTTTTATTATATTTTATGTTTTAATTAGAATACCACTTGTTAAATAATTATCCAGTTGTAATATTCACAGGGATACTAAGAAAATCTACGTGGACATTTCTTAGTGTCTACGTAGATTGAGCGCCAACTTCATCTCCTTCTCCGCCATTGTTCTGAAACTAAAGTTACAAAAATTATGAAACATAAATCAAAGCTAAATTAAAACATAAATTTAAATCCATTAACAAGTAACAACATAAACATCATCATCATTACAATAAACCCAAAAAGAAACCCCCAAAAAATATTTTCCATCAAACTCAAAAACTTGGGCCTCTTCCAAAAAATTCCCTCCTTAAAACTAAAAAAATCTAACAAATAGAACCTCCTTCTCTTCTGGCAGGGAGGTTCATCATCATTATTGTCACCCTCATCATCATCATCATCCTCATCCTCATCATCATCTTCCTCATCTTCTTCTATACCTCTACCCTCTGACAACTTACAGTCCTCCTTACTGTTGAAGTCCTCTTCGGGACATTCATCCGTGGTGTCGTCGCTGTACTCAGATGGTCATTCTCTTCTCCATCACTATCACTGTAGTCGGATGTTGAGGGTGTTAGCAGAATAAAATGAGACATTGTTAAGACTTGAGACTTGAGACTCGAGACTTGAGACTTGAGACTTGAGAGAGAGAGAGAGGGAGAGAAAAAAAAGAGATAAATGATAGAGGGAGATAAATAAGTTAGATTTGGAGTTATACAAGTTTTGAAACTGACAGGGAGTTAAACGTCAATCGATGCGTTTCTCCCTCTAATTCCCCACGTAACCACTCTAGACCTAGCCATAATTACCCTATTTTTGTATTTTTTTCTTTTAGACCCTCTATGTTTGAAGTATGTTAACTTTTAAACCCTACACATTTGGAGCATATGAGATGCGCAAGGTAATTTAGGACACATAAAACACAACTCAATTGCCAATTATAATTTAGGGATTGTTGGATCAAAGCAAAATGAAAGGTCATTACAGTGCCAGGTAAGCTAAAATTTGAATTTTCCTATACCATTTAAAACTTTGTCTAATAAAATTTATGAAATATTTTACCTAATAATTGAGTATGGTGGGGTGTGGGATGAACCATGTAAGAGTGGGTATGGAGTGAGTCCATACAAGGGTGGTAGTTGTTTAGTCTTAATTGTATACGTAAATATTAGTTTTGTGGAACTGTCAGGGTTAATTGCTATAAGGATAGATGACGAGCATGGTCCAGATAATAATGTTATAGTGTGAGGGGGTGTGATTGGGTTATTATTTATTATAAATGGTGTTTTGCATGCCGTTAGTAATGATTTAGAAGCTAAGTTGATATTTAGGCACATTCAGGAAGACACAGTCATGGGTATTACTGTTACGCCCCAAAATCTGGTAATCGGTAACTTAACCAATTACTAGATTCTAAGTAGTGTAGGTCGGGGAATCCAAAGATTCTACCCCACAAATAGTCAAGCCGTAGACAAATTTTAGCTCGGCTATTCATATATAGCAATAATCATCAGAGTAAAGAAATGAAATAACAACATAACGGAAGCGAAAAACATATATACATATATGACATAAATATATACAATGCCCAAAATAAGGTACAACAACATATGCTGAGATAACAACAAAAGTCTAAACTAAAACTGGTCGGCAGCGTCAACTGCTCCAAATACTGCTGAGGCTCTCAGCAACTCAAACTACTCAGCCTTTAAAAGGGGGGAAACAATGCGAGAGTGAGCAAAACCACGGCTTACTGATTACCCAACAAGTCTAAATAACATACTAGTAAACAGATACAGATAAAGAGAGTGAAGTGAAACAGATAGAGTAAGTTAAAGTAGAATAATAGTAACTAATAGATTCATGATCCAAGTAACTGAGTAGTAAGAACAGAAAGGAAATATAAGAGTAACCGGAGTAAGAATAAGGAATATAAGAAAAGGAGGGAATGTGACAATGAGGGAAAGATGCAATAATATGCCAATGATGTGATATGCTCTAAGTTCTAAATGCTAAATGAGTTGATGTTGAAAATGTGATGCAATCCTATTATAATAATTAATGGTTGATCAACCGCTAACATGTTTGACTTAAAGAGATCTGTTAAAGGGATACAATAGGTACGATTTTTGTCAAGCTCGACCAAGCTAGTGGATACTCACTTGATCAAAGTGTTTCGAGCTTTTCAACCCACAGGGACAACGTCCGAACTGTATTTCATTCCGAGGAGTTTCAACCTCAAGGATAAGCTCTGTACTAGATTGTAAATACTTTCTCATACCTTCCCACACTCCTGGATGGGTTTATAAGGTATGATAGTATCCATCCTGGACCCACCTACTATTTCAACCTGATGTAGGACTCTTGCGATCCTATCGGAGGTCAAGTGATGTAGAGCTTTGTTATGTATCCGATCTCGATAAGTTAAAAGAGTTTGCATGATTTGAAAAGATGTAACAGATCCCAAGTATCACAATGTAACAGCCGTGAACCCAACAAACAAACATAGAATAACCACCTACAGAAGAGCGTGGCAACAATCCTAAACAAAATGCCCAATGACTCGGTTGCATCATCTAAACCGATGAAACAACAACCTAACCGTCATCACAACTAAACAACCTTAGTCTCTAGAAGACTGAACCCAACAACAAGAATGCAACTACTAGTAACTACACTGACAACTTCTAGCAAAACCCAAAGCCAATATAACTATAGTAACTAAAGAGTTAACAAATATACGGAGAAGTAATATGAAAATAAACCCTAACTGATTGCAACACCTCTATGATTAGAGTACTACTCAAATCAACATCTATTAACTAGTAGAAGAATTTAGAAATGAAGGGAAAACTCGCCTGAAGGAAATCCCGAGTCCTGCAGAAAACCAACCCGAAAACCCAATTGCGGTCCGCAGAAAAGCTAATAGAACGCCTGGAAATCTAGCATACACCAGGAACAACAAACAACCAATAATTTAAGGAAACAAGAATATAATCCAAACCCTAGAAATCAAACCCTAAGCCAAATCAAGCGGAATTGACGAAAAGGAATAAGGGAATTACTTACCGAGGATAGGAGAAGAGATCGCGGCGAAGCTGAGGGAGAATCTGCGAGTGAAGAGGAAGGTTGGAATAGGAGTGAGGAGGAGAGAGGAAAAGGTTAGGGAGAGGAAAGAGTGAAGGAGTGAAGATAGGAATGAAGAAATAAAGTATATAAACCTAGACACACCTGAAATCGCGCCTCTGTTCGAACAGGGAAGATCCTGCTCGAACAGGACAAGGATTGTTCGAGCAAAATGTTGCAGGAATGAAAGAAAACTGTCCCTGCAAGATCTTATTCGAACAGACAAAGTTCTGTTCGAACAGAACTGGTCTGTTCAAAAACTGGACTTACCAGAAAAGCTAAGGAATTGCTGGGAGACACCACGGACCACCCCGGGAGCCCCGAAACTCCACGGACCACCTCCACCACCACACAAATGCATCTACAAACCCAGCCAAAGTTCCCCAAGGTGAACACACCACCTCTACCGCCCCTCGGCAATGTAAACGCCTAAGCCCCCAGAAAAGAATCTTTTCCTCGGGCGACCCCGGAAATCCACCGGCCACTCCAACGGTTCACCGGAACCACCCCAAATCGCACACACAACACATAAATACCACTACCAAACTTTCTACAGGCTTCCAAGGCCACAAAACCACCTCTAACTCCAAAACACCTCTGAACCGCCCAAAACTACTAAATGAATATAATACTAAACCACCGAAAGGAATAAATGGATGCATAAAGGATGAGTAGAATGGATGAAAGAGTACATACGGAAAATGAATGCGGAACTTAACATGAAGGAAAGGAATCTAATATGCCAATGAGATTAAGAATAGGATTAAGAGTGAATATTAAAAATAATTAAATACGGGTCATTACAATTACAAAAATTTTATAGAAACAGAGGAAGCACCTAAGATAGTGCCAATCCCTATTGAAGAATCACCATTACGGTTAGTATGTGATAAACCAAAAATCAAGAGAAAAAATGTCAACTAGATGTTTAGAGAAGACAACTAGACCTTTAAATGTGCCTACTTCTAAGGCTTTTAATGCAGAATCCTTAAAGAGAAAAGCAAAAACCAAATTACGAAAACCTAAGGTGAAGAAGGTTAGGGCTGATTACCTTTTTGAGGAAGAGCTTGTTGATTTAACCAAAGACTATGCCAGTGAAGAAGAAGTTAAAATTAAGGAGGAGGATGTAGGTAATATTTATGAGGAAGTTACAAGATGAACAAGAGAGGAGCTTAATAAGTTTGAAGACTTAAGAAAAGACTCATTCTTTGATAATGTAGATGCTGAAGAAGACTATCATAGTAACCATACATCACAAGATGGTGATGATGTTCCTACAACGGATGACATATAAGATCATAAAGATTTGGCTGATAATAAGGATTTTGTAATGGGTTCTTCAAACTTGTATGTGAAAGAAGATCATGAAGATGAGGAACCCTTTCTGCCACCTCAAGCACCAGAGTTTATGTTAACAATTGGGATGGAGTAGCCAAATATATATGAGTGTAGGTCATTTATAAGAAATTTTGCAATTACTCAAATGTTCACATTTAGACAAAAGAAGAATGAAAGTAAGAGGATTAGATATGTGTGTAAATAGAGACTAAGTTGTCCTTGGTGGGTATTCATAACAAGGTTAAATGATGGCCACACCATGACACTTAAATAGGGGCATTTTATACATGAGTGTAGTGGTAAGAATGACATATTGAACAAAAATGCAAATATTATTTGGGTTGCAAAGGAGATTGAGAATCTAATCAGAGATACAAGTACAACCAAGCAAATGCAGATATCTGATATTGTGTAAAGAAGTTTTGGAGTAAGAGTTTCATATTACACTGCATGGAATGCAAGGAGCATTGTAATGGGGAAGATAGTGGGGTCATATGATAAAGGTTGTACTTTATGTCCAGAACTATGTGTTCAGATTCAAAAATCAATCCCATGTAGTATTATCACTTGTAATAGGGAAGATGGTGATCTTAAGTTTACAAACACGTGCATTAGTTTTAAGGTAACTTTAGATGGGTTTACCAAGGGTTGAAGGCCAATTCTTGGCCTAGATGGATGTTTCTTGAAAGGCAAGTATGAAGGCCAATGTTTGAGCATCATATCTCTTGATGCAAACAATGGTCTTTTCCCAATAACAATATTTCTTTCAAGAAATGAGTATCAAGCTTCATGGATAAAGTTCTTAGCATTGATGCAAGGCCAGCTCACCTTACACCTATCAAAATTGATATTCATATCTGATAGAAAAAAGGGTCTTGTTGAGGCAGTTTCCCAAGTATTCCTTAATTCCAATCATAGATTTTGTTTTAGGTACATGTACAAAAACTTTAAGCAACTGTACAGAGGTACTTATTTCATGACATTTACTTGGAATGCATCAAAGGCATAAAAAAAATCTGTAGAAAGAGCAAATTTAGACAAGTTGGAAGTTGTAGAACCAGATGCATAAACATGGTTTGAAAAGGAGCCATACGAATCTTAGTATAAGTCTTACTTTGATGCTTCTACAAAGTGTGAGCATGTGACCAATAATTTCTTAGAAGCATTTAACAATTGGATTATTAATATTAGAGATAAGCCTTTAAACAAGATGGTAGAAATGCTAAATTTTATGCAGATGAGATTCATGCCTAAAAGGAAATTGAAAGCAAGAGAGTGGGATTAAAATAGATTGGTACTTAGAGCAGTGAAGATGATTGAGTTGTTGAAAACATAAAGTCACCACTACAGGTTAGAGGGATTTGAAAAGGATCAGTGGCTGGTCCTTAATGACAGTAGTACAAGGTGGATATTGAACTTGGAAGAACATACATGCACTTACAATTTTTGACAGATCATTGGATTGCCTTGTATATATATAGTCAAAGTGATTGTTCAACTAAAATATCAGTGGGCTGGGTAAGTACTATCTTTTTTAGTTAATATGTCCTAATTATAATTTTATTGTGCCTTTTACTATTTTACAACTTTATCATGACCTATGTACAGATATTGTAGTCATTACCATAGGGTGGTAGCCTATGTAACAACATGCAATCAAGTTATAATTCTAATTATAGACTCATCAGACTGGGGAAAAGTATGTTACTTTTGCCCTTAGATTACTAAATTATTGATTTCTCTTAATTTTCATAATAGTAACATTTACTCTTATGAAATAGACCACAAGAGATACCAGACCACCACCATTATTGAGACTAGCAGGGAGACCTAAAAATCTAAGGAGAAAAGAGGCAGATAAGTTAAATGGTGTGGTAAGACAACAAAAAAGATGCAGTAAGTTTCAAGCATTTGGGTACAACAACAAAACTTGTAAATGTCAACCTACAGAAAAGCCAGGCATGGGGAGAGGAGTAAAGACATACAAATTGGACACTAAATTTAGGACACCCTCAGCAAGGGGGAGGGGGAGGGTGAGAGAGAGAGAGGGACTGGTAGAGGAAAATAGAGAACATCTGAACCATCACAACCACCTCAACCATCAGCTCCTATTTCAACTTCTTCATCACATACTAATACTACGTAACCATCACAGCTACAACAAAATATCACTCAACCATCAATACAATCTCAACCATCACAGTCATTTCAACCATCCCATTTAACTGGTCAGCATTTTAGATCACCTAGGCAAGATCCTAATGCTAGAAGAGAACATGGTGGATATTGTACCACTGAGACATCTAGAGGGTTCACTACACCAAAATTACAAAATTACCACAGTCTATTTATAATTTAGCTACAGATTTATGATATGGTAACCTTGACACAGATCTACTCCGTGGCAAATAACCATGTTATTTATGGTTATTTGTAGTTCTTTTTTCTATTATAGTTTCTTTTGTTAGAGTTTTAAACTTTGAAGAAACCAAAACTAGGGAGTCTTTACTCTTCACAACAATATAAACACAATATCTGGATCTGAAGTAAACAAATCTTAATCTGAAACTTGAGGATTTTTCAATTCGTTATTCTAATGGTGGCAGAGAAAGAGAGAGAGAGATTTAGATATGTACTTTGATGCAATTTGTAAGCATAAAGGTATGTTATAATCTTCATCAATGTACTTTCTTATAATCTCCAATTTGATGTTTCTTGTTCGATTTTCCATTAAAGATTTGAGCCCCTTTGAAACATTATAATCCAGGCATCTCTTGATCTAAGTGTGAGTAGGAATTAGAGCATTCGAGTTATCGAGTAACCCATTGGCGTGACTTGGAGGTCATATATTCATCAATGGGCCTGTACAGTTCAAAAGGACATTATAAATACCAATATTTGCCAAAAAAAATCAAAGGGGTGGTTTGGCCTTATTTGTAAGTGTAATGACCAAATTCCGTAAGCTCGAAATGATTAAGAATTAGCTATCACACCAATGACCCTGTAACAATACTCTAATGGAAAGTAAGAAATATAAATAGGTGTTTTTAGGGTGGAAAACCTTTTAATCGGTAAAAACCACGACCTCGTATGGAGGATTTTTGTGAAAGTATTTTTATTGCTTGAGGCGGATATCTTTATTATAAGTGATTTCTAAGTATAGAAATACTTTTAATCTCATAAATAAGATGTTTGTATAATATTTTTGGTCCCTGTCTCTTTTGGAACTTTTTCTTTATATAGGCTTTTCCTACTGCTCTTCATCGTGTTGGAGCACACTTTCTAAATAATATGGTCAGTGGTGGTTGACTGAATAACTGATGAGTTCGTGGGAGACAAGTCTCTTTGACTGGGTTATACTTTCTGGGTTTAGATCGATCCACGCTCTTGAATAGTTCATGGGGCTGGTTGGAATGTTGACTGGAGTGCTAAAAATGCGTGAGCCTGAGATAGAGGTAATTTGAGCTAGGTGAGTTCGACTTTAAACAATATCTAGGGATAAGTCCCTACAATCGCTCCCTCATGACCAAAGTCACGAGTGGCTTTGGTTGAGAAAGAAAATGTTAAAAAGTTGAAATTCGGAACAGAATAATAATGACGTTTGACTGGGTGGAAGTTACGTGATATTGGGAAGTAATGGGTATTAAATGATGATGCGGATCCGGATGTATGCGACGGTTGCGTTTGAATGGTCACATCCGTAATAAATGATGACGCTTGGGAAAATATACCTGTACAATAAATGTAGGGTTATATAAATAGTACCTGTAGCAAATCTTTTAAACAGTTCCTTCTTGCGTAACGTTTTTTAAAATGATGAAAACTCAGAGGATGGTTATTGAAGAGTGGATTGCGTCTGAAATGCAGAGGTTAAAGTTAAAATACTTGGGTGACCATTCCTTGGAAATGTCGATACCCACTCCTATTCATCTGACATACCAAGGCTTGTCAGAAGAGGAAGCGGTTGAAGCTGAGGAAGATTTCTCCTGTAAGTGGAGGTTTCATGTCATCGTCTTGATTGACGATGACCGGTGGAATTCATATGTTGGGATAGGTGTATCTGCGGGGCAGATATGCTAATTTCTTGTGTCACCAGGGATTCTAACGTTTGACCCTCTTCATCTCTACTAACTCTTCAGAGGTGGTGGTTTAAGAGGTGGAGGTGATGGTAGTCGAGGAAGGAGACAACCAGCGGGAGTCTGCTTCTGCATTTCTATCATGTTGCAGCGATCAAAAAATTCTTAGTTTAAGAATTTGGTTCCAACACTGAGTTTACTGCTTTCGTAGCTTTCGCTTGAAGTTTGACTAGACTTAAACCAAACTCATGCAAGGGAAGCTCTATGTAGGTTCCAATATTTACTTTTCATCTGGGTGAAAGATCATTGAAGCAAGAAGAACTAGAAGACATGATGCCCCGGCGTGCCTGAATAACCTGTGACTTTTAATAAATAGGGAAAACTTGTTATTTGTAAAGTACATGGAGTTTGGTGCTAGACGAATAACATTTTGTTATATTCCTGAGGTCGATGTATTGAAAAACTTGTTATCTGTAAATTGTATCTAATGCTTTCGACATGAATAAAAGTTGTTATTCAATAAACTGTATATAATATTTTTTTTAGAATCAAACTGAATTGTGTTGGGTATTGGGATGAATAATAGGTTATAAGTAATGGAACAATGTTGTAGTGACGTTCGAACTAAGATAAGCACATGTGGATAATGACGTTGTGATGGAAAAATGACATTCTAATGTTTTTAACAGGTGAGGGAGAAAAAATTGTAAGGAATATGTAATCGTGGAAATTCGAGCTGCTATAGGTCTATAGACGTACAACTCAGGGTAGCGTAAGGTTGAGTATGGTAACTAATGTATGCACCGATGAGGGGATAAGTTCAAATAATTTATTCTAAGATTCTAGGTTTTTTTGTTACGAGATATAAGGTAAAAAATTATGTTTTGGAGGGGAAAGTGTATGAGAAACATATAAATACGAGTAGGATGATTTGTAAAAAATGGGGGATGGATTAGGATGCTACGGACTCGATCTCATAGAATTCATCATGCCGCGGAAGAACGATTGGCTATAAAAATTGCTAAAGTGCGGGAAAGGATCTTTGGTTCGTTTGGTTACGATGCAGAGCTACCAGTGAGGGAATATCAGGTCGAAGGTTTAGATGTAAGGAGTAAAGAACTGGAGTATGCTCATTATTTTTATGAGGTGGGCTTTCGTGAATTAGTTAGGAATACGGTAGAATGAGAAAGGTTGGTGGATTTGACTGCTAAAGTTGAGATTAAATTCAAAGATCTGAGGACCGACGAATAATGTGACGGGATGATATCGTTCAGTTTACTAAGGTTACGATTGATGTTGCATAAAGCGTTGCTCATGAATAATGTAATTGCTTTGAATGTAACATAAATAATATAAGTCAATCGGGTCCTCTATAGGTGCGAATCTGTTTTAAGACTTTTTTAGCAATTAATTTGAATAATTTTGAAAATTTGCACAGTTTAGAAAATACTGTTAATTCCTATAAGTATGATAAACAATGACAGAAAAACAAAAATATGAAAATACAGAAGCTTTTAGTTTTGTTTTGTATGTAAGGAAGTAGGAATCTGACATGTTACAGAGTGAGTCATCATGAGTGTGGGAAGGTCAGGAAAAGATATGAAAATAGGGGGGACAAATATGTTATAAAATTAGAGGAGTTGTAATGATAGAAATGTAGTTTTATTGAAAAGGTACAAGGCGTCTGACATGGATAATGGAAATGACGCCTCGATTCTGGAATTGAGGACGGTTCGTGCGAGGTACAATAAATGTCAGCTACTTGAGAGAGAAAAGAGAAATAGTGTCTCTTCGTCTGTAATCAAACGTTTTTCAACTTCCAAAAATTTGGAGAGCACACAGAGAGAGAGAGAGAGAGAGACAAAAAATCAAGGGATTTGATAAGGAGTTATCCGAAGGGGATTAACGGTTGAAGATGGCAAAAGATACTGAGTCTCGTAGGTGGCTATACAGCAACGTCGTGAGGGAAAGGCTTGACGCAACTGTCGATTCTCATTCGGATACTGAAGGTTAGTAGAGATGTATGCAATATATTTTGATGTATATATGTTATATTTAAATGATATATATATATATATATATATATATATATATATATATATATATATATATATATATATATATTTGAAAGAATGATAGATACCTTAACCTATTTGTAGGTCTAGCGTGAGAGGCATTTATGTAGAGTTGAAAACTTGCTTGTAGAAATCGTTGTTGTGATGGGTAGTTCATCTGTTAATGAGGTATCGACCTCTGGTCGAACAAATGATTCTGAGAGTGAGGTGGAAGTAGGATTGGAACAATTCCCAGGTTTTTCTGGCCAGTTGATATCATATCCCCCTGGTTATGATACCTTTAGAGAGCTTTGTAAAGCCAAGGCGTTTGTAGGAGGGAAGTGGGGTAATTATGTAGAGTTTGCCAGTAGGCAGTTTAGGGGTTGTACGGTAGCGGTAGGGGAAGAGGATTTTGACCTGATAGCTGATTTGGAAGTGGAAAAATGAGATAGGGGTATAGATGAATCGATCTCGTTAGAATATTTTGATGGGGATGTTCGGAGTGACCTCTCAGAGGGTTTTTTGTATTACTTACTCAATTAGAGTATAGATTTAGCTTTCCCCTCACCAATTTGGTGAAGTGGATTTTAAATGCAATTGGGGCATGTCCTGTTCAAATGAACGAGAATATGTGGGAGGTAATAGCCGTGTATGACCATCATAATGAAAAATGGGATAAGGTGGGAAAAGTGAGGATGATAACCCCTGAGGACGTTTTGCAATTTTATGGGGTAAAGAATTATAAGGCCAGTGGGAGGTCATACTTCTGTGCGAGCGCAACTCGGTGTCGCTTCTTCGATCTGAATTCAGCAGGTCGTACCTGGAATGACAACGTCATATGGGTGAAGGGTAATTTCTTCAAAAAGATGACGAAAAACCTTTGAACTGCAAAATATAGTAAGTATAGACATGCATAGATAGAATTATTATTATATTGCATCGATAATTGTAGTTGATAATTAAAGATGTTGTTCATTGCAGGTGTGAAGTCTAAAGTAGAGAGGAAGGAATCTCTGTTGGACGAAGTTGCGGAGGAGGAGACTGAACTCGAATTTTTGTTGGAGGGACTCGGCCTGAGTATAAACAAGAGAGTTGATAGCAGGTCAAAAAAGGTTTGAAAAGATCAGTCGACCAGGTCGATGGCGGGTGTTAATAAAGGGATAAGGCAAGTGGTGAGGAGGCTCGAACCAATTTGTCCAAGACTCCTGGTACAGGCAGTTTGGCTCAGTCGAATCCTGTTACTACGAGCAAAATAGCTCTAAAATATATGAAAAAATGGATGTTAAAGGCTTTGCCGGCCTCTGGTACCACTGGAAGTGGTGAGACCGTAAAAGAGAAAAGGAGGGAAGTCAAACCTTCGGGGAAGTCAGGGGAGAAGGTCGCTGAGGGGTGATATGCCACGATGGATGACCTCAAAGAGGTCGCGGAAAGGGCTAGGTTGGCGGTTTTCCACGGAGAGGAAGACATGAGCAGGATTGTAAGTTTATATTTATCGGAAAGAACTGTCTAATACGTTTCGAGCTAATCGCTGAGATCGATTTAATTTTTACAGGTTGTTCGTCATGTTAAGGGGATTTGGCTCGGTATTGAGGAAGAAAAAACTGAGCTGAAGAAGGCAAATATCGAGCTGGAAAAAGAATTAGCTCGACCCAGGACTGATGCTCTAAAGGAAGTCAGACAGCTGAAGGCTTCTCATGTCGTGGCGATTGGTTAACTATAGGTAGAGACAAAGGCTAATCTAGATGAGATGGTTAAGGAGCGTGACAGACTGGGGCGTTATTTGATGCTGAAGGGCTATTATGAGGAGGAGGTGGATGCCATTAAGGCGAACACCTATGTTGAGGAGCAAGATGAGGAGGAAGCGGAAGCGGTGGGGATCGTGGACGGTCTAGATGGTGTCTCTCGTCAGACGGTGTTTAACGACCAAGGAGATGATGCCGAAATCCCAGAGGGTAATAGTGAGAAGGTAGGGTAGAAGCGTGTGTTGGTATAAATATTTGTAAGTTGTTGAATTGTGTGTGGGGGAGAAACTTCTATAGATTGAATTTGTTTTATAAACCTCTTATAGGCACTTAGAGAAATGAGCCTCAGAATAAAAAATCTAGAGTCTGGACTTGCCAGGGAAAGATAGACCTTTAAAACCTTGTTATCTGCGCAAGCGGAGCTGCAGGTTAGATTGGTATAGGTCTTTCGACCTGTATGTTATACCCCTATTAAATTAACACATAAATAGGGCATAGATGCATGGTAAAAATCCAATGCTATTAATATAAAGTAGCATATCGAAAGTATGTACCTTGTACGCTGAAAAAAACCTCATGAAATGTTTATCTGATAATGCGTTCCAAACTTTTAGTCTAAAAATATTTGGATACCGCAGATGTTTAGAAATATTTTAGACTCTTTAGAAATGTAGTATGTATATATTCAAAGGTTTTCCTGAATCGAACTGTACTTAAAATTGTTATATTCCCCCAGGTCGAATTAGATTCATCTCGCTCACGTGAGGGCGACATACTCATGTATAATCGGGAATTTGCAGAGCAGTTCGATAGGATGAAGGTGGTGAAAGAGAATAGAGAAGATCAATATGTAAAGGTACATTTTAATCTTGTGGAGGTGACCCGGGCTGTTTCTGACCTGACTCTTTAGGTCGATTGGAAAGATGCCGAAATAGGTAAGGGATTAAAAGAGCTAGCAGAGGTAACAGAATGTGTCGAGAAGCTTCAAAGCTGGGTTGACGCATTGGTTTTGAAGGGTAAGCAGGCCGACACGGTTCAATACCGTATTCAGGCGTTGGAAAGATCAGAGGAACGGTTTCGATATGATCTTTAGAACTGTAGGAACG
>JACGCM010001282.1:0-41565 GCA_014058105.1 Kingdonia uniflora
GACTCACAAATAGCATGTTCACTTTTAAGATTCTGGATCATAATGCTCATTGTCTGCAGCAACTGAAGTGCCACCTCATATTCTACTTATTTCAGAATACGTGCAAACTCTCCCATGACCTGATTCTCCATGAAAAACCTGTTCAAATCATGGCAACATGAATTTGTGTGCATCCTGAAGAAATAGAATAAAGGGTATGAGGTCTGCGAAGTCTTACTCGAAAAAGGTTGGATCATGTTGGTCACCATATGTAACTAACTCCGCAATGGATCTCAATGCCCTCGATGACAAAATCCTTGAAATGGAATAAAACAAGCGGAAATTGAGAACACTTTATGAATGAAATTAGATTTCTCCTGCCCCACCTATTTTTCCAACTCTAGACTTCAACACTAACCCCCCACTCCAGAAAAAATCCCGTGGATAACTTTAAGGAAGAAAATCAACTGACTAAGCTGACTATGAATTACCTTGTTAATGTCCTAACAATCTGAACCTTTTTAAGCTGATCAGTCAAATACCTGGCATCAAATAAACCAGAATTAATCAAAACAACCGTAAATCACAGTCAGATATTGGCATCCGAATGATGTGGGTTTTGGCCATCCTGAGCATGCATCGGTTTGTTTACATACATCCAACAATTGGATCTAGTGCAGTCCACACACACTACGAATAAATTTACACAATAGTATCCCTCAAATGAGGAACAAGACATTAAGCATGTAGTTGGCCACAATAAGTTTGATTCCAAGATAGTCAAACTCATGGACAAAAATTAAAAGCTGTTTTAATCTACTTGACCCAATTTATTAATGAATATGACTGAAGCCGGTGATTTTTTCCAAATAGATACATAAAACTACAAAATCAGATATCTTTATAGTCACCAAGATTGGTACAGTTCCTGTATCAAGACCTCTTTATTTGCCCCTGTGATCTCGCGCCTGGATTTTTTTCCTAAAGATATATTCTCAGCTAGAAAAGGATTTCTGATTATAGTAAATCTGAACACCCCAAAAGCAATGCTCAATAATAAAGCAATTGTCTTCTATCTTAGATCATGAGTGTGATCTATATTCTTGGCTTCTTGCCTCTTGAAGATTGGGCATTCGTCCAGCTCCATAACCCCCTTACTAAAGCACCAAATTAGACTACAATACATTTGCACCTTTGCAGGTAGCCAGACCTAAGGCCAACTGTACTAAATGATGTCATTGGCCCTGCTCAACATTACTTAATCTAAAAGCACCGGTTTAATGGAAAGATTGAAACCCAGATTCCAGACTTACAATAAACAACATGTAGTAGGTGGTCTCTCCCTATCTGTTACAAATACAACAAAATAACTGGAACCCAAATCCCAAAAATGAGATCACCAACTGCTTAAGTTTTCCTAGAGAAGTTGTTCAAACAAAGATTGCAATACGAGAAGCTCGGATATGATCTTGTGCAGCCTAAATGTAGTTTTAGTGTCACTACGTCTAATAGAAGGATTATAAAGATAATGTTTTTTATCATTGCCATGCCTCACCCTCCTACCAAGAGGGCCAAGTTATATTAACTCTGCAATGAACTTGTTTCCCAAATATGAATACAACACTTTAACGTATAATTCGAAGCTATCTTACTTCCCTTCCAAATAGTGACATTCATAATCACTACCCTAAGTTGATCAAAAACAAATTACTGTTTCGAAGTCACACTCAGCTTGTTAATCCAAATTTCACACTATCTCTAAACACATTGATCATCAATTACAATCCAAATTCAACCAAAACAAACTCAAATCTCAATCGAATTAATGCAATCAAACCACAATTACACTCTAATTTCAACCTAGAACACAAAATCAAACACAATCAGAAAAGAAAAAAAAAGGGGGCAAACCTGAGTTCTTCCAAAGAGAATCGATCTCGTCTTTGCCAGAAAGATAACCACATGTTTGAATAAATTAGGGTTTCATGATCATCGATCTCGTCTCGTATCACACTCTCCCCCAAGACGAAATCGAAGGTTGGAGATTTGTAGGATTGAATCGAGAATTAAAATATTAGAAAAATAAAATAAGTGTTCGGTTTGTAAAATGGTGATTTAATTAAGAATACAGCTTTTGTGCAGCGTTAGCAATTTGTTTATTTATTTTTTAATCTAGATGTGCCATTTTAACTCTTTAATCTACAGGTGGCATTAAAACCACCGTAAAATTCATCCAGAGATTGTTTGGCAGTTACTCAGCTGTCCTACACGAATTTCATATTTGATTTTCTTGCAATTGCAAATGATGTTTGCTACAAGGCCGACATGAGAAAGAAGGCCATGAGTTCTAGCTCTCAAGTGTTGGATTCTTTTGGTTGAGTGGCGGGCCACGTTACTCCCAACACTTCTCTCTCTCAACCACCCTTGGATATCAAGCTGATATACCTATAGATGAATACGAACATGAAAAAAAAAAAAACTTGTTTTATTGATAGGTTGTTGTTCTCTGTTACAATATTGAACCCTTTTAGGTGTTAAATACTCTCTTCATATACCCTAACTTATATAGGGTTGTTAGGAGCCTAGTATGACACCCAACCCAGTTGGGTTCCCACCTAGGGCTGGACCCAACTCCTAATACTCATTTTTGAGGTGTTCCATACTAGGACGATTTGCCTCATTAAACCTCTGCCTAGCAAAATCATCTTGGCAAAAAATTGTGCAAGGAAATAGTACAATATTATGTCATGTATGGGTTATGGACGCGTATACGTTGCCTCATCAAAACCTCTAGTTAGTAAAACCTCATAGGATAAAAACTGTATTATCAGGAAAAAAGAGTATAACACACATGTGTCAACGTCAGAACGAGATTACTCCCCCTGATGTCGATCTCCCTAAGATAATAAATCATGAAAACTTCGCATGCTGATTTTGTGCACCAGTCTCTTGAACGTAGGATGTGCAAGAGCCTTCGATAATAGGTCAACTAAGTTATCTTATGAACAGACTTGAACGGCGTCAATCTCATTCGTCTTCTGCAACTCATGTATGTGGAAGAATTTGGGTAAAATGTGCTTTGTTTTGTCGCCTTTAATGAATCTGTCTTTGACTTGAATGATGTAAGTTGCGTTGTCTATATACACAGTCGTCTATTTATCTTGGATAGAACTTAGACCGTAACTTTCGTTAATGTGATTGATCATGGACCGCAATAAAAAATATTATTTATCAGCTTCATGAAGTACAAGAATCTCTGCGTGGTTCGTGAATGTAGCAACCATCGTCTGCTTCACCAATCTTCATGAAATTATTGTATTTCCATACAAAAACACATAACCCGATTGTAATAAGCCTTTATGTGGATCTGACAAGTATCCTGCATCGGTGTATCCTATAATTTCTCGTTTGTCATCTTTTGGATAGAACAGACCTTAGTTTTTTGTACCGATAAGATACCTTAGAATTTGCTAAATCCCATTACAGTGCCTTTGGGTAGGAGCATAATTATGGCAAGCTTAGCAGTTCACTACGAATGAGATGTCGGGTCTAGTACACCCTGTTAAGTATAACAAACCACTAACAACTTCAAGATATGGCATCTCAGGTCCTAAGAGTTTCTCCCCCCACGTCGGGAGGATGATAAATGTCCTTATTCACATCCAATGAACGGACATGCATAAGCGTATTGGCATTGTATGTCATATCCATATATACCAAAATGTTTTATGATCCTTTCAGTATACGTCGCCTGATGTATGATTATGCCACTTTCAATATGTTCGATATGCAAGCCGAGACAAAATTTGGTTTTCTCAAGGTCTTTCATTTCAAATTCCGTCTCAAGGTATTCGGCGGCTTTCGCGATCTCGCCGGAGTTTCAATGATATTCAAATCGTCTACGTATACTGTAATAATGACAAAACTAGCATTTATTTTCTTGATAAAAACGCATGGGCAAACAAGGCTAATTACAAAACCCTTGGCTTTCAAATATTCAGTCAACCGTTGGGCCACATGAACCCTGATTGTCTCAGATCATACAATGACTTATTCAATTTTATTATGTAGGTACCCCGTGTGCCGGACATTATCGCTTTCGGAAGCTTGAAGCCTTCGAGTAGCTTCATGTAGATATCATATCTAATTTCCCATATATATACACAGTAATTACATCCATAAGACGCATGTCAATCTCGTTCTCAGCGATTGACAGACTGATCAAGTAATAGAACGTTATAGCGTCCATGATAGGAGAGTAGGTTTTATCGTAATCGATATCAGGTCTTTGAGAAAAGCCCTGGGCAACTAGTCTTGCCTTGCACCTAACTATATTTCTTAGTTCATTATATTTCCGTACGAATACCCATTAATAACTGACAGGCTTGATGGCATCTTGCCTAGGGACTATTGGTCCAAACATTTTGCGTTTACCTAGTGAACTGAGTTCCACATTGATCGCAACCTCACACTCTAGCCAATTTGTACGACTTTTATATTCGTCTACAATGAGTGATTCTGGATTATCATCCTCGATGACGAGCGCAGCAACAAAAGTAAATACTTCATTGACTACTACTTCTGAACGATCCCACGTGGTACTATTAGATACAAAGTTAATTGAGATCTCTCGATTATCATTTACATGTGCCACGCCGGGATTATTTCTTAATGATTAACGTAGATACATAGCTACTATAACCCTGTCAATGGGAGGTTCCATCCCCGATGAATCGACTACACCATTAGTCTTTTCTTTTCTCGTAAGCTGTTTCTTAACCCCCGATTCAGCGTCCTTCTTTGCAGCGGGGCGTCATCTCGTGACGTACGGTTTGGATTCATTTGCGAGTTGCATACCAGTTCACTAAATATCCAGTCATACAGGTGCATTACTTACAAGTACATGCGCCTTGGTTACTTTAGCAGCATCGTTAAATGTATCAAGTAATTCATTAGCAATCTGTTTTAAGTATAGAATCCGTTGTACATCCTTGTCACCGTGGTTGGTAAGGGGATCTAGATGAGACAATGGTGGTGTTTTCCAAGTAATCTTGAAAATTTCCTCAGCATTGACTGCCATATCTCCCCCCCCCCCCCCCCCCGCAATGCTGGTAAAATTATCTCATCAAAGTAATAATTTGTGAATCTCGTAGTAAATACATTGTCGGTAGTGGGTTCCAAATATTGAATGATAGATGGTGAATCGTAACCCACATAGATACCAAGCCGACATTGGGGTCCCATCTTCGTACGTTGTGGTGACGCGATTGGGACTTGTACAGAACATCCAAATGTTCATAGATAGGCGACACTGGGCTTCGACCCAATTACTAGTTGTAATAGAAAATATTGATTATTAGCTGTTGGACGAATTATAATCAGGGCAGCAGCATACAAAATTACATGGCCCCCCGTGGTGGCTGGAAGCTGAGATCATAGTAACAGTGACCTAGTAATTAATTACAATCGCTTGATTTGATTCTCCGCCATCCCATTATGGGTATGGCTATGGGGTATTGAATGCTCGCCATCTATCCCATTAATGGTACAATAATCAACAAAAGCCTTTGAGGTAAACACGTCAGCGTCGTCAAATCTCAATGATTTGATCGAGTGATCTGGGAAATGAGCCCGCAATCAAATAATATGGGCAAACAACCGTGAAAACACCATATTCCTAGAAGAAAATAGGCAAACGTCTGACCATCTCGCATATGCGTCAATTAAGACCATATATTTAATAGACCACTATGTGAACGAATAGGTCCACATATATCTCTATGGATACGTTATAGAAAGGCTGGAGATTTCAACTCTACCTTGGTCTTACTAGGTTTGACTATAAGTTTTCCCTTAAAGCAGACGTTACACAAGCAATCTTACAAAACTTGAATTTTCTCTCTCGTGAGTGAGTGTTCAGATGTATTATTGATAATTTTCCTCATCATCTTTTGTCTAGGATGTCTAAAATGACCATGCCAAATTTTAAATGTTTTCCCTTGTAACGGAGAAAAATTAGTGATTGCATATGTTTTGATATGCCTGTAAGCAGTGGAATAAATCCCTAAGGCATACATTGGGCATCGTTTCAATATAAGTTCTTGACCATTAGGCGAATAGGTGATGCATATAATCATTCTTTTCATCATTTGATATTGTTTTTACTTGATAATCGTTATCATGTATGTCCCTAAAACTTAGTAAATTCTTGGGAGATTTACTAGCAAATAATGCGAACTTGATACTCAGTATCGTACCGTTAAGGAGTAATAACGTGGCGCTCCTCGAGCCCTTTATGATACTGGCTAACCCAATAGCAGTTTGAATGTCCCCGACATACGCAGTCAAGTTTAAAAAATACTATTTATCTCGAAGGATCGAGTGCGTGGTACCACGGTCAATAAGACATGTGTCACAAATCATCTTATTATCAATTAATGCTCTATAGACAGAAAGATTCATGAACTACCTGTATATATAGTAGATTAAGAACTATTTATGCAACAAATTAACTACTACCCCAAGCAATAATTTGAATAATCCTAATTATAACAAAAGTAAAATCGAATAGATGAATACTGAGTGTGTGTCACGAGCACTTTGGTAAACATAAATGATCTATTCCCAACATAATCAAAAAGGTACTAGAAAAGTAAATTGAGTCTTTGCAACTGAAAAAAAGAAATTACTAGTACTCTCTACTGTGACATCACACATCTTCTGAGATATTATTATTAATTACTCCGTATGTTGATTCATGCCGACATAAGTATCACCGAAGAAGCTAGCCGCTGCAAACTCCAGTCATGGAAGTTATGTAAGTGGTGATGTGGTTAGCCTATACTTTGTTAACTTTGGGCACCCTCGGTGTCTTGCAGTCTCGTACCTAATCTCTAGCTGTACCACATCTCAATCAATGAGATTCGTGATCTGCCTTTTTGATATTCTTTAATTTTTGTGGTTTACCAACATTTTTAAACCTATTACTCTTCTGAGGGCCCAGGAATCCCCAACTCCCGCCTTCAATCGCATATCCACTTCTAGAACCCTTTTCCTGGTTGTCTTGGTTATTATATGAGATTTTCTGTGCAACAAATGTCCTTCTCCTAGGGGGATACCTCTCATTTTTCTTAAAAATAAATTTACCCTTTTGTTCATCAGTGAGCAAAAGTTGGATCAGATCTGCATAACTCCTGAATTTTAATTTCGCATACTGGTCCCTGAGAGTAACTTGTAAATATGGAAATTTGGAAAGAGTCTTGTGCAACATCTCTCCCTTGAAAACATAATCATTACTAAGCCTCATCGTTGACATGATTTTTTGGATTGCTGAGTTATAGTCAGCCACAGTCTTAAAGTCACAGAACCTAAAGTTGTTACAACAGTTACAGTTCTTAAGCTTCCTTAGGATGTGTTGGAGACCAAAACATAGCTCTAAGCATCTCCATAACTTATATAGATCTCTGCAACATAGGTGCTCAAACGTCAGCTTTGATTGAAGGTGGGTATGCATAACCAACATGGCCAAATGTCTTGAGTAGTTCAGAGACAATGTTATCTGCAACAATTGATTGTGAAATATTTATTGTTTTAAGATGGAGATTGATGTCTGTACACCATGAGAGGTAGTTGGAACCATCTAGCAGTAATGGTTCGTAATCAACGTAATATGGTCTTGCAGACATGTGTTATACAAAATGTAAATCGTAATTAGTAAAAAAAATTGATACAAATTTTAAATGCATTATAGACAGATCATTGTACTTAAAATAACATAAAATAAATGATTCCTAATTATGTTATAGTTGAGCCTTGTTCATATTCTAATACTCATGAATTTTTTTTCAAATGATTAAATCCCAACTTTACTTCGTAAAATGATGATCTTAATCTTAGATATGCGTTTTAATAGAATATTAGCCAATATCGTTATTCAAAACCACTAGATATGCGTATTTCTTATTCTGACAACTAGGATGTTCGAATCCTTAAAGTTTTATAAGGTCTAGCCAAATGATCTTATTTGCTACAAATATGAGGGGTATTAAATATTTAAATGACAAGTGATCCCACCCTAAAGTTTATTGAGTTCACAAGATAGGTAGATTAGTTTTGTCTTTGAACTAACATTCTATGGTACTATAGATTGTTATTAGTGCTTATATACATCTAAATGTTATCAAGTAACATCTAATTGCACCTAGAAATATAAAATTGGCTCCTCAGACACCGAGTTTTTAATAAACAAGACTAAGTCAGTTCCCAATTGATCTTTAATTATTGTTCTTAGTATTTAACCGTGATTTAGATATGACTCTCAGCCGTATTCTAAATTAGTCTTGGTTTTTGTATTACCTATGATCCCTGGTCAGGATAATTAGTATACTAGAGGCATATCATTCATATCCAATAAATTTTCGTAATATACTTAAGTTGGTATTTATCTCACTACAACAAAAAAAATTTTATTAGGGATCAGCTAAAATTTGTCTCAAATAAATAAATATTTGAGACGGTTTTGAATCAGTCTCTTATATTTTAGTTTATGAGATGTAAATAATTAATCATCCCTAATTGTATAATTTTAGGGATTGCTGGATTTGGTCGTCCATAATTGTATAAATTTAGGGACTATTGGATTTGGCAATCCCTAATTGTATAAGATTAGGGACTACTGAACCTAGTCGTCCCTAATAGTTTAAGTTTATGGGCGAAAAAATACCACGAAAACAAAAAATCCTAATTTTAACTCTCCTCTTCCCTATATTAAAAATTAGGGTTTCTTATAACTCAATCCTAATCTTCTCTCTCTCTCTCTCTTCCCCTACTGAAGATTAAATCTTCGAGGTTAGCTATGAAAACATTTCTATCTTAAATTATTCTCTCTTCAATCTCAGAGGTTTTTTTCATTTTTTTCTTTTTCATTAATGGCAAAAGACCCAATTCGTGTTTTCATTACAGAAGTAGCAGATTCGATTTTGGAATTTTATTGGGTGATTGAAGTGCCACAAACTCAATTGTACCCTAGACATTGCTTATCAAGGTACAAAGATGGGGTGGGGTGAAAGAAATAGGTGTGAGTTTGAGATATATGATGGAGTTTGGGTTTAAACCAAATGAGAGGAATTTACTTATTTCATCTCAGTTTCTTCATAAGGAACTGTTGGTTTTTTCAAAAAACTCCTTGGGTTTGGGCTCACCTTTAAGATTCTCCTATGGGCTTGGGTTTGTTCTTGACTTGGTCTTTACTCTCCAAAAGGCTAGTATTGAAGACCTAATCTTTGGGCTTTAAAATGCATATACGTTATGGATAAAGCTTTAAAACGCATGTACGTTATGTACAAAGCCGTTGCACAACTCCTCTATATATATCCTTTGGAACACCACTTTTATAAATACATCACAAAACATCTTTCTCTCTAAGCACTATTCATATCTCTCTCCCAACTTGATATTACGATTTACCTTGAGGTGTTACCATCTTTTACTTAGACTTCTCGGTGTGAAGCTACAATATACTTGCTCGTTATATCCTGGGAGAGTAGTCGAGTTACGTCGAGATACTTTTTAAATAGAGTGCGACCCACGCCTCGAGCACTAATCATCTTGTTACTTTTTCATATCAATCGTTGATGCTATTACTATTGTTTAGAACTCGGTGTTGCTGTCACGAAGCTTAATTTTGCTGTCAAGTTCGAGTTTATTGTCACTGTTCCTATTCGAAACTGTTACTGTTACAGTTCAAAATTGTTGTTGTTGTTAAAAGATCGAATCTTTTGTTACTTACCTGAGCTCGAATATCTTTGTTGCTTCAACCTAAAATTTGTGGTTTTGAAATTGTTGTTTTACGAAACTGTCTAAACCGAAGTTATTGTAGCTGTTGATGTTTAAATTATTGTAGCTGTTACTGTTCGAAGTTACTGTAGCTATTACTATCTGAAGTTACTGTAGATGTTACTGTTTGAAGGTATTATAGCTGTTACTGTTCGAAGTTACTGTAGTTGTTGCTGTTCTGAATTACTAAACGGAAAAAGAAAAGGGGAAAGCAAATTACAGGTTCCTTTCAATTTTATTCTACAATTTTAAAGAGGATCTATTTCCTGTAATATGGTTCTTACCTCAGAAGTGCTGAAGTTTGATTCCAACAAACCCTCTAAGTTTGATGGTCTCAACTTCAAGAGGTAGAAGAACAAAATGTTTTTTTATCTCACACTTAAGGAAGTGGCTTATGTTATATAACACGAATGTTCAATTGAACCTCCCATTCCTGTACCTGCGGTAGACCCTGACCTAATTACAAATGAATTTGACAAAACCTTAGAATCAATCTTGAACTGGACTGGGGCTGACTTCAAATATCGTAATTTTATCTTGAACGGTTTAGTAGACGAACTGTGCGATTACTATCTACAGTCTAAAACTGCAAAAACCATTTGGGAAGCATTACAGAGGAAGTATGATACGAAAGAGGCATACTCTAAAAAGATTGCCGTAAGCCAATATCTCAAGTTCACTATGGTCGACGATAAGTCGGTAATTACCCAATCACATGAGTTGCAACGAATTGCGCATGAGATCGTGTTCGAAAGGATACCTCTTGATGAACAATTTCAGGTTGCCGTGATGATTGATAAATTACCGCCTAATTGGAAAGACTATAAAAATATCCTACGACACAAGTCAAAGGAACTTACCATAAAGAACTTGATTACTCGTCTTAGTGTTGATGAATAATCTAAAAAACAAGACCTGAAATAGGAAATCCTTTTGGTTCAAGCTAAAGGGAAGGTCCATCCGAAACTTAAAGGGAAACCTTTCAAGGCTAAAAATGGTGGTAATTGGAACAACCGTCCTAACGGTGGTAATCCAAATAGCCGTCAGAAATATGGACACCAGAATCTTAATAAGGGAAAGAACCAAATGGCCTCACCATATAACGGAACAGTTCTATCATGTGCTTCAACTGTAACAAGCCTGGACACATATCTAAAAACTGCCGAAACCGCAGACCTGTTGCTCAGGCTAACATTAACGAAGAACCCTTAGTGGCTATGATCACAGAGATCAACATGGTCGGTGGAACCGACGGGTGGTGGGCTGATTCGGGATCTTCTAGGCATGTATGCTATGAACGCAATTGGTTCAAGACCTACAAGAAGACTGAATACCAGAAGGTGCTACTTAAGGATTCCCATTGTACCAAAATGCTAGACACTGGAGATGTTGAACTGGTATTTACCTCTGGAAGGATAGTGACTCTGAAGGATGTGATGCACACTCCCGAAATGAGGAAATTTTTTTTGGCTATCTTCTCAACAAGGCATGATTTCAGCAGACCATTGGGTCTGATCAGTACATTTTGACTAAGGGTGGGGGTTTTGTGGGAAAGGGCTTTGCTTGTAATGGAATATTCAAATTGAGTATTGAAATGATTAAATCTGCTTCTGCTTACTTATTATCTTATTTTAATATTTGGCACTCTAGACTATGTCATGTTAACAAGAAGCTAGTACACAATATGAGTAAACTAGGTATGATCCTTAAAGTAGATTTAAACGATTTTGATAAATGTCAATCTTGTAGTCAAGCTAAGATTACTAAAACCTCACATAAAAGTGTTGTAAGGGAATCACAACTTTTAGATTTAGTATACTCTGACATTTGCGAAATGGACGGTACATTAACTCAAAATAGTAAACGATATTTTATAACTTTTATAGATGAGCACTCAAACTATACTCAGGTTTACCTAACGCGTCACAAAAGTGAAGCTATAGATATGTTTATGACATATGTAATAGAGGCGAAAAATCAGTTTGATAGACACATTAAAAGATTTCGTAGTGATAGAGGCACAGAGTATGATTCACATGAATTTCAAAACTTGTATGAATCCTTAGGGATTATACATGAAACTACTACTCCTTACTCTCCAGAATCTAACGGTAAAGCTGAACGCAAAAATAGAACGTATACTGAGTTAATAGTTGTTATTTTACTTAGTTCTAGATCACCCAAGTCTTTATGGGGTGAAGCCTTATTATATGTTTGTCATATTTTAAGCCGTATTCCTCATATCACATCTGAATTATCACCTTATGAAATTTGGAGAAAAAGAAAACCTAATGTTAGTTATTTTAAGGTTTGGGGTTGTTTAGCCTATGTTCGTAAACCTGATCCTAAACGGATAAAACTAGCTACTATAACTTTAGAATATGTTTTCATTGGTTATGCTATTAATAGTAAGGCTTACAGGTTTCTTGATATTAAAAATAATGTAATAATTGAATTACTAGATGCTGATTTCTATGAGGACAAATTTCTCTACTTACTGAGGGACAGTGGGGGTAGCAGTGGGGGTTCTCAACCTTCTACGTTTTCGACCCCTAATGTACCTCAAGTAAACGTTCATAGAGCTGTTGATTCTCATGATACAGACCCAGAACTTCGTAGAGGTAAACGTTTAAAGATTGCTAAGGATTTTGGTAATGATTATGTTGTACATATCTTAGAATTTGACCCCAATACTATCAGGGAAGCGTTAACCTCAAGTGACGCTTATTTATGGCAAGAGGCCATTGATGATGAAATGAATTCTCTTACTACAAATGAAACTTGGGATTTAGTTGACATACCTCTTGGTAGTCATTCTATTGGGTGTAAATGGATATTAAAGAGAAAACTTAAACCAGATGGTACTATAGATAAATATAAGGCAAAACTTATAGCAACGGGATATGCGCAAAAGGAAAATATTGATTTCTTCGACACATATTCCCCAGTTACTCGTGTGACAACCATTAGAGTATTATTGACCGTTGTTGCTGTGCACGATTTGATTATTCATCAAATGGATGTAAAAACTATTTTTTTAAATGGAGAACTTGAAGAGGAATTATATATGGATCAGCCTGAAGGCTTTGTGATACCTGGTGAGGAACACAAAGTCTGCAAGCTGAACAAGACCTTATATGGTCTAAAGCAAGTTCCAAAACAGTGGCACGACAGGATCGACCAATTACTTATTTCAAATGGTTTTAAGATTAACGTTGTTGATAAATGCTTATATTATAAAGTATCTGGTGAAAGTTGTATTATGATATGTTTATACGTTGATGATCTACTTATTTTTGGTTCTAATTACTATTATGGTAAGAAGTTAGCGATACGTCGCAAGCACAATACGATGAGAGGTGACCTCACATCTAGTACTATTACAGTGGACTTTGTAAGATCGGAAAATAACTTGGCAAATCCTTTGACGAAAGGACTATCTTGTGACAAAGTGTGAAGCACATCTTTAGGGATGGGGCTAAAGCCTGTTATAGAATCACAAGTACTGGGAACCCAAACCTAAATGACTAGAAATCCCAAGAAATAAGTTTAATGGGAAAAAAAAATCACTATGATATAGAATCATGCAAATAAGGAGCTTGCCACTCCAGAGTTCATCTCGCTGTACATAAATGTAAATGTAAATATGCATGATATCTTGAAGCGAATGCAAGGCTGAGTTTTCTTAAACTCTTAATGAGTTCTATATCTCATTCTTTGAATGGGGTGTCTAGCTTCAAGAACACTCTGCATAGACTCACCAAGGTGATTGTGGAAGTGTGGCTGCTTCCTATGAGAAATTAAGTTAAATTCTTTAAAGCCTTCACCTATATTGAGATTAAGCACATGGCCGAAATGTGCTAGCATTTAGGAATTACACCTGGTAGGGTTGTATGTGGTTTTCCTCACATTATAAAAGCGAATAATGAGTTCAAGACTCTGATCACTTATTATTTTTATACGTTGAAGATTGTCCACTACGTAAAGGTTCAAGTCTAAGGACACTTTTACTTATGTACATCTCTATATATCGAAACCGTTATCTCGTTTCTTTTCTCCTTTAGAAAGTTTTTAAAAAGTAGGGGATTGTTGGTTTTTTCAAAAAACTTCTTGGGCTTGGGCTCACCTTTAAGATTCTCCTATGGGCTTAGGTTTGTTATTGACTTGGTCTTTACTCTCCAAACGACTAGTATTGAAGACCTGATCTTTGGGCTTTAAAACGCATATACGTTATGGATAAAGCTTTAAAACGCATGTACGTTATGTACAAAGCCGTTGCACAACTCCTATATATATATCCTTTGGAACACCACTTTTTTAAATACATCACAGAACTTCTTTCTCTCTGAGCACTATTCATCTCTCTCTCCCAACTTGATATTACGATTTACCTTGAGGTGCTACCATCGTTTATGTAGACTTCCCGGTGTGAAGCTACAGTATACTTGCTCGTTGTATCCTGGGAGAGTAGTCGAGTTATGTCGAGATACTCTTTAAAGAGAGTGCGACCCACGCCTCAAGCACTAATCATCTTGTTACCTTTTCAGATCAATTGTTGATACTATTACTATTGTTCAGAACTCGGTGTTGCTGTCACGAAGCTTAATTCTGTTGCGAAGTTCGAGTTTGTTGTCACTGTTCCTATTCGAAACTATTACTTTCGAAATTATTGTTGCTGTTAAAAGATAGAATTTGTTGTTACTTACCTGAGCTCGAATATCTTGGTTGCTTCGACCTAACATTTGTGGTTTCGAAATTGCTGTTTTACGAAACTGTCCGAACCGAAGTTACTGTAGCTGTTACTGTTCGAAGGAACTGTAGTAACGATGTTAATGTTCGAAGTTACTGTAGCTGTTGATGTTCTGAATTACTAAACGGGAAAAAAAAAGGGGAAAGCTAATTACGGGTTCCTTTCAATTTTATTTTACAGGAACTTGCTATTTGGATTGCAAGGAGAGTTATTGAGCTTGAGGATTTGCCTCATGGCTTGTCTGACGAACCTGTTGTTTTGAAGGTATGTGTAATTGGGTTGTGATTGTTTTATTTTTTTATTTGTGTTTTTTGGGTGATGATATAAAATGGAATTTGATTGTTTGAGCATATTATGTGAATTTTGTGTTTGGGGTTGTATTTTTTGGTTGATTATGCAAATGGGGTTTGATTGTTTGAGCATATTATGTAAATGTGATACTTGGGTCATGTTAAATTTATATTTGGGTCAGTATTTTTTGGTTGATTCTGAAATGGAGTTTAATTGTTTGAGTATATTATGTGAATTTTGTATTTTGTGTCTGTATTTTATGCAAATGGAATTTGATTGTTTGAGCTTGTTATGTGAATTTGGTATTTGGATCATGATTAGTTTTTATTTATTTATCTTATTTTGTTTTGTTGTTTGTATTAGTTGATTGATTCTGCAATATGGGGTTTGATTTTTTGAGCATATATTATATGAATTTGGTATCTGGGTTAGATATTTGTTCTCTTACTTTTTAGTTATATAGAATTTCATTAAAGCAAGGGATTTTCGGTTATGGGTATGGTTTCTTATTTCTTTGAGGATTATTATACTAGGTTGGTATATCTAGAGGATTGGCACTACAACAATTATGGGTTTTCACGTCATTTATCAATACATGTGATCCTCAAAACCTACATCATTTATCAGACATGTGATCCTCAAATGCATTTCGTATAAACTGGAAAGTTCTTATGTATAATCCCAAGGCTCCCAATGTTTTTGTAGGCCTTCTTCAAAGTAACCCCAGAAGAAATCAGCAAACATCTTTCAAGCTAAGAATTACAGTTAGTAGGTACATCTAGACATGCTAGATGTAGCTACCTAGAAAGTAATCTCCCCTTCCATCCTTCAATTTTACTTTGCAATTAATGAAGTTAAGGTTCAAATTTAGAGACTAATACTCTGCCATAACAATTAAATAAAAGCCAAAACAGCGTAATAAGTTTATAACAAGTAACTAAAAACAGTCTTGAATGTTAATCAAAAGGCATAAATGCGCACAAAAATGTCCGTACTCCAAAATTCAAAACAAACATATTGATATTGCCAAACTGTTTGTTAGAAACCTTCACGAAAACTTTGAAGGGATCAAAATCCAAAAATGAATGAAATTGTGTTTACTTACTTGAGTCAGGAAAAAATGGGAATTTAGAGGAGAAGCCAAAAATGTTGAGGCTCTTCTTAATGTTTTACATACTTAAATCAGACCTAGAGGGCCATTTTCACCATATATTAATGTAACACGGTGCAACTTAGGTAAAGAAAAAAGTGAAAGTATGGATTTTGGTTGAAATTACCCATATCCCGATTCATTCTCATGATTTTACATGCGAATAAGAAGCTTAAGCCTCACTTCTCGTTGACCCTTCGAGCGCGGCGACTACAAAGGTAATAATATCCTGAGCTAAGGGCGTAAGAGGGGTGGGGGGGCACTCGATCAGAGTTTCATTTCTGAAACCCTGTTGAAGCAAGGATTCCTGCAAAACTTTGAGATGTTATCAATGGTAAAAGGACTAATCTCATGGAGTTATCTCTAAGTATTAGGTGGTAGGAAGTCCTAGATTTAAGTAATGGCTGCATCTACAGAGTGCAGTATCCTAATTAATAGGTAAGAAATGAATTAAATAAGCAGATGCATATCCTTAGATGTAGGCAGATCATACATGTTATAGGGCCCTGGCCAATTTACTAAGCGATCTGTTTTTCGTGTAATACATTGCATTTGCTAATCGAGTTAGAATTTGATTCTTGGATGGATAATTCCCACATCATATACTAAAAAAATATAAATTAATCCTGCATCATAGTTGAAGAAACATTTGTTTGTTGCCTAAGCTCTGACCTTAATTCAGTTACAAATAAGTGCTACTTTTGTCTCGTCTAATGTTATCTTGTTGCAGCCTCTGGCTGACATGCTGTTGTTCCAGTTTCTAGGGACGTTCTTAAGGTAGATTTTTCTCCTCGTAATACAGTATACAAAGGTTAGCTTATTATACTTGAAGGGCTGTAGTGTCATGATACTTTAAAAATTTCTTTCATGCACCAACCAGACTTAAGCTCTTAACACCTTTAAGTTTTGCTTTCCAGATACCATGAATTGGAACCTTCTAAAAGAATCCTTTCTCAACCTGCTTCTGGTATCCTTTTAATCTCAGAAGCTATTAAGTACTAGATTGACATCTTCTTTAGGATGACTAGTTTCTAAGAAATAGAAATGATGCAACATTTATCATCTCATTTCACCTGAGGCCTTTGGTTTCTACCATCCTTCAAAGGAATCATTAGTTTGCTTAGCTTTTTTTGGCGTGTCCAAGAAAGTGTTTTTATCACTTATGCTAATTTTACTTGCAGGGGTCAAGACGGATTAGCTTCAAGGGCTTAATGAAAGAATGCCTGGCAATCATATCTCCTGATCTGGAAGAAACAGAGAGGCTGTCTAATGATTATTGTGATTTTTCTTTGTCTTATGTGCTTTGAAAGAAATATAAAAACTGACTTATATGGTTGTGAACAAGCTTTTAACACTGGTGAGCTTCATCCGATTTTCCTATTTAAGGTTTTTTATTTGATCTACTACTAACCGTTCTTTTGTTGAACTTTGTAGATTATATAGCTTGATATGTCAAAAAAACAAGCTGATATGCAGGATTTTACTGCAAGAGCATATGGTGTGAGGTAATGTACATGTTAGTGCTTGCTTAGATAAAGTTATTTTGGTAGCCTACAGTGACAGTCAGTAATCACTAAGATGTCAATTCATTTGCACAGAACCCCTCTACTAGAGATCATTCTAGATGAATTTACGTATAATAAATACCGTCTCTCCCCATTCCTCCAGGTTGTAATACAACTGTCTTGATCTCTCATTTGTCATATTATTATTCTTGCTATTCTTTATTTGAAAGCTTCCAATGTATCGATCGTTTTTACATGTCAAGAATTGGGGTTCGAATGCTCATTGGTAAAATTTCCTCTCTTATTGCAAACTATTACTCACATCTTGTACCTTCAAGTTTGAAGATGCTCAAAGTATTTTTATTTACGATAAACTATGTCAACTTCGATGACTAAGCATTTTTTTTCTATCTCAGGGCAGCATGTGGCTTTACATGATCCCAATCCACAACCTGATTGCATTGGTTATATACATACTAAAATGTCCCCTGCGGATGTAGCAAGGAACGGAAGCGAGGATGCCCGCTGTATTTGCTTACGGGAGTATGGTAGTGCACCATAAATTAATACCTACGGGGACCCAGTTTCACATTCCCGTAAGTTTTTTTGTCCTAGTTGGTGGTCGGGTTCACTATATTGATTCTTTCATGCATGTTTTATTCAGATGCCACCGAGTTTTGATGAAAGAATATTTGTAGTTTGACTGTGTTTCGTATCCCCTTGCTTAAATTTATAATAGGTATGTTCCAACACATTTGCACCTTATGGATTTTGAGCTGGTAAAGAACTCCTTGCGTGCAGTCCAAGAGCGGTATATGGACTCTGACAAAGTTTTACCTCCAGTTAGAATAATAGTTGTTGATGGCATAGAGGATGTGACTATAAAGGTATTTGTCAAGCGTTTTTAAAGCTATATGCCATTAAGTAAAGTTATACTCGGGATATATGTGATAAATAATGCCAATCATCCGTACTTCAGTTAGTGGTTTTTCACCTCTGCTATAAATGTTGAAGAATGAAGATTCTACTCGCTAGTACCCACCCATAAACACGGACACACACACATCTAATATGTATTAGTTTGTGTATATGTATGTAATTTGCATATAGTTAGGCCTATGGTTATGATAGAATTTGGGGAATTCTTCTTTGGATATAAGAGCCTTATTTTCATCCTAATTTGGACAGAAACTCCTATTTATAAAGTGATTTTTATGCTTATTTGTGCTGAACATGATCTCCTCAACATGGGGAACATTCTCAATTCTTTGTTTAGATGTGACGCGTTTACATGAGGAACATCCTCAATATGGGTTTAGATGTGACGTGTCATGTGATTTTTTTTATTTTCAGTTTCACAATGTGTACTTCATTGTTTTATTATCTTTTGGTTTATAATTATTTTTATGTGTTGTGGTTTAGGTTGTAACAATTTTTGTTTTTTTTTGTTTTAAGTAGTTTCTTAATAATTATGGGAGCAATACAAACAAGTGTTTGCTATACGTAGATATATTGTTTGTGTGTCAATGGTTTCATGTTTAGTGCGTAAGAGGTTGGATAATTAATTTGAATGCTCAAGTTGTATTTAGTGATTGAACAATAATTTTTAATGTTCTAGGTAGATTGAGACCTTATTTATTTATATGAAATTGGTGTTTGTGGAACCTTGTAAATACATTTTTCTATCTTTTAAATTAACTTGTGGTTGATGAATGATTTGTATTATCTAACAGGGGCGTAATTCAAATTGTAAAAATGTTATATTTAGCATTACCTTCTTTATGGACGATTTATTCTGTCTCTATTAATATTGGTGTCATATTTTTAGAAACAAACAAATTAGTCTGAAATGTTGTGTATTAGAGACAGAATAATATGTCCCCAATAATATTGGCATTGGCGGGATAATTTGACGCCATACTTTTAGAGACAAACAAATTCGTCTGAAATGTTGTGTATTAGAGACAAAAAAATATCCGTCCCCAATAATATTGGCGTTGGCGGGAAAATTTGGGCGCCATACTTTTAGAGACAAACAAATTTGTCTATAATATTATGTATTAGGGACGGTTGTACTCTGTCCCCAAACGAGTTGAAAAACAAAGACCTTTAGAAACTGATTTTTTGTTTCTCTAAAGCCGTCCTTTATAGTATTAGAAACGGATGTGTTCGTCCCTAATGTATTTGGGACACCACCATAAAGGGACAACATTTTACCGTCACTAATAGCTGTAGGGACATATTAGTAGCCTTTTGGGATTTTTTTTACCATCCCTAAATGTAGTTTTTCTTGTAGTGTCTATATTTTTATATCACATATAAGTAAGTCAGTTTTCCTATATAAGGTACCCGTTCCAAAACAAAAAAATAAATATTAAAAATTAAAAATGGGTCCCCCCAGGGTAGGTCTAGTCAATATGAATTTTTAAATTTTTTTTGACTAAATTTAGCTAAAAATTGGGCTTTTAAAGCCAATTTTAGTGTCTGGACTGGCCTGAACTGGTTTGACTTGGTCTGGGTCAAGGCCTGGAACGGGTTGACCAGTCTGGACCGGTTTGACTCGGGTCAAATTGGCTGACACGTGTTACTGCTACAGTGACACGTGTGGGTCCCACTGCCATGTCAGCGCATGTGGATCCCACCTGCCACGTGTCACTGTGGGCTCAATTCCCTGTCACATAACCGAACCTGATTCGGTCTGATTTTGGTTGATCAGGTCTTAACCTAGATGACGTCAGCAACACATTAAAAAAACAAAAAACTTTAAAGGCTTGGTGACGTCACCCTGACCTAATTTGCCGCCAAACTTGGGTTTTTGGCCGTGAACTGCCCATGTTCAATGTTAATTTCCCAACGACAAGGACCTCTCCCGATGGAGTGTGATATATGAGCGTGATGATTATAGAGTAGGCTATGCAACAAAATTACAAATGTATTAATCTGATCACTAAAATAGACCCTATTTTAGTTTAAAAGTAGTCATTTGCAAAAGTGAAAAAACACTAAAAATAGGTCTAAAAGTTCTAAAAAAAAGAAGATTAATCCATAAACTCAGATCTACATATCTTATAAGTTAGATCATGCAATTAATACTCAAAAATTAAATTTACAAAAAATAGTACATTTTCGCAACGCAAAAAAATCCGGAAAAACGTTCATTAGAGAGTTTTTTTCGTCATTTTGATCTACCTAGCTCTTCACAATGCTGATAACGTGTTGGATATCAAGCTAATCTACTTAAGCAATCATATACAATAGGTAAATATTGAACATGAGAGAAAAGAGAAAGCTTGTTTTATTGATAGGTTGTTGCTCTATGTTACAATACTGAACTCTTTTTAGTGTTAAATACTCTCTAAAACTCTCCCCATAAGCCCTAGCTTATATGGGATTGTTAGGATCCCAGTAGGACACCCCAACCCAGTTGGGTTCCTACCTAGGGCCGGATCCAACTACAATTTCAAGTACACAATCAAATATGATTTCCTCAAACAATAATTGAAGATTTGTATTTGTATATTTTTTAAGAATTATAAACAACCAATTAAGCAAAAATAAATGGTTGTGCTGTAATTTTCTACAAAGAAGAGTTTAAAAGAGAAAGAGGAGAAAGAAAGAAGAGAGATAAAAAAGTGTCAAAGCAGCTACGTGGCGTCCAACTCATCCGACCTCAAAAGGTCGGCCTCGTAGATCAGAACTCTAATTAAAAAAGATATTCATGTTGTTTAGTCTTCATTGTAATCCTTTTCTCTGAACTTCTTACCATTAGGGCGTCTTTAGCCCTTTGGGGCCTTAGGCAAACTCCAAAAAATGAGCATTTTCCTTGTATTATACCTATTTTTTGTTTGCCATACATATATTAATGTAGGAAAATAAAATCGATATTGACCTCTAAATTTATATTATCCCTCAATAAATAGGCTAATAAGTTACATATAGTAGACACCATTGTAGTTTATTAACCGTTAAGAAACCGAACAAATTACATATAATTTTATATACTGCAAATTTTCTAACCTAATCCTCCATTCCTTATCAAACTGAATATAACGAAGCCATCATTTTTATGGAAAATGTTTGTATGTGCATACTCATTTATAAATTTAGATTTTGAGTGTTGAGGCATGCAAATATTTTCAGTGTGAGATGAAATGCAATCAACACAAAAAAGTCAAAATATGCCTCGTACTTCAAAAATTAAGATATTGTTGAGATCGAGAATCAAATCTACAACTTCCAAATGTAACAAAATATTTCAAACCACTCAACCTAGGGCTACTTGTTAATTAAAATACTACAATTTATTTTATTGATATTTTTTTTTTTCATCAGGCTTTCGGCATCAAATTTTTTTTGGGACTTCATTATTTCGGAGACCTTGGGTGACAGCCTAAGTTACTTGCTTTAGTTCAAGAATCAAGCAGCATTGATTATGATGGAAACCAAGTAAGTTTGTTGTTATAGCCATGACCAAAAACATTTTTAAACCCTTTTTTTGTTGTGATGATCAAAACAATCCCAACTTGGTTTTGGATAATAAACTCTCAACATTTACCACAACATCATGTACTTCATACACTTGGATCCCTAATTTGAATGATTTCAGCATTGAAGAACTCACTGGTGAGAGTTGAACCATGAAGCATAATGTTTCGTTGCAATGAAAGAGAAAAAAGTTGAGACTAGTAAAACCTCTTAATGCTGCAAACATCACCCAGTTTCAACAAATGTTTGTGTTTCTGTAAAAGAATAGATGTCATACAAAGAACATATTGTGGTTGTTCCCATTTATGCAATTGAGAGAGATGGAACACATAGAATATCAAGGTCTACCCATTTACGAGAGACTCTCTCTCTTTTCTTGTTGAAGTTTTTCATGAGGAAAGTTCTAATTGACGGCACTATACATCAATAGCATTCATGATTTTAGTTACTACGACCAAGGTGTTTGAACCAGCAGATACCACCAGTTTCAGGGAAAGTGGTGGTATTGTAGAAAGCAAAGGCAAACTCACTCACTCCAAATCTTCAACGGAGACCCCAGATTCTAATTTCCTTCAGTCGCACTTACCAAACTCAAATCTCTCTTTCTCACCTATCTTTGTTTATTGTTGCTTTTGACCTAATTCCTCTCTCTCTCTCTCATTTTAGTATATGCAGCAAGAGACAGTAACTTGATAGAAGCAAATATGTTATTATAGGCAATCCAGGTCCAGACAGTACCTTGATAGAAGGACCTCCTTATGTACAATTGCACCACTAGGTTGTTAGTGGTGATTGGTTCAGGTGGGGATATTACAATATTGATGTAATAGGGGCTTGACCCCAACTGTTTAGGGTTCGAGGACGATGTATCATTCGTTTGGGCTCCTCAAAATGTAACTTATAAGTAGTTCACTACATGTGTCCGGTGTAAACTTATAACTCAACACTTAAAGAGTACAAAATAAATATCCTGAAAGTTATTACACCCCAAAAAGTTGGCTATAATTCCCGTTATTAAACGAATAAAAATGTCCGCCTAGCATAAGCCCCTTCCCCGTATAGTAATAAGACTTGCAAAGGTTAATATGGCATTATAAAAAAAAAGAAAAAATTTAACAGAGAAAAATGAGTCAAGTGGAGTAACAAGGAATTGCGGGTTAGGTGGTGTGAGATTAGAGTTGTATACGATGGGCGCTTATATTAGGCGAACTCCGAATATAACTTGCAAAAAACAAAACGTAAGGTTTAGATTCGAATCTTTTCGACACGCGCGCGGTAAAAAAAACTCCTCTATATGACTATAAGTACCTCCAAATCTCAGTTGCTCTGTGTTTCTCACAAAAGAGAGATTTTGAGAGAGATGTGTTTGGTGTTTGTGTGTGATCAACAAGAGGTGGTGTTGCGTACTCAGCCTGCACCAGGAGCATGTCCTTACTGTGGAGGAAAAGTCGAGGCCATGGATGTAGAGAGCCAATTGAGGCTCTGTTTTCTACCACTCTGTTTCACCAACAAGAGGAAGTTCTACTGTACTTTGTGTTCTAGGCGTTTGGTTGTGTACCCATCGCGTTGAAGTCGAAGACGAATCTAATCAACCATGAATGATAAGCAAAACTTCGTCTCCCCCACTAGGGGTTTTGTATTTAGTGAGGCTTTCTTGTTTTTGGGTTTGTTGTTGTTGTAGAAGTTGGTGGTTTTGGATTAATTTTGTTCTTTGTTCATCCTTTATGCATGAATAAACCTATGCTATGTTTTTTATTTTTCTCTTGTAAATGCTAATGCCCTGTTTGGTTTGCCGTTTAGTTAATTAAAGAGCGTAAGAATGCAATTGAGAATGATGCCTGAAATAGGAGTACCAAGCAGGGCTTCAGTTTGGTTCGCTGCAAATAAGATGCAATGCAAAGTCAGTCTTATGCATTCGTCTCTGATTTAGTAATCAGGAAGGGGTGCCGTTTGTCCTTGTTTTCAACCAACACCGACTATTCAAGCCTGTTTTTATGGCAATTGGCAATTTGGTTTGCTGCAAATAAGATGCAATGCAAATTAAGTCTTAGACACTTTGTCTTTGTTTCAGTGAAGTGATCAGGAGTTCTGTTTGTCCCTGCTTTTAACCAACACCGACATTTCAGACGTGCTTCAAACGTTTCATCACCGTTTTAATTCTATTATATGAGACTATGAGAGACGTAATGCTCGATAGGAGATACACGACACCATTGACTTAAAAGTTGCTTATCATCATTCCAAATTTTATTATGATAGTTTCTTTCGACGGAAGGTCAAGTCGTATAAATCACATCTAAACCTACTAATACTGTAATACAGACCATAATACATCATCAAATATATTATCCTCTTAATATATCTAGACTTATACAAGTGAATAAGTGATCTATTCTAGAGTACTAATGTCAAAGGGGTTGTTTCTCATACAAATCTTGAGAGCCAAAGGCAAAGCGATTGTTGGGCTTGTTCTAGCAAAGCTTGCCTCTGGCGAGAGATAAACATCCCAGTGAGTTGGCCAAATTGCGGAAGATTTATATTGTTATGTCATTTTCCGATGGTACATCGTACACCAATCCAATAATACATTAAACAGATTTGTAGCACAAGTAGGAGCAGTACTATACGTCTCCTTCGAAGAGACAAGCTTGTCCTTATAAATCTCCAGTAACAACGAAACCGTAGCGTAAGAAACTTACTATATGTTTTTACATGGAGACATTTTACTGTTGAAAATAATGAACTACTGCAGCTGGAACGTGAATGATAATGCTGGAACTGATTTGTGGAACAACAACAGACCAAGCTCGAGGTGTGGGTCGCATTATCTCTTTAAAGAATAATTCGACCTAATCTCCTCCCAAGATACAAAAGTTCCTTTGTAGCGGAGGAATAAGAACATAAGAGATACATTCTCGAGCCAAAAACTTAGTCGTTACAATGGGCCACCCCTTCACACATATATATACATTATCTCTTAGTCATATGTTACAAATATATTATGTAGTACTAATACTTTATATTTTTAGTTCCATTATAGTTTACAAACAATGTGAGACTCAAACTCAAAGCAAAACTTAGGTTCTTTCTCTAACACACTAAAAGAACAAAAAGCTAAAAGATAGAGTTTTTATAAAGAGGTTTTTGAAGGAACAAGTGCCACGATCTCATAGGTTCAAACCCAAGTAAATGTTTTATTTTAAAATACATTTTATTGTTATGTAAAAAACCAACATTTACTAACCATGATTATATATTTCTACAAAAGTAGGTTTGAGTGTTGCGGAACAACATTTAACATGATGATTTTAGGCTAACTATCTCGAGTTTAAGCACAAATGCAATACCAAATCTTACGTATAATGCAATCTGAGCAGCGACAGAACTTTTACCGCGCTATGAAAATTACACCCTGCATATGATGCAAAGTGAAAAAATACAGAAAATTCCAATAAATCCTTGCAAACCCCATCTGACAAATTTTATTTTTGCTCATAAAAGATTGAACAATAATTCAAATGCAGTTGCCGGGGACCCTTTCATTTCATGTAAAGTATCAATCGTTCGAGTTCCTCGGAGTACAAACATACCCCAAGAAAGAAAGAAAATCAATAACCATATGCGAGTACCCACGATGAAATGTCCTCTTCTCACTATTTCAGTCTTTATAGAGACCTATCCGTAACGGTACCGTGTTATGGATTGTGTGGCCAAAACAATAACACTGTCACGAGTTAAATTACTAGCTCCAATCCGGATTGATTCAAACTTGTGTAATTTCTGTCTTTTGGAGGGAGTTCGCTTTCGTATAGGCTAACAGTGGATCGATAGAGACATTAGAGAGTGATATAATGTGAGGCTTACGAGCAAGAAGTTGCATTTCCTGAAATAATCACACACTAGTAGAGTTTGGTTGTACTGAACACTAACCATAATAGATATCTGATGCTGAAAGCATTCAAACAATGAAATTTATATCGGAAAAGTCTAGAGAGTCGCGCCCACGAGCAAACAATATGTCAATTACATGACTTTGATTTTAGATTTTGTGAATCTTGGGTGGTTTGTGATCGTAACGTATCACCATTATCTGCAAAGGGCACATGCAACACTCGTATAAAATCAAAGGTTCAAAGGAAATATATGTTACGGTGGGGATACATTTACTTGCGAGTATTATACGCTGGGGATTCATATACGGTCAAGATCATATTAATTAATTAAAGCATCTCGAAATCAATCACACAATAATGAAACTAAAGTTATTTGCACACCTGAAATGTTATTGGCAATTTCGTGTTACTGTGAAACTATCGATACCGATAGTCATTTTACTCTTGTAGACTGAAAAGGGCTAAATGATTTTGTTATTTTGGTTGTTGATTATATAGTCCATAAATTGCCCGTGGAAGTCTCGAATTAATCAAGCCAGAATACCCACATGAATTGTCTCAATAATTCTCTAACTTGTGGGGTTCAAACTCATAGATTGCCTCAATAATTCTCAAACTCGTGGGGGGTTCAAACTCGCAACGTGTTCATTGGTGGAGGCTCACGCGTCACATCAAAATTGTGCCAAACACTCAGTGGCAAATGAGACGAACAACAACAGTTCTCGAAGGAGGTCACCCCTCGTAGTACTACTCTCTCCCAAGTACGTTTAACTGTGGAGTTCTTATGAGATCGTGCATTAGTGCTTAACTGGTTCGTAATTTTCCATAAGGAATGTCGTTTAGGGGAAAAAGCGTTGTTTACTAATCAACAACAGCAGTTATACGTTGTGAAACTGACTAAAAAATGGCAAATTACTTGGCGTTTCTAATAAAACCGTTTAAAAAAGGACGTCGTTTATCAATTACCAACAGAAACCGTTGAAGAACCTGAAAATCCCCAAATGTGTGTTTGTGAGTGAGAATTAGGGTTTTCGATTGATTTTGAGGATTGTTGCAACCTGTACTCGATTGCATTCTCTCTCTCAGCTGTGACATCTGCAGGTACGATTGCGGGTTTTTGATTTGATTTTAGGGTTTTAGCAATGCCATTTGTATCTAATACTTAGGGTTTAAGAATTGGTCTTTGTTACAGTTGAAATGTTGATTTAAGGCATCAAATTGAATTTGTTCTCTTTAGGAGTTAATTGTATGATTAGGGTTTAATGATCTTGCTAATTAAATATCGGTTCTTTAGGTGTTAATCTTGTAAATAGATGTTTATCATTTAAGAATGAAATTTGATTTCATGAGTACCCTTTTAGTTTTAGAGATGTAATCTTACGACCCATTGCGTTAAAACCTGCGAATTTGTGTTATATAGGAAGTAATTGTATGCTTAGAGGTTGATAATGTTGAAATTTCAATTTGTTTGCTTTAGGTGTTAATTGTATGGTTAGGGTTTGATTATTTTGCTGATTGAATTTAATTTCTTGCTTTTGTAGGAATGACTTTGCTGAGTACCCTTTTAGAATTGAATCCTTACTGGCAAAAACCCGCGATACAAACTCCTAAGAAAGCTAAAGAAAGTGAAGAAATGCGGGATTGGTCTCAACTACCAGATGATTTGATTGCTTATATTGTGAAACAGATAACTGCTATGGATGATTATGTTCGGTTTGGAGAAGTATGTCGTTCTTGGCGATTGGTTACAAAGAACCGTGAAAACTGCGGGGTTAATGAGCCATGGTTGCTGCTAGATTGTGATGGGGATGATGGTATTTGTAGGTTCTGCAGCCTTACGACTACAGACATTTTCTATCTTCACTTGCCTGAGGTTCAGGAAACAACAGAGTGCTGGGGTTCTCCTTTCGGTTGGTTGATCACCATGAGCGTTGATTATGAGATTCGTCTGTTAAATCCATTAACCCGTGTTCAAATTGACCTCCCACCACCACCACTGAAATACCTGAATCTCAATAATACTTTACCTTCGTCCTTCTCTATTCTTGAAAATGCCGTATTATCGTCAAGTCCATCCTCGTCAACCTCCTTAAACAATTGCATGGTGATAGCTCTCTATAAACCATCTTATGAATTGGCTTTTGCTAGACTCGGAGACCAAACTTGGACTTCTGTAGAGGGATTTGAATGGAATGACTCTAGTCGTGTAGTGTATTTTAGAGATCGACTTTTTACTGTGGATTACGATGGAAATCTTCAGGTGTGTGATGTTAACAGCCTGCATCCAAACTTTACAAATTTTGCGCAAATCCCAACTACGTTAATGTGCATGCATGTGTTTTATCTTGTGGAGATTTGTGGTGAGCTGCATGCGATTGTACGGATTGCTGGCGAGTTAGACTTAGAAGGTCACGATGTTGAACGGGAAGAAACGTTTGAAGTCTACAAGCTGGATATTTGTACAAGAAACTTTACGAAGCTCTTGAATTTTGATGACCACGCTTTGCTTTTGGGTCCAAATTTTTGCAGCTCCTGTCCAACTACTCTTTCAGAATTCAGTGGGAACTGTATCTATTTTGTCAGTAGTTTAATGGGCAATGATAAGGGAATTTTCATCTTTGATTACAACACAAAGGAGCTCGGTCTCTTGGATTCCGCCCCTGAATTATGTAATCTCCCTTGGGTTACGCCTTGTCTGTGGTAATGACCGTAATGCTGCTGATTGTCTACATTAGGAGTTGTTATCTGATTGATGATATTAGTTTGGATTCTTTAGCTATCCTTGTTGTTCTATTCTGAGTATCAGCAAAGTTCAAAGTTACGTGTGATCCCTTTTAATACTAAGTATACTGTACTTTGATCTTAGTGTCGTCTGCGTAGCCATAAAACTGATTAATATTATTGGTTGTGAGATGTATACCCTTTTAATATTATTGATGATATTAGTTTCTATTAATGAAGTTTTTTTTTCTTTGCGCTTACCTTCTTTCAGGTCAGAAAATAATTCGTCACAGGAAATGAAGTTCATCTGAAAAGAACAATTGTTTCCAATTTTATTCTCCGTACGATTTCACAGTAAGCTTGGCCCCCCCTAGTTCTTTTCTATTTAGAGCAACTCCAGCAGAAAGTTCGAGTTTGTGACGTGATTTTATTATTATTTTATTTTAAAGGAAATCAAAATACCGCGCGGTAAAAGGAATACCGCCGCTGCAACTGTTAACATTTCATCAGTTCCAACTCGATTCATTATCATTTTACTTCCTCATCTCTCTTAATTTGAAGGTATTCCTTGAAAAAAAATCTAATTCATTTCAAAATCAAATGGAGATGCCAGAGGGAGACCCACACGCCAGTACATTACCTAGGTATAGAGGAACAAGAGATCCAGAGTGAGTTGTAACTCGGTTGAGGTCCGGAAGGAAGAAAAAAAGGGTAGAATTTGAAGATGTACAACAAACCCAAGACATACCACACCCACCCCAAGAAAACTACCCAACCAGGTTTATTACCGACCTCTCAGACGGCGTTACTCATATATATTATACTGGCAAGGAACTCACGGTAACTTTTTAGTATTGTGACTTTGTTATTTCCGTTAATCAAGTGTTTGACAAAATGCTCCAATGAACAGAATCGGGATTCGATGCGTCTCCACGACACATTCACTACAGTGATCAAAGTTTGGAAGGAGATTTCCACAATTTCGACAATAAGGGATCCCGTGGTGAAGATATTTGGGAGCTTTATGGATATACACTTGGGTAATTTTGATAATTGGCTAATTCAGGCGCTAACAGAGCGTTGGTGGCCGATAAAACACATTTTTCTATTCCCGTGTATGAAGATATGGATCACACCAATGGATTTCCATATGCTAACATTATTGGCAATCGGCAGATATCCTACACAGGTGCCGTATGCCGACAGCTAAAGTATTTTATCCAACGCGAGGCAATTGCTCCCCCGAATCGAAAGTTGTAATATAAAGAGTGGGAACGTCAACATTTAACATTTGAGGACGTACTTGACCATCACAGATGATCGGGAGGATGATATTACCATTGTTCGTGTTTTTATCCTCTTCAAGATAGGACATTTATGGTTTCAAACGGCCAACGACACCGTCCCGCTTGGATATCTCGGGGCCGTGACCGATTTGGACGAAACTGCCGAATATAACTGGGGTTCTGCTATTTTTGCTTCCCTATACCATAGTTTGGATACCGCAGTCACGACCGGGGTGCTATCACTGGATTTTCACAACTTCTTGAGGTACACTAACATTTTTTCCTTACAAGAGACAAATTAAATATATTCCAATAAACGTCTTAAATATAATTTTTAATTATTTTTTATGTTATTCCGAAATGCAGTATTGGTTCTACGAGTATTGTGGGGTTGGTTACCCTATTGTCAAGGAAGCGCTTAAGTTCACGTCATATCTGCGCCTCAAAGCATGGGAGAAGGGGAACAGGAAGAAAACGAAATGATCAGGCAGTGAATTTGTTTACTCTAGGCAGATACCTCATTGACGATTAGACTATTGAGTCGATCAATTGGTAACCTTGGGCGAACTCTGCGGTATTACATTTAGATGGTGTACGTACTGCGTTGCTCCTGTCCCGTAAGAGGATGCCACTTCAAGTCTCAAATGGAAATTACGAGTATTACTTGGGGGATAGATGTTGAATGTAGTTGACTGGCATTGCGGGTATTCCTTTGGATCATCCGCTTAACATGTCGCCACATCTTAGAGTCCAGCTGATTTACAAGCGATGAGAAGGCCGTCTTTGTTGACTGTGACCAATTTGTGATAGAGAAGGAATGAGAGACTTACACCTCATACTGGGCAGCCCAAACTTATGAGGCAGACCACCTGTTAACAAATTTCTAGAGGATGGGCAATATTGATTTATTTGGCCCCACTGCACTCAGGGCTGGTATTACACCCATGGTGGTTACGTCAACAGAGGTTCATAGCTTGTAATAAGATTTCAGTTGTCAGACCCGATGTAGCATATGGAGTAGACAGGGAGGCGTGAGATGCTTCTCATCCTAGTATTGCAATCAAGTATTATTTGAGTATTTTTTATGTAATTTAATGATTTTTGTCGTACAAGCTTATTGAACAATTTTTATTTTATTATTATTTTGCATTAATCTTGTATAACGCAATATTATCGGAAATAAATATTTCGAAAAAGAGATTAAATTCTTCAATAACAAAGTACATTATTCAAACGATTACATTATTGGAAGGTAAACTAAATTCTTGGAAAAAAAACTTCTCTATACAACAAAGTTAAATTATATTTCATCACCACTTCAAGTACCTGGTCCACCTCTCTTGGTCAGGCTTTCCATGACCTCAGCTTGCCTTTGCATATATTATTGCAACTGATGCCCAAAATATTACTCAGGTCTTTATCCATATGATTTTGCGATCTTCCCTTGCTTGTTCCAAATCCATTTTGGTTTGCCATTGTTGATTTGCTTCCGCTCTTCTTCTTTCACTTGTCTCTTCTCCAACCGTAGTTCATTCAACATTGTTTGGATACCGCTACCAGATGTAGTAACACCATCCAAAGCCTTTTGTGTTGCAATGTTTTTTCTAAAGAGTTTTTGGCCGATAGGCCTGTTTCTACCCTCATACAACGAACCATCTAATTCAAAATTTTGGCTCGCAGATTGAGGTATAGGTGGAGATGCTCTTACTGCAGCTAGTGACAAGTTGTAACCAAGGTTACAACTGATTCCACTAATACTCGTATGTTTCTTGTTAGAGCTTGTTGTAAAGCTTTAGAGAAGTGGCCTCAAAACCTCACTTGAAGGTTGTAAGAAAGAAGCAATGTAAGACATTACCAAGTTTCAACTAGAATTTAAGGGGAAACTTGGCTAAAATTTTATTCCATTCCCGATAAACGCTGTGTGTTTATTAGCAAATTGGAAGTATTTCAACACCAGATTCGAAAGCCAACAACGATTTGGTTGTGCAGTATCCACATACCATCTGAGTTAGAGCATCTCCAGCGTAGAGCTAAATCTTTTTGAAAACCACTTCAAAAGAGATTTGACCCCCTCAAAAGAAAATTTTGACGACGCAACATACATTCATTGTGTCAATTGTCTCTTAGGGTACCACAATAATCAATCTGTCGCGACACTTCAGCTGTGCAGATTAATGACACGTAGGCTAAAATTAGAGTATTGCAGCAAAAAGAATGCCGCAAGACATTATTTAAGCTCTATATATTAGCACCCAGGGTGATTTTACTGATGTGGCGGTTGTTTTATGCAAGTGACTTGCTACTTTTGTAAATCCCGAAATTTTGCGAAATAAAAACCTTTTTATTTTCTCCCGCTAATACAGTTTTATCAGTTATTATCACAGAGTACCGGACTTGAAAAGTTCCAAGATTTAGGGTTTTCGATTGATCGATTTTGAGGATTGTTGCAACCATTGCTCGATTGCATTGTTCCTCTACAGCTGCAGGTATGACAATTACAAGTAAAATTAGGGGTTTTTGGATTTGATTTCAGGGTTTTAGCAATGCCATTTGTATCTAATTCTTAGGGTTAAGGTTTATGAATTGGTCTTTATTACAATTGAAATGTAGATTTAGGGCGTCTAATGTTTGGGGTTTGATAATCTTGCAAATTGAATTTGTTTTTAAAAGAAAGAATTGCATGCTTAGAGGTTGATAATGTTGCAAAAAATTTAATTTTTTTTGCTTTAGGAGTTAATTGGACGATTAGGGTTTGATTTCATGTTGATAGTTAAATTTGTTTTCTGTAGGAGTTAATCTTGCTTTAGGAGTTAATTGGTAGGAATGAAATTTGATTTCATGAGTACCCTTTTAGTTTTAGAGATGTAATCTTACGACCCACTGGGTTAAAATTTCAGGGTGCCTGTGAAAACTGGCGATATAATGAGGAAGAAAATTAAAGAAAGTAAATATATGGGTAATTGGTCTGAACTACCAGAGGAGTTGATCGGTCTGATTGTGAAACAGATAACTTGTTTCGATGATTATGTTAGTTTTGGAGAAGTTTGCCGTTCTTGGCGATCGGTTAGAAAGAATCGTGATAACTGTGGGGTTAATGAGCCATGGTTGATGCTAAATCAGCGATCAATAGGTATGTGTAGCTTCTACAGCCTTTCGACCAGGGAGGTTTTCTATCTTCACTTGCCCGAGGTTATGAATAAAGAATGTTGGGGTTCTCCTTTCGGTTGGTTGATCACCTTCAGCCCTCATTACGAGATTTGCTTATTAAATCCACTAACCCGTGTTCAAATTGACCTCCCACCACCACCACCGGAATACCTGGATCTCAATTATAGACCTTCGTCCTATGTAATCTTGAAGATGCCGTGTTATCGTCTAGTCCATCATCCTCGAACTCCCTAAGCGATTGCATGGTGATAGCTGTTTATTCACCATCTAATAAATTGGCTTTTGCTAGACTCAGTGACAAAGCTTGGACTTTTGTAGGAGGATTTGAATGGAAGGACTCTTCTCATGTAATATACTTTAGAGGTCGCCTTTATACTGTGGATTACGATGGAAATCTTCTGGTGTGTGATGTTAATAGCCCTCATCCAAGCTTTACCAATTTTGCACAACTCTCAAATGCGATATTGAACTTGCATATGTTTTATCTTGGGGAAATTTCCGGTGAGCTGCATGTGATTGTACGGATTACTGATGAGTTAGATGGTGAGCGTCATGGAAGAGAAAAGTTTGAAGTTTACAAGTTGAATTACTGTACAAGAAACTTTACGAAGCTTTTGAATTTTGTTGACTACGCCTTGCTTTTGGGTCCGAACTTTTGTAGCTCCTGTCCGGCTACCGTTTACTTTGAACTCAAGGGGAACTGCATCTATTTCGCTGATAATGTCAATGATAGTACGGGAGTCTTCGTCTTTGATTACAACACAGAGGAGCTCAAACTCTTGTATTCCATTCCTGCATTCTATTATATCCCTTGGATTACACCTTATCTATGGTAAAGGTCGTATTGGGACTGATTGTCTGTGTAGGAGTTGTTGTCTAACTAATGATGTTAGTTTGGATTCTCTGACTATCCTTGTTATAGTTCTATTCTGATGATCAGCAAGTTCAAAGCTATGCGTGATCCTTGTAAAAATTCATATATTGTGTTTACGTTCTTGGTGTTGTCTGTACCCATGAAACTGAACTGAATCAAGTAAATAGAAATGATACAGTTGAACATCACTGATGCATTGTTGTATTGTATTCTTCTCTTTTTGTTTATATAGAGATGCATTCGAGGAACAAAATGCTTTAAAACGTGTATGAGACTCTGATCCTTCAAATTGTCAATTTTGTATGCTATTCAGATCAGATTGGGCAAGTCAATTGGAGAACAGAAATGCAAAACTTCTTCTCTGTCAGATTTTTTTTCTATCTGGTTTCTCTTAATCTTAAAACTGAAGTTTACCTGGATAATTTTTCAAGTTTCCTGTTCTATTTTCTGGTCTCTTGATAAATATTTTTCATCTAAAATGGAATTTTAGCTTCAGATATTTTTTAACAGGCACCGCAACATTTGCATCCCTTATTGTTCAATTTTTAGGACTGATTTTGCAGTTATAATGGTCTTTATCTGAAGATATCTGTAGTTTTGCTTTATTTTGTTTGTATTAGGTTTCCTCATATTGTTTCTTGATGAGGTTATTGGCGGCATGTATATCATCTGTTGCCATCATCATTTGCAGGATTTGTTTGGTGCTCAATGCTTAAGATCGCATGGATATCCACATGCATCCACCTTAGCTACTGTACCCCTGTCTGGGTTTAAACTCCTCGCTTTGAAATACCTAAAGATGAATGACCATCATTGGTGAACTAATTAAAGATGTGGAGGTTACCCCAGCAGATATTGCATGACAACTTATGATGAGCAACAAACCCACTGTGGTTTGAGTCCCTTGAGTTCCTCAAGAAGAAAAATAATGATCAAGATGAAGCCAAACAGGCAGGCCCAACTACTGTAAGGCCCTATGCAAAAATACAGATGGCCTAAAAAAAATAAAAAAATTTATAAAACATTAGTCCACTAAGCCAAGTTCACATTAGATCACATGTGCTAAAAATTAATACATTTTTTTTTTCTTTAGGCTTTGGGCAATTTTTTTTAATTTTTTTTTGCCCTTTTTCCTTGGGCGCTGTGCGGTTGCACACCTCGCACTCCCCAAGAGCCGCTGGCCCTGAGCCAAAGCTAATGATGTTGAAACTGGTCTGGGTCTAAAAGATTGGGCAAAGAAAATAAGAAAGTAGAAGTGATGAAATTGTGTAGTAAATCAAAAATAAGGGAGATATGTAGAGTCTGTTTTCCCTTTTGTTTTCCATTTACTCTTTCTTTGCATGTGGAGAACGGAGAATTCTGTGTAGTGCTACTAATATAATCTACGTCTTTTAGAATGTTCTTCTTCCACATTTTACATCATTTCAGGGTGCAATTTAGTTTGGGTTTTAATACCACATATTCCTGTTTCAGTACAAGACAATTTGTTTGTTCCTACTAACATGGCGCACTTCGCTCGAACGAGCATAACACCATAAATCCTTCGCTCCAATGAGCATAACACCATAAATCCCCCTAAACACAAACTCTCCCTAGTACAAATATACAAGTCTGACTCCCCCTACTAATATAAAGAAAAATCCTGTAAGAACCTAAATTCGTAACTTGAATGCCTCTTACAACAAACAAATGTACACAAATATTAATAAACAAATAATATAATAAGATAATACAAATTTTAGCGTGAAAATCTCTGAATAGGTAAAAAACACGCTCGATGATTTAATAAAATTTTATTGCTTACTGATGAATGTTAATACAAATGAGATGTTTTGAGTGAAAAATCATCCTTAAGAATTGGGGAAAGAGTAAAGATTGAACAGGTGTCTTGACTCATTATGTTATTTTATGTCGATCCGTGGTCCAGGTGTCAGTGTCGATAAGATGTATGCTATATAGATCTTCCGTGGTTCCAAGGTGTCAGTGTCGATGTATGCTATATAGATTTTGCGTGAGTTTGGTATTGCAATAGTTGGGAGAGGTCCCTGCAAATTCAGATCCTCTACTCCTCTAAATGCAATGAAGGAGTAGAGTCTGAGGATAATAGTTCTCTCTGTAAGGCACAAGCATATAAACTAGACTCACTAGAAATCACAATGATACACACACACATTATTATTATTATTATTATTACTGTAAAGGGTACAATACAGTTAGCGCGATCAGTCTCATACATTTATTCCAGTGACGAGTCGATCTTGTTGACAGCTCTAGCGAATGCGAGAATGTCGTCTGGGCGCTGCACTTGTACTTCCTCCGCATCTGTGCGACGAAGCCAGTGACCAGTATCTTCTTCATCACTATGGGTGACCGCTTCTCGAACTAACTTGTTTTCAGTTGGATCAACTCCATGTGATGATGCACTAGGAATAATTTTATCATGAACATCATCATTTTTCTTCATTCACTTTGTTCTTTGTGGGCTTCCATTGCTCTATGATTCTCTCACTCACTCACTTTCTGCTGTGAAACTAAAATGGAGAATCACTTCACTTTGTTTATTAAAAACTTCTTACGTACATACAGGTGTTTACTCTACGCGGAGTGCATGTGCCACTTGTAATGAGCTGAAGAAAAAACAACCTGCAGGGAAAGGAAGGAAGAGACACCTATCAAATGCGAAACTTATCTCTTTCGGGTTGGGCTAGCAATTAGGGCTCCGGAGTTGTGTAAAACTTTGTTACAATATGAGACTTTAGATTGTTAGAGCATTGGCAAGAGGCTAGCTATAGGTTATATAGCGATCCAAATCATTATGTGGCGATGCTGTTGTGGTCAGAGTTGTCATTTGTCTCACAGTTTAATATTGTTAATTTGGTATTATATAGTATTTTTAATTAATAAAAATATGTTGCGTGGGAACTGCGGTTTTTTTTTTATTATTTTGGTGTGTATAACACAATGCACGAAGCATATCACTTACTACTGGGTCCATACTCTCTGAGAGTTTTTGCCATGGGTACAGAGTCAACTATTAGCTTAACAAAAAGTTTAACAGGTTCAAATTGAGTTTGATTATCCTTCTCTTCAATAGCTAAACAAATTGGTCCTCTATGGTGCCAACTTGGCGACGTGGTCTGTTGGAATTATTTTAACTTCAAAATATGATTTTAAAATGTTTTATCCCACATTGGAAATAAAAAGTAATGTATATTAGTTTTTATATCTCTATTGCTTAGTTGGATTTAAAGTATACTCTAGGAGTGTGTGCACTCTAGCGAGATGCTTCGCATCGAGTGCGACTCGCGCGCGTGGGCGTTTGAGGCGCTTTTTGGCATTTTATTAGCGCACTTAGCACTTTGCACGTTTTTGCCGGGGCGGGGCGTGGGCTTAGTGGGCTTGGGTCTGGAACAAACAACCTCTTGAACTTCTATGTCTGTTTGAGTCTGTAACTGGTTATATCATTAATGGGGAGTAAGTGGACTTATTAATACTTATGTATTAATTAAACAGTTTAGAACTGAAAAGTTTTTTAGACTCTTATTTATAGAGTTCTCTCGGGTGAGTAAAATACAGAGAAAAACAAAATCAACTTCTTCTTTTTCTTTCTCAATTTCTCTTTTATATTTTGGGCAATGAGGAAATGTGAAACAAACTTGATCACTTTGTGCAGTGCAAGCACATAGTGATAGAACGGGTCTAGCTTGGTTGAATCTCGGAGATAGTGTTGCTGAGTTCTCTTGCACCTTTGGAGAGGCTTCGATATCTCAGAAGCGTTTGGCGTCTCTTGCTTGGTTCGGTAATTATTTTCTTTTGGTGAAGATTAGTTCCTTAATCTTGAATTTCTAACATGGTCTCCTTTTCGCTTTGAATGGGTTGGTGGACCGTATATGGGTAAAGGTTTTTTTATAAACTTCCTAATCGTTTTTGGACTCGGACAAATGTTTTATGGACAAAGCGACAGACGCGGAAAATACGACACTACAAATCAAAAATACACAACAATCCTAGGATTTAGCACTACAACATTTTTTTATAAGTAACAATTGGATCTCCCCTACATTTTTCTATGCTCAAAATTGGTAGGATATCCTAAGTCTTTGGTGCGTTACTATGCTTAAAGTAGATGTTCAGTTCTCACGCCCGAGCACGTCGCCTTATCGTACGTCGCACTAGAAGCAGTGACGTCGCATACCTACAATTAGTATTTCACGGCGCTAGGCTGGGGCTGTATCCTACGAGCCTGTGCTTGGACCCGGTTCGGCATACCTATCCATTTGGTAATGACTTACCGCGAGAATCTTGCTATTTTTATTTTTTTCCAGCTATTTTGAGGTCTGGGCGTTCAATTTTGGTGTGATACGAATTTTTTTGTATCCATAATGGGTGGTTAACCTGTTAGAGATTTTTGGGTGATGAAAAATCCTACAAATCTCTAATAGTTTTTACATTTACTAATGTTGGAGTGAAAAAATAGTAAACACATCATCAAGTCAATTCAAACACAATAACTTTTATATAAGAGCGACGTGAATTTGAGCAGTCCACGCGATTTTGTGTTTTCTTGTGCTCGGGCAGAGCGGTCATGATCCCTTTGTAAATTTCCAGTTTAGAACACCAACCTACAAGAAGGCTATGTTTCCCGGTGAAGTATTAGTCGCCCCTTCATTAGGGGGTGAAGTTGAAGATGTTTTAAGTGTTTCCCGTTTTTTCGCAATTTGCTCCTTTGTGCTTTGTTTTCATTTCCAAGCGCATACCGAATGCCAAATAGATACCTCAAAAGAGAACAAGAAAATTACTCAGAATTCTTTTACTAGAGTATGTAAGAGGTCTGATATCAAATATGTAGCAGATGTTGGTTTTAAATCTACCATCAGTTCAAAAAGAACTCAAGAAAACATTTAATACATCATATGCATTTAATTGCATCTTAAAACGAATGATAGATGACAGACTGCAATAATAGATATACGACTACCTCTTACACAAAAGTAAAGATCACATGCAGTACGCTACTATTGCAATTTAAAGAAACTCATCTCCTTCTACTGTGGTGGTAGCCCAGGGACACAGGGCGGTAAGCTTACTGTTGGGGGCGTCGTGGGAAGAGCAGGTGGCAAGTGAAGTCGCTCATTTAGATGTGGACAAAGGGTCACAGAAAAGGAAATATTATGAGGGCGAAGGCAGTGATCACACTAGTTCTAAGGCTGTAACCAAGCTAAGAGAAATAAAGCATAAATATTTTACGATGGTGGGGATTGAACCGCATCAACTTGATGATATGTTTTAAGAGCAGACTCTAAGGATATGTACTGATATTCTCTATTTACAATGTATTTGTGTTGGATAATGCCCAACAAGAAAAAAGCCTAACGGTCGACGTAGTATTCTACTTATCAATACACAAATCCGTTACTTGGGGATCATGGGACGTTGTTGGCTGTATAACATAAGCTATCCCATCGACCTATCATTTGGTGCTTCGATTCGATTGGAATAAAAACATTTACGAGATCAAAACAAACAGAAGTTAGCTCGAGCTTGTAAAAATTCCGTTACTGTAATAGTAATTCCAGGATTGGACTTAGCTTTTACACCAGATGTAATCAGAACGCTAATAATAACTAACACCAAAGTTTAGCAGGAAAACCTTTGAATAGGTTAAAAATATGACTCTCTCGAAGATTTGGAGGGAGAGAGAGATGGTATGAGAATGCTAGCTATTATAAGATGTTATTGTAGAGACTTTCTTGATAGGAAAAGTCTGTCTTTATCTGTAGCTCTATATGTTGGAATAAAATATATCTACTATAATCAATAACTAACATTGAAGATTTCACGAGATTATACTAACCTCTTCTTTGTTTTCTGAAAATCACTTGTTTTTGAGTGGAGTCTTCCCTGGATTGGCTGCAGACCTCAATGTGATGGTTTTCTTGTGTTGTAGCCTCCAAGAGGGACTTCCTCTCTATTAACCTGATAAGGTTAGAGAAGTCTTCCCATTATACCCTCAAACCCTAATAAAGAGTACACTAGGGCCCACTACCTAACTTGGAATAACAATTGAGCACAGCCAATTACACCTATACTACCTATTAACATGTGTGCTAGGAACCAGAAGAGTAGTGCCGGTATAGATGGAAAATCCAACAATCTCCTACCCGGCGCTAACTCGATTTTAAGAAAAAATATTTTTAGCCTGATTCGATGTTTTTTTTATGAAAAACGGATGACCATCCTTTGTTTTTCAAAACCACACCATGAAATTTGTCGAAGACAATGTTACATCGAACTTGACTGTCACTTTACGACTATAAAGATGACTAACACGGTTCACGGACAAATTTTGGTCAGGTGTTTGGGCACATGCCTAATTCATATCGTGGACATCAGGCTAGCAACCTCAATAGCTTTCAAGTGTAATTTCTTTATTGGTGGAGTTTAGCGTGTGAAATGACAAATTATCCCTTAATGATGTGCTAGTACATTTCCATTAGTATCCTGGAACATGTGTTTACCAGACACATGTCATTTCAATACTTAGACAAACCGTCATGCGAAGACCATTGCTATACTGAAATGAAGGCCAAAGGATGTGGTGCCTACCCATATCCAGCCCAAGCAAACTTGAGAAACCTTTCAGTATCTTATATGCACTTGATACTTAGACAACAGTCATGTGATGAAATCATTCGTATCTAAAACTTTATTGTAATTGCATAACTTAAACTGAATATGTGCACATATAATAACGGATCCAAATATAAAACAGCTAAATAATCAAAATCAATCTGAATGTCGACCAAAATAATAATCGAGAATAACTCTCACATGGATAAATAATCATAATACAGTAACAATATCTAAAGAAAACAATAACTACCCCACTTAAAAGAGCGATCCTCAGAAGACTCCAGGAAAATCTGAGTCAGAGCCCAAAACTATAAGTCATCCGATCTCTATAAACAATTTGTAATCTTTTGTCCTCTTTAAATGGTAAAGAACATTCTTGGTTACGGCTAGTGAATGAATAATAGAAGGGTTATGATAGTACTTCCTAACATCTTAACAAAAAACTAATGTAGGGTCTCATGCATATCATAGGCTTTCGTCTGCTGAAGAAATGAACGTCACTACTGCGAGTAAAATATGTTGACATACAAAACTATAAATATAGAATATCTCCCACTCTGATTGACTATATCTAATGATCCATTTGCATTCAATGCCTTAGAACCTTTAGGTAAATATGTTACTCCCACACAGTTTGTGAGACATAGAATCCATTTTCTCTATCATGGCATTACGCCACTGATCTGCAAAACTACTAGCTATAGACGTACTAAAAAATAATAGATCCTCGAAATCAATAAATCCCTCAAATGAGTAAGATGGTAATTAGAAGAAATAGTTGAACGTTCTCTCTCTAGAGTAACACCGAGTAGAAGCAAAAAGTTAAACTGGAAGATGGAAAGGTGCGGAAGCGAATAGGAACTACGATGGGTCTGAACTGTACTCGTCACAATGTCAATATCAGATAAACGCGAAAGCATAACAGTACAGATCGGAATAACAGTTGGACTCCGAGTCTCCAAGCCCTCCTAAAAGATAATCTCTATAAATAGTACT